>CM052709.1:62045789-62092744 GCA_028551405.1 Uromys caudimaculatus | reverse complement strand
GTTATTTGGTTCTCTGGAGTCTAACTTCTTGAGTTCTTTGTGTATGTTGCATATTAGCCCTCTATCGGATGTAGGATTGGTAAAGATCTTTTCCTAATCTGTTGGTTGCCGTTTTGTCCTATTGACAGTGTCCTTTGCCTTACAGAAGCTTTGCAATTTCATGAGGTCCCATTTGTCGATTCTTGATCTTAGAGCATAAGCCATTGGTGTTCTGTTCAGGAACTTTTCCCCTGTACACATGTGTTCGAGGCTTTTCCCCACTTTCTTTTCTATTAGATTCAGTGTAACTGGTTTTATGTGGAGGTCCTTAATCCACTTGGAATTGAGCTTTGTACAGGGAGATAGGAATGGATCAATTTGCATTCTTCTACATGTTGACCACCAGTTGAGTCAGCACCATTTGTTGAAAATGCTGTCTTGTTTCCACAGGATGGTTTTCACTCCTTTCATTTCTGGGTCTTCAATTCTATTCCATTGATCTACCTGCCTGTCACTGTACCAATACCATGCAGTTTTTATCACTATAGCTTGAGGTCAGGGATGCTGATTCCCCTAGAAGTTCTTTTGTTGTTGACAATAGTTTTTCCTATCTTGGGTTTTTTGTTATTCCAAATGAATTTGAGAATTGCTTTTTCTAAGTCCATGAAGAATTGAGTTGGAATTTTGATGGGGATTGCACTGAATCTGTAGGTTGCTTTCAGTAAGATGGCCATTTTTACTATATTAATCCTGCCTATCCATGAATAAGGGAGGTCTTTCCATCTTCTGAGGTCTTCTTCGATTTCTTTCTTTAGAGACTTGAAGTTCTTGTCATACAGATCTTTCACTTGTTTGGTTAGAGTCACACCAAGATACTTTATATTGTTTGTGACAATTGTGAAGGGTGTCATTTCCCTAATTTCTTTCTCAGCCTGTTTATCCTTTGAGTATAGGAAGGCTACTGATTTGTTTGAGTTAATTTTATATCCAGCCACTTTGCTGAAGTTGTTTATTAGCTGTAACAGTTCTCTGTGGAGTGTTTTGGGTCACTTAAGTATACGATCATATCATCCGCAAATAGTGATATTTTGATTTCTTCCTTACCAATTTGTATCCCTTTGACCTCCTTTTGTTGTCTAATTGCTCTAGCTAAAACTTCAATTACTATACTGAATAGATAGGGAGAGAGAGGGCAGCCTTGTCTAGTCCCTGATTTTAGTGGGAATGCTTCAAGTTTCTCCCTATTTAGTTTGATGTTGGCTACTGGTTTGCTGTATAATGATTTTACTATGTTTAGTTATGAGCCTTGAATTCCTGTTCTTTCAAAGATTTTTATCATGAAGGGATGTTGAATTTTGTCAAATGCTTTTTCAGCATCTAATAAAATGACCATGTGGATTTTTTCTTTGAGTTTGTTTATGTAGTGGATTACATTGATGTATTTTCAGATATTGAACCATCCCTGGAATGAAGCCTACTTGATCATGATGAATGATCATTTTGATGTGTTCTTGGAATCGGTTTGCGAGAATTTTATTGAGTAGTTTTACATCGATATTCATAAGGGAAGTTGTCTGAAGTTTTCTTTCTTTGTTGGGTGTTTGTGAGGTTTTGGTATCAATGTAACTGTGGCCTCATAGAATGAATTAGGTAGTGTTCCTTCTGTTTCTATGTTGTGGAATAGTTTGAAGAGTATTGGTATTAGGTCTTCTTTGAAGGTCCAATAGTATTCTGCCCTAAACCCATCTGGTCCTGGGCTTTTTTTTGATTGGGAGACTTTTAATGACTGCTTCTATTTCTTTAGAGGTTATGGGATTGTTTAGATGGTTTTTCTGACCCTGACTTAACTTTGGTATTTGGTATCTGTTTAGAAAATTGTTCATTTCATCCAGATTTTCCAATTTTGTTGGGTATAGGCTTTTGTAGTAGGATCTGATAATTTTTTTAATTTCCTCAGATTCTCTTGTTATACCTCCATTTTCATTCATGATTTTGTTAATTTGGGTACTCTTTCTGTGCCCTCTGGTTAGTCTGGCTAGGGGTTTATCTATCTTGTTGATTTTCTCAAAGAACCAGCCTCTGGTTTTGTTGATTCTTTGTATGGTTCTTTTTGTTTCCACTTTGTTGATTTCAGCCCTGAGTTTGATTATTTCTTGCCTTCTACTCCTGTTGGGTGTATTAGCTTCTTTTTGTTCTAGAGCTTTCAGTGTGCTGCTAGTGTATGCTCTCTCCAGTTTCTTTTTGGAGGCACTCAGAGCTCTGAGTTTTCCTCTTAACACTGCTTTCATTGTGTCCCATAAGTTTGGGTATGTTGTACTTTCCTTTTCATTAAATTCTAGGAAGTCTTTAATTTCTTTCTTTAGTTCTTCCTTGACCAAGTTATCATTGAGTAGAGTGTTGTTCAGCTTCCATGTGTATGTGGGGTTTCTGTTGTTATTGTTGCCATTGAAGACCAGCCTTAATCCGTAGTGATGTGATAGGAGGCACGGGATTATTTTAATTCTTATATCTGTTGAGATTTGTTTTGTGACCGATTATATGGTCAATTTTGGAGAAGGTACCATGAGGTGCTGAGAAGAAGGTATATTCTTTTGATTTAGGATGAAATGTCCTATAGATATTTGTTAAATCCATTTGGTCCATAACTTCTGTTAGTTTCACTGTGTCTCTGTTCAGTTTGTGATTCCAAGATCTGTCCATTGATGAGAGTGAGTTGTTGAAGTCTCCCACTATTATTGTGTGAGGTGCAATGTGCGCTTTGAGCTTTAGTAAAATTTCTTTTATGAATGTGGGTGCCCTTGCATTTGGAGCATAGATATTCAGAATTGAGAATTCTTCTTAGAAGATTTTTCCTTTGATGAGGGTGAAGTTTTCTTCCTTATCTTTTTTGATGACTTTTAGTTGAAAGTTGATTTTATCCGATATTAGAATTGCTACTCCAGCCTACTTCTTGGGACCATTTGCCTGGAAAATTGTTTTCCAGCCCTTTACTCTGAGGTAGTGTTTGTCTTTAACCCTGAGGTGTTTTTCCTGTATGCAGCAAAATGCTGGGTCCTGTTTATGTATCCAGTCTGTCACTCTATGTCTTTTTATTGGGGAATTTCATCCATTGATGTTAAGAGATATTAAGGAATAGTGATTGTTGGTTCCTGTTATTTTTGATGTTATTTTTATGTTTGTGTGACTATGTTCTTTTGGGTTTGTTGAAAGATTACTTTCTTGCTTTTTCTAGGGTATAGTTTCCCCCCTTGTGTTGGTGTTTTCCATCTATTATCCTTTGTAGACCTGGGTTTTTGGAAAGATATTGTGTAAATTTGGTTTTGTCATGGAATATCTTGGTTTCACCATCTATGGTAATTGAGAGTTTTGCTGGGATGGCACTTGTGTTCTCATAGGGCCTGTATGAGATCTGTACAGGATTTTCTAGCTTTCATATTTTCTGGTGAGAAGTCTGGTGTAATTCTGATAGGTCTGCCTTTATATGTTACTTGACCTTTTCCCTTTACTGCTTTTAATATTCTTTCCTTCTTTTGTGCATTTTGTGCATTTATTATGTGACAGGAGGAATTTCTTTTCTGGTCCAACTATTTGGAGTTCTGTAGGCTTCTTGAATGTTTATGTTCATCTCTTTCTTTAGGTTAGGGAAGTTTTCTTCTATAATTTTGTTGAAGATATTTACTGGCCCTTTAAGTTGGGAATCTTCACTCTCTTCTATACCTATTATCCTTTGGTTTGGTCTTCTCAATGTGTCCTGGATTTCCTGGATGTTTTGGGTTAGGAGCATTTTGCATTTTGCATTTTCTTTGACTGTTGTGTCAATGTTTTCTATAGTATCTTCTGCACCTGAGAGTCTCTCTTCTATCTCTTGTATTCTGTTGGTGATGCTTGCATCTATGATTCCTGATCTCTTTCCTAGGGTTTCTATCTCCAGGGTTGTCTCCCTTTGTGATTTCTTTATTGTTTCTATTTCCATTTTTATATCCTGGATGGTTTTGTTCATCTCCTTTGTCTTTTTGATTGTGTTTTCCTGTATTTCCTCTTTAAGGACTTCTAGCTCTTTACCTGTGTTGTCTTGTACTTCTTTAAGGGAGTTATTTACTTCCTTCTTAAAGTCTTCTATCATCATCATTGAGAAGCGATTTTAAATCTGAGTCTTGCTTTTCTGGTGTGTCGGGGTATCCAGGGCTTGCTGTGGTGGGATAACTGGGTTCTGATGATGCCAAGTTGCCTTGGTTTCTGTTCCTTATATTCTTGCCCTTGCCTTTCACCATCTGGTTATCTCTGGTGTTAACTGTTCTAGCTCTCTCTGACAGTGGTTTGTTCCTCCTGCAAGCCTTTGTGTCAGCACTCCTTGGAGACCAGCTCTCTGAGAGGAATTTGGGTTCGGAGTGCTGTGGTACAGGGTCAGCTCTGGCTTGCTGACAGAAACTAGAAGTATCCTGTCCCCAGCTGTTCCTTGGTTCCTGTGTCCTGTTGACTCTGTGAGGGTCCCTCTTGATTGAGGAATTTGAACAGAAGTGGTGGTCTTCCTGTGGTCAAAGGTGTGTAGGCACTTCTGGGAGACCAGCTCTCTCCTGGCACTGAGTATGGAGCCCTGTGTCACGGGTTCAGCTTCCTGGCCTCAGAAGGAAATCAGAAGGCTACTCCTCAGTCCCTGTGTCCTGAGGGTTCTGGGTGGGTCTCTCTGAGCAGAGGTACTGGCCTTACCCCTGATAATAAGCTTGTCTACAATCCTTGTAGGGTAGCTCTTTCCTTTTTTGTATTTGTTTTCAACAAATACTAGACATCAGTAGTACCTTAATTCCTATGGGTATCTAATATAGGTTTATGTTACCAAGAAGTTAACCTTTGACTTGAAAGAATTCTCTTCTGAATGGAAAGTATGGTAGATTTTAAATTGCTTCAAGGTCTTTGCTATTTCTTCCCTCCACAGATGTGTCCAAGTCTCTACCTCTTAATTCTAAACCTGGTTCATTACTTCTTAACTAATGAAATGTGGTCAAAATTAGGTTATGCCAACTCTGGAACCAGACCTGAGAAAACAGCAGTTTCTATTTTGACTTTTTGTGTTGTGGAATCTTTGCACCTAGAATCCAGAAGCCATGCTAGAAGGGAAGTCCAAGCAACCTTATGGCAAGGCCTATATAGGCAGCAAAGATGCCCTTGACTGAAAGTCTTTTCTAAAAAGTCTCAGACAAAAGCCAATGTCAACTGGCCATCTCTACCACTAATCATCTGGCTGCAAATATCCAAGCTCCAGGTGAACTTTATCACCAGTGTTTTGTTGAGCATAGATGAGTGTGTTCCATCAAGTCTTCCTTAAGTGTATAAGGAGAAGAAGAATAGGGTTTCTGTTGGTGCTTTAAAACATTGATCTAGGTGGTCATTTGTTATAAAGCAATGCATAAGCAGGACAGAAGCTGAAATACAGGAGCTGTAAAATGAGCAAATTGTTCACAAGACTGCCATTTAAGCTCTATGTTCAGAGGGCACCAAGGCAAAAGCATGCCCACAAACCATTGTGCTGAGAAAACAAAGCCAGACACAATAATACACACTACTCATCTAAAATCACATAATAAGATCAATAACTGAGTGGGTGTGGACTAGAGGGAGTAGTAAGAACAATAGAAATCAGCTGTCTTGATATGAACTATGATTAATTGCACAAGTATAGACATTCATGCAGAACAGTCAACTGACCCCTGAAAATAAGTGCATTTTATTCGAAGTAAAACAATTAAAGTGGTTTGAAATGTAGAATTACTTTCTGTCTTACACCAAATATTTTCAATACCTCCATGCTGCCTATACATTTAAAATATAGACCACCCCCTTCTTCTGGAATTCCAGGCTCTTTTGATCTTGGAAATACATTCTCCATGGCAAACCCCAACTCATCGATTGTCCTTGTTCAGCTGCCCAGTTTCATCATTCCTAGCACAAGTCCTCTGTCCTAGCACCTAGGACAAGGCTCTCCTTCCTCTTTCTTAATTTTCAGAATTGACTCTGTCTTTTAAGGTTCATGTCTAATGGAATCCCTTTTTCATTCTAGAGGTCAGGTAGTCATTCTCTCTGTGAGTTCCCACAGCAGGTGCTTGCACCATTAATAAAGTACATGTCTCATGTACGATCAGATGACTATGTGCTTGTCTCTATCAAGACAAAAGGGGCTGTTCTTACTCTATGTAGAACTATAACAATTATTTGTACATAGTAAATATTCATCGATGTTTTAACCTATCTAGTTCCAGATCAGAGCTGACTGCTAAGTATGGCTATATCCATTCTTTTGTGTTAAAAATGACAGCTGTTTTTCCTTACATGGCAAGTGAGCTTCATTTTTATCTTGTTGCATAACTTTCCTGCCACAAACATGTCTCCTCATTGTTCTCAAAAGCCCCATTTGGGTGGCATTCATCTTTTACTCCAGAAGCTTTTCTGAAAACCATCTGTGCCTTTGCTACATACTGGCAGGCTTTTCTCTGGGTCTACTGGACTTTGGCCACGTTGGGATCGCCACAACTCTTGTCATCTGTCCCATATATTAAAACTGAGAGCACTGGTTGGTTCTGTCTTGTCCATTAGTTATTCTTCTTTCATCTTCTTTATGTTTTATAAATCTCTCATCTATAAGGTCTCTTGTCATATTTGTTGTTATCATCAGTTCACAACCACAAACTTTTACTTACTAAAAACACATGAACTCCATGAATTGTCTTTAATGGTATGATCATGTTCTAAATGTCCAAATCTTGTGTGATTGTACTATGCTATGATTCATCACCAGTGTTTTTATAAAATACCTTACTCTTTCAAGCCTTTCCTCCCCATTTATAAAAATGTTCAGATTGTATAAGCGTAAAAATATAATTTATGCTTTAACATTCTTAGTGCATTAGGATTCAAGTGGATAAAGACATGTTTTTCCAATACTGTGAATTATTTATTTGTGCACAGCTACCACAAGACACAGGAGTGGGGAAAAGAAGATTATAGACTGAAGTGAGTCTATAATATCTTTTAGCAATCATATCTGTGGTGAGGTTTTAGAGGGTGAGTATGTTTGCCTATTTTATAAAAAATATTATATCTATTTTACACAGAGACCCAATCATCATTCCATATATTATAAGAAATTAAGAAATAGAATCAATCACTCATAGTCTTTATATAACCAACAATGGGCTTGATGATTAACATATGATACTCTTTAGGATGTGCAAAAATGGAGGTAATTTTAATTGTTCACTGTGATTTTTCATAAATAAGTACAAGTAATAACATGTAAAATTCTATCATCCTGAAGAGTGACTTGTGTATATTACTTATCAGTTATCACCATATTTGTTCATATAATCTAAGTTCCTAAAGGCAATAACCAGTTATACAAAAATAAAGCAAAT
This sequence comes from Uromys caudimaculatus, assembly GCA_028551405.1. Lineage (NCBI taxonomy): Eukaryota > Metazoa > Chordata > Mammalia > Rodentia > Muridae > Uromys > Uromys caudimaculatus. Next base: position 62,085,359 of record CM052709.1, on the reverse strand, counting down.
TGTTCTCTTAAGAGTGAAAATCCTTACCATCACAGAGTAGAGTTGAGATTTTCTTCTGGTGGATTGTTTCTTGGAAGTTTCACATGTGCTCTTAAAAATCTTCATCAACATATGAAGCTGGGAATAGAAAGGATAGAACAAACTCATTTTGGAGGAAGAAGGAAGGAGCATAGTCAGTTAAAGTAGAACTAAGTATATTTAAGTAGTGAATATAATGCTGCTGTCAAGAGCAGACCCCATGTATACCCCAGTGGTCTTCTAAGATTAAAGTTCCTATGTTATGATGTTAGAACTTTTTAATTGTCTTATCAGAAAGGTCAATGTCCTACCGTGATGATGAGCAGGGCCATTCATACCAGTTCTGAGATGACTGCTGAATTAATTTCTTAACTCCTGTGAACACAGTCCTAGCTGCCTAAATGAAGTGGTCTCCAAGCACCATCTGTCATATGCCCATTTTCCTTAGCAACTCCTGACCCTGCTATATTTTCTTTTAGTCCCTGATACATGTAGAGACATCAGCAGGCAATAACCAAGTATCTAATGGCTCACTTGAGCTAGCTCGACCAGGACTGATTTCCCTCATATTGCCTCAGGTTACACAACATTTATTTCAAAGAAGGATGTGTAGTTATATTATTCAGTTTCTCAATTTAATGTCCCCTACCCCACCATGGTTCATAGTCTTGGCTATGAGAGGCTCTTTCATTTCTTGTTTGAAAAACTTTCCTAATTCACATAGTTCAAATGTGGACTACTCCCTGGTTATTATTATCAGTACCAACTATTATTAAGGTCCCCATCTGCTATCATTTCTACTTTTCTTTCTTTCCATCGCCGCTGTCTAATTCTTCCCTTGAGTTCCAAGTTTTTCAATTGAATGTGAAGCTATTTAGCAGATGTCTTCGTTTTTTGCCCCCAGCAATGACAAAATGGGAAGCCAACACTTTTATTTCATTCACCTCCTCCCCCACTCTTCCTGCCTGTCCAGAAACTACTGTAGAAGATAATATCTACATGTCTTTTTCTCATTGTAATTCCTCCCTTATGTGGACAAGTTCTTTTTGGACAGACAATGGAGGCTCAGCTGAAAGTCTTACTGCTTATAGCAAAGGCCACAATTAATGCCACAGTCTGATTGTGATCCTGTCATCCTATCCTATAAACTCTATTTTCAGGGACCACCATATATTCTCTGTTCCACCATCTATTGTTTTTAAGCAGGGAGGTGGGACACGGATGGAGGTATCATTCATCAGACTCTACAGAGGAAGACAGTTTGCCTGGGATTTCTACCTGCTATGGACCATCTACCTTCAGATGAAGTGGTCTCAGTTGTACATCTTGTCATTCATAGCAGGGGCAGTACAAGTCTGCTGTAGAAGAAAGGTGCCCCAGGTAGACAAGGAAGCACTATCAGGATCATCCCTGAGAGGACTTAACTCTTAGATGACTTAGCTTCACGGCCTGTTTTATTAGACATAGCACATAATACACTATCTTATAAACTCAGCATTGTTGCAGTTGTGCTTCAGGGGAGCCAATGGTAGGCTTGAACTATTGTGTGACCTCCTGGGGAGACATGAACGAACATCTTTTTTTTTTTTTTAATTTATTTTTGATACTTTATTTACATTTCCAATGTTTCCCCTTTTCTGGGTCTCCTCTTTGGAAACCCCCTGTCCCCTCTCCTTCCCCACCTCTGTGAGGGAATTCCTCCTCCCACCTACCTGCCCACCCATTCCCATATTCCCACCTTGACATTCCCCTTTACTGGGGCCTCTAGCACCCTCAGGCCCAAAGTCCTCTTCTTTTTCCCTGATGGCCATCGAGGTGATTCCTCTGCCACATATGTAGTCCAAACCATGGGTCAATAGATGTGTATTCTTTGGTTAGTGGTCTGAACTCCATGAATGAACATCTAATCACCCAAAATAAAACATCGACTACAGATTAAAGGAACAATCCTAGGGGCTGAAGAGATGGCTCAGGACATAGAACTCTTGAGAGGATCTGTGTTCAGTTTCTAGGACTCATACGCCAGCTTACACCTGTCTATATCTCAACTTCTTGGAGATCTGGCCTTCTCTTCTGGCCTTCACAAGAACCAGGCATGAAAGCAGGCAAAACATTTATACACATAAAATAAAAATAAATCATGTTTAGAAAAGAAACAAGCAATTCTAACTATGTGCAGCCTACTGAACCCAGTTTAATTGGGTTGTTTGTAGGGGCAGGGGTGAGGGGTTACTGATAGGAATCAGGGAGGCTCATACATGCCTGCACCGTTGAAGAAGAGTCTCCCTGCATCCCCTGCAATTGTTTTTTTTTTTTATAATGTTTTTCTAATTATTCATGATTCTCACATTCTTTTCTTTCTTTCTTTTTTAAAAAAGATTTATTTTATTTATATGAGTACACTGTAGCTATCTTCAGACACACCAGAAGAAGGCATTGGACCCCATTACAGATGGTTGTGAGTCACCATGTGGTTGCTGGGAATTGAACTCAGGACCTCTGGAAGAGCAACCAGTGCTCTTAATCACTGAGCCATCTCTCTAGCCCCCCAGAAATTGTTAAGTGCTTAAATATCCTCAGGGAGGAGAGAAACCACATGTACCTAATAAGCTACTTCATGTCATATCTCATAAGATTAATGAGATCCCCTTGGCTTCAATGAGGCTAATGTTAGGGACTCTGATTTTTTTGAGGGTCATATGTGGGTAACTGCAGCTGCTCTGTTTTCAAGAAAATACCAGGCTGTGTCATACTCAGAGAACAAAATTCAACCATAATCATACAAACATACAATTATGGACAGTACACAATATCTGACAATGATAATACATAACCAATAGTCATTTATGTATTAAGTATATTCTGGTTTTATCTTTACATTAGAATAACTTACTCAAACCCAGCTCACTGTAAAACAGCATACGGTGTTAAGCTGAAGCTCATACATAGCATATTTATCATGTCTCTTGATTGACTCATTTTTCCTTGTGCTTGATTTAATCTCATGTTCTTTTATTATGACACTAGAAACAATGCTATAAACCACTTATACAGTATATGTGTTGTATATATGTATATACATATATTTTGCATATAGAGACTATATGGCGTGCAAACACACATATGGCATGTATATGTGTACATATGTTTCACAGATATGAGTAGGCTATATAGTGCAACACACACATATATGTATATTTATTTATATATACTATACAGCTTAGATGTGTAGCAGGCTATACTATCTAGCTTGATAGCGTGCATCCTATGATGTAAGAATAGTAAAGAAATTAGCTAATAAGGCATTGCCATAGCGTAATAAGTAAATACTGTATGTATTGCAACTGAAGAAAAAAATCTTGTATCTGTAAGGAAAAGAATAAGTCTGTGAAAACATTGGCATTCCAGTATCTGGACTTTAAAGTGAGAAACAGAATCTGAACAAGGGAGATTGAGAGCATAGGAGAACGCCCCGGGGAGAAGACTGCTTCCTAAGAAAGCACACCTAACATGTTATCAATATTAACACTCAGCTCTAGATAGAAACAAGCCACTGCCCCATGCCTTAGAATCTCCCCAGGGGGGATTTTGGCTGGCATTTTATTTCCCAGAGAATAGTGCTATCAATTTAATATGTAAACTACTCTATTAATGTTTTGGACCCCTCCCTACTTTTGCCAGTCCCCATTTTGGAAAAGGGAGCCTCTACTAACAACGTTCAATTTTCATTTTCATCTTCAAAATGCCATGAGACTTAAATGCTGACAGCGTCAAAGGGAAGCTATCACACACACATACATAATTGACTGAGTGTACAGTAGTGACGTGAAACACTCGCACTGTGAAACTCATTCTTACAGCTGGAGTGGCAGTGAGAATAGACACCAGCACGTCAGGGTGTCAGCGTCTGGGCTCCATACCAGACGCTCGCTGCTTTGAACCTGGTGAGGTGGGATCCACGCCTACATCCTTGTATTACTGCAACCAGTCATTTTGCTCATGACCTATGAAGCAGATTAACAATACGTTCACTAAATTCATCAAATTTTTACTTTCCTATTCTGAGGAGGCTGAGTGGGGTACATTTAGACATACTCGCCTCATTTCTTCAAGCACTATATATAAGTGGGGAACTTTGAACCTAGTTTCATTCAGCTTTCAAAAATTAAGATGTACTGAAAGGTTTTTCTTCCCAAATCTCAGCTGTGTGGTTCATTGTGTAGTTCCCAGGATACAGAGAGTATTTTGTGAGTTTTCTCATGAGCCTCATGTTTTCAGAGACACAGGCATGTCTTAGCAATTACTGAAGGCATGAAGGAGGCCCAGGTTGTTCAACATGGTATTCTTGATTAACAGTGGTTGTTCAGTACATACAATCAGCTTCAGCTGCCTTCATAGCACAAGGGCATTCAGGTTTTACTTAGTCACAAACTGGAAGGAGCTGTTTCAGAGTGACTTCAAGGACAAGCAGAGAGCTCTTTCCAAGCCTAGAGATCAATAGCCCTTCCCATAAAACAAATTTGCTCATATTTCTAAACATCTTCACATCATCATTACACTTTGTACCTCAATTTTGATTGACAGATCTTATCTTGGTCTCCTGGGAGATGATGGCATAATTTCTAAGAGTCAAGTAAGTCAGGACACAGGTGACTCAAGGTTTCATGGAAAATTTACCTTCTAAAGGGCTGGCATGATTATTTGGGCCTGTTTTCTTTTCAAATTTATCATTGCATGGAGAGCTTCCTTTATCCATTTTATGCACAGGTGCTCCATTTGTTTAGCTGGCACTGTTATCACTAGCGTTCTGGAGCAAGATGGTGTCATGATTGGAAAAGGACTGAGTTACGTTCTGTCAGGAAGGTCCACTGATTTTGTGTAATCATTCATTTATTTTTTATTAAGTAACAAGTAACAAAGAAAACACATTGTTTGTGCAGAGAAGTGGTGTTTGAAAATGATTATTAAAGAGATATTCCCTTTAAAAGCACAGTACAAGCTCAACAGCAGTGTCACCAGGATAGGCTGGGACACTGTGGTTGTTGGTCATTCTCTTGTTTTTGACATTATGTATTGATTATATGGATTATTTTGGTGTGAGTTTCCTTTTTGGGATATTTTCCTATGGGTCTAGCCTTTATGACTACTTGTTTTGAAGAAAAGGAAGGGGCAGGTGGGGGCACGAGGGAGATTTCCAGGCACTTATGGCTGGTTTTGCCCTCTTATCTAGTGATATTAGAGATGGAATTCATCTTTGTACTATGCATAATAGATATCATTACTACTTGTAGTGGTTAATAATAGATTTCCAGTTCCTCATGTTTGGTCCCAACTCTGTTGTTTATAGCTTTAGGACTTCAGGCAGGTTAATAAATCTCTGGTTCTTGATTTTAAAATATCTTTTATTTAGTTAATGACAATTTCATACATATGTACAGTGTATCTTGATCAAACCTACTTCCAATGGCTCTTCCTAATCTCCCCCTCCACTATTCAGACACCTCTAAGCTTATCTCCCTCCCATCTCAAGTCCTTTCCTTAACAAAAAAAAAAAAAAGGAACTCACTGAGTAGTTAATCTGTGCTGGAATGTTGAATGATTTTGTTTTCTTGCTCTTGTGTGGATCTTGTACCAGTAATAATAGCCACAGTGAGTTGATGAACGAATGGCCATGTCACAGCATCTCACAGCATTCTTTCCCATCCTCTGGTGCTTCCGTTCCTTTTGCCACCTCGTCAGCAGTGCAAACTCTGGTTCTTATTACCCAGTCATCACACAACTCTACATTATCTTCATTTTACTAGATCAAAACATTTTTGTTTATTCACTTATTTGTGTGTGTATTTGTGTCTGTGTCTATGCATTGTGTGTCTGTGTGTCTATGCATGTGTGATTGTGTGTGTGTATGTGTCTGTGTGTCTATGCATGTGTGATTGTGTGTGTGTCTATGCATGTGTGTGTGCTATGGCAAATGTGTGAAGGTCAGAGCAGTGCTTGCAGGAGTTGGTTCTTTCCTTCTACCTTGTGGGTTCTGGGGTCAAAGTCAGGTAGCAAGTGCCTCTACTTAATGAGCCATCTTCCAGCCCTAGTAACTTAGAAATTCATTTATCTATTTGTTTGCTTATGTGAATGTCTGTGGGTCTCTGCGTGTAAACATATGTGTGTTCGAGTAGGTGTATGTGCCCCGGTACTCCTATAGAGGACAAGACAGTATGCCAGGTGTCCACCTCTATCATTCTCTGCCTTCCTTGTCCTCAGTGGCAGGCTTTCTTCCTGAACCTGGTGTTCATGTTTTGTGGGAATGTCAGCAATTCTTCTGCCTCCGTCCCCTTCAAAGCTGGGAGTACAAGTGTGTGCAGGACACTTGGCTTTTTACCTGGGTACAGAGATCTGAACTCTGATCTTTGTGATTGCTTAGCAAACACTAACTGCTGAGGCATCTCTCCAGCTCCCATTTTCTTCATGGGGAAGTTTAGGCCAAGATAATGAAATGATTTTGCCAAGCTTGCACATTTGGTAAGTGGTAAAGCTGACGTTTGAACTTAGTCTGTCAGTGTCCAAATAGATATTTACATTACAGTCTAGTGACTTCAACTCATGTATGTAATTAGAGAATTTAATGTATGCTTCCTCTAGACGAGAGAGTTTGCCATTTCTTCGCTATTGTTAATATTGGCAAACATTATGTATAAAATTATTATGTGCCAGTTACTCTGCTAATTGTGCAGTGTGTAAAAGTCAACCAGATCTGAAGGTGCCCTTGGGAAGGAGATGGTAGATTGGCAGAGTGACAAATTAGTATCTGCCACTTTTGTCTTAGTTACTGTTCTATGGCTGTGAAGAGACAACATGACCAAGGCAACGAACGAATCAAAGAAAGCATTTAATTGGGGGCTTGCTTATAGTTTCAGAGGGTGAGCCATGACCATCATAGCAGGAATCATGGCAGCGGAGTTGAGAGGCATGGTGCTGGAGCAGGAGTGGGGATGGGTGGGGATGGGGATGGGGATGGGGTGGGGTGGGGTGGGGTGGAGGCGGGGCCGGGGCGAAGCGGAGCAAACTTACTTGTGATCCACAGGCATCAAGCAAAGAGAGGAGGATACTGATCCTGGCATGGACTTTTGAAACCTCAAAGCCTCAGTGGGATATATCCTCTAACTAGGCCACGCCTCCTAATCCTTCCCCCAGTTTCACCTGTTACAGAACAAACACCTAAACTTATGAGCCTATAGAGGCCTTCTCATTCTAACCACCACAGTGGCTAATTATAAACTCCAGAGCAAACTGTGAGGGAAGCAACAGGGGACTCTGACAGTTTAACAAAGGAAACTAACTTAAAGTGAAGGGCAAAGAAGAGATCTTTGAGCTGGATTGCTGGCGGGGCACGCGTTCACTAGATAGTTCGTAGGTGGGGAAAGTGTGTCTTCCAAGATAGTTTTCTAAACATTGAAAAGCTTGCTTGAGGACATGAGAGATGGTAGACATGCCTCAGGTATCATGGCTACAGGAGGCTGAGCTCTAGAGTGGACAGGAGACATTTTCAGAGAACAGATTTTATAGGACAATGTGAGCAATGTTAGAATTTGGATTTCTTTCCTGTAATAAGAAGGGCTTTAGCCTGGAGTACAACTCTTGACCTACTTACAAAAAGACCACTCCAACATCATGATGTGCATGCATTCTAATCTCCCGAGTTCCCAGAAAGTGTTATCATTCACCATGGAAACTCAATCTTCTTCATACCTAGTTCCTAATTGTAACTTTGTTTAAAAAACAGAACAAAACAAAACAAAACAAAAAACCCAAAAAACCAAAACCAAAACCAAAAAAACATGAATTTTTTTTTAACAGCATGAATTTTAATGTTATGTTTTTTGTTCTTGAGGTCCACAGCACCCTAGCCATAATTTTTTTCCTATTTCCAGTGGACTCTAAGCATGTGAGCTAATATATTTATAGCATAACACTTTCAGAGTTCTCCTGCTGTTCAAAGATGGCTATCTTCCTCTTGCAGAGTAGGATTTATAAATGGTACTTCATGTCATGAGTTTGATCCATTCCCTTAATTTATATACTCATTACATCTTTCCCATTGATTCAACTATAATTCCTATTCTTTTATCCAACAAATATTCTTTAAATAGCCACCCTCCGTAGGCACTAGATTATACACCGAGCATTCAGTGGTGAAGTAAACATCCACACCATCTCTGTCTACATGGCGCTTGAGGGTTAGCTCTCAGGTGGCTTCAGATGGCCTCACATTGCTAGGCACATCTCCAGAAGTAGTGACTGAAAATTTCGTGTTCCAGCAAATTTGCCATAATGATTTCAGATCTCAAGTTTGGAGCGTTCATGAACGATACTCTGGCCACTGTGTACTCTCTGTCCTAGTTACATTTGTTCACAAATTGTTCCAATTGAGACATTTGGCAGAATCTTCCCTTGTCTTGTTCCCCCATTCATCTTCTCTCTTTCTATTTTCAGATCTACCATCTTAGTTACAATTTGTTCTTCTGTATTTGAGTTATCATTTTAATATCCTAACTTGTCCTTTGGACCGACAGTCACTCCCTGCTCTGGTCCTTGCCACCCGTTGGATGGCAGATTAGAATCCCTAAAGTACATCTTGATCGTGTCCTCTCCTCACCCGGACTTTCTGTGCCACCCACATTCTTACCAAAAGAATTATACTTTTCAGTTGAACCCCAAACCGCAAACTTTCAACCCCAGTTCTTCTCCAAACTGTCTTTCATTTTACTGTGATTATTACTACTTTTCTCCAGACACACCCGTGCTTTGTTACTTCTGTGTCTTTTGCTAATGAGATCCATTCCATGTGGAAGGCCTTCTAGCAATATGCTTTCTGTCAAATTCCATCTTTCAAGATGCACAGAAAATTGCCATCTACTTGTCCAGCTGTTCTTGTGTTTCCAAAAGAAGACTTATTTCTCCCTCGTTCTTTTCTCTCTCCTTCTCCCTCTCCCTACTGCATCAGCTTGTCACTAAGTAGGTAAATACTGATGTAAAAAGTTTGTAAGCAGATGTTCCTTTTCATAGCTGTTTATTAAATTCTGTGTCAGAATATACTTCCACAGTCTGTCGAATACTCCCTGGCATGGCCACTTTACCCATTCTTTCATTGTGTATTTGCTCAGTCCTAAAACTCTGCTCTCGAGTGAACAAAATTGAAGAAACCTTGAACATACACACACACACACATACACACACACACACACACACACACACACACACACACACACAGAGAGAGAGAGAGAGAGAGAGAGACATAGTTCATGTGCAGACATAGTCTGAGTGCTGACCTGGCAGGGGACATTTTTGTGTTTATATTTTTAAAGTTATATTTTATTTTTTAATCGACATGATGGCTATGCATATATATTGGGCACAGTGTATTGATTTGATCCATGTATACATTGTACAGCGATAAAGTCATAATATTTGGCATACATATCACCTCTACCTCCCATTATTTGTTACTCTTTTGCAGTAAGTTTGGAATATGCTATTATGAGTTATAGTGGCATGTCTGTGTACAACGACACCAGAACCTCTCCTGCCTGCCTGTGCTTTGGTGCCTGGTGTTGACTCTCTCTAGAATCCCAACTCCTTTCCCTGCAGTTTCTGCTGATTATTCAGTTTGTTGCTTTATGAACTCAACATTTTTTAGATTTTGCCGATAAGGGAGGTCGTTGGAGTATTTGTCTTTCTGCATCTGGCTTAGTTCATATAATGTTCTCCAGGTTCAACCACATTTTATATTTTTTATATTTTTTAATGGCTGAAGTATTATTGTGTGTTTGTATAACATATTCTTTTTGTATTCATTTATGGTCACTTACATGTCTCTACATTCTGGAATGTCTATTTCAGATGCTACGAAAGGTGATATGATAAGCGCAAGAGCATAGGCATCTACAGTATACTGATTTCATTCCTTTGGGAAAACTGCTAGCAATTCTAATAACTAGAGACTGTGTATTTATTGAAATGTATATAGACGCTGCTGTGGTTGGGGTGTGAAAGGCAGCGAGCCCAGAGCACAAGTGGCGCTTAGTCCACTGAGCTCATGAGAATAGACATGGCGCGGAGGGGCGCTGCTTATATAAGTGTTATGCCTTTGTCCTTTGTATTTACTGTCTTCTGTTTATTTATTCTTTAAGGGAAAAACACACTTTGAATGGTGTCCAAACAACTATCCTCACTCAGGTTATATTTAGTGGGAGTCTTTTGCATTTTATGTTTGAACAATCAAGGCCCACAAATGTAAAGAGAAAACTTTCAAGTTCAGCCTCCATCCTGTCTTCACCTATCATTATAATCTGCAATTACACTATTACTAGGTGGGCTTTCTCTTTCAGAAACCAAAGCATCATACTTTTTAGGTCAAAAGGGAACCTAGTTGTGTAGGGTCAGATCACTGCATCACTACTTAATATGTAGATGTCAGAGACCACCCCTCTTTTAGGGGAACAGTCAATTTCTTCATTTAGTTTCTATTGAGAAGGATTAGAAAGAATTTTCTCTTAACAGTCTGGGCTCCATGTACTATCTCTCCCTTCTCACAGAAGTGGAATGAGTTATGTAGGTGGTGAGCTGATAGGTCAACTGGAGAAGCTAATTTATTGAAAGTTCATGCAAAGTGGATTTAGCATAGTGTGAATAAAACATAAGACTTCTCATTTGTGCAGAACATATCTAAGGCCCTGGCCAGAGACTCTTCAAAGAGTGAAAGAGATTAATTGCTACAATGAAATACTTAGAATATATTAAAATCATATACTATATATACAAATAAAGTCAACTACCGCTCTATAGGTACCTTTCTCAACTCTCCATAAAAAAAAAAAATCATCGTGCCAAATGAGATTCAATTATCATCTCTTTTTCTATAAAAATGGCTGGAACAATTCTAGCATATAGAAAGTCAAACAAAATGTATTCTGTGGAAAACAAGTGTAAGAAAACGCTAATAGAAAGCATTCTAGTCAACTGATTAATAAATTGTATTACTTTGTGATATTTGCTACCATGAAGCAGTTTAAATTTGGTTCTATATTTCATCTAAATAGGTGCTTTTCTTTTGTAGCTAATTGATTATATATATATATATATATATATATATATATATAATGACTTTTTAAAAAATTAATTATTTTATTTATTTACATTCCAAATATTGTCCCTCTCCTGGTCCCCCAGCTAGAGTTCTTTACTCCATTTCCCCTCCCCTTTGTCTCTGAGAGTGCTTCCCACCCCCCTTCCCTGGAGCATCAAATCTCTACAGGATTAGATGCATCCTCTCCCACTGAAGTCAGACACAGCAGTCCTCTGCTACTTATGTTCTGGAGGGTGGGGGCAGACCAGTCGGACCAGCCTGTGTATGCTCTTTAGTTGGTGGCTTAGTCTCTGGGAGCTCCTAGGGCTCCAGGTTAGTTGACAATTGTTTGTCTTCTTATGGGGTTGCCATCCCCTTCAGCAAAAGAAACTATTAAAATAGTATATTCTTCAAAACCTCTACCTAGATCTAATCTGGCCTTCCGATTGGTCTCGCTGGCTATGAATGGTGATGAGTAGGGGTCTGCTCTTACACATTCAAACCTTTCCTACTGACTCTTCTAAGCATCTCATCAACTGTCTTCCATCTTCAGTTTGCATGAATCACCTAGAGAGAGGTTCTGACCTTCCTTTTGCCTGCCTCAGGGAATAAGAAAACAGGCCTGTTTGAGAGACCAAATCTTTTGGGTTCAGACTCCATCTTAGAGAATTTGACCCAAGGTTGAACTAGAGCTAACTTATAGGCCAGTACCTAGCATCAGTTTCTAGGTTATCCCCCAACAAGACCTGTGTCTAGCACCAGTTTCCAGGTTATTCCCCAACAAATCTGCACCTTCAGGTTACAATCCTACCTCTGGCACTTCACTGCCTAACAACCACCAGTCAGGAGAAAAGCAGAAGTTAAGTTTATGTTTTGGCTCCTAGCACCAGCCGATTATGTTAAAGGCCACAATGCCCTCCCACCAATCAGATGTGTGCGAGGCTAGGTACCACCTTCTCGTCTTTATAAGTGCTTGCCTGAAACTAAACTTAAGGATGCCTCCAGTTCTGCTGTCAGTGATGTTGGCGTGGCCCAAGCTAGAGCTTGAATAAAGAGACCCCAGTGCGATCGCATCAGAATCAGCTCCTTGATGCTCTTGTTGGGGTTCTAGAAAGTTTCCTGCACAACATGTTCAGGCCACTCTAACTTTACATATAATATGGTGCTGACGTGGGTATCTGGTCTGAGTCAGCTAAAACACGGCTGAAATACTCTATCCAGAGGACCATGAGTCAGCTAATAACAGCTGGCATTAGATGCCCGAGAAACCCAAAATTAAACAGTGATGTAGTCTGTTAGGTAACATTTTTGTGGGTTTTGTGTAGATATGACCTTTGAGGTCAGAGATCTTAATCTTTGTCGTCACCAACCTGAGTATGTGTGTCTGTCTGTGTGCCTGTGTGTTTGCCTCTGTGTCTGTGTGCCAGTCTGTGTGCATGCTCCCCTCTGTTTCTGTCTGTCTTTTTTTTCCCCTGGGTATCTGGTGGCACCTGCTCATTGCTATCTCTTTAGCTTCCTAGCCACCCTCCTTTTCTAGAGCTGGAGTTAGAAATAGTACCCCCACCCAGGGTGACTATCCATGCTGAGATTGCTTCTGCAGGGCCACACCTGTGGAGCCTTTGTGCTAAACCAGAGCTTCTCAGTTTGTTCCGACAGGAAACACAGGAGGAACTTTAGAACTACATTTGTGTCCAGGAAAGCCTTCTGTTTGAGAAGACTAGGGCACCAACTACTTCACAAGACCTCCAGATGATTGTAACCTTCAGCAAAGCTGAGATCCAGAGCTGCAGACTGTGGGACACATTCAGGACTCATTGACTTATGGAGCATATGTAAGCTGTGTATTATCAGTAATTAAGGAGACATTCTATGTAGTATTTGTTGTGATAACATTCCAGTGTACCTTTTGGCACTCCAATGACAATAACCCAGAAAAAAAGCTACTGAGCGGGAAATCTTCGTGATAGGAAAACACTTTGACATATAATTGTACTATTTGTGCTTCTGTATTTTTAAAATTGAATATTAGTATGGATTTGGAAAATCAAACTTTATATTTTGAGGAGGCTGATTTTGATGTTTTTTGATTAAATAGCCATCTACAAGAACTTACAACATATAAACTCTTCATATATGACTTGAAGTTGGAACAAACAGATTACAGATTGGTAAATGTATCCCATGCATGATTTAGCAGATTCTGGAAAAGTGGAATGACTTAATATTAACAATGTTGTTTTTGAATTTTAATTTTTTCTTCCCCATTTCATGTTATAGTCCCATTTTGACTGGCTTAGCAGCTCTAAGACCACGTACTAGAATACTCTTAAAATGCTCAATGTATTATTATTTTTCCCATCAGAAACAAAATCTCTCATGATGGCTTCTTCCTAATGTCTTTTGTTGAAAACCAAAGGATTATGGCACCTCTGGGTCTCTCTTTATGGCCCTTAAAACAGCTGGGCATTGATCCCCTGATGAGCAACTGCTTGAGAATGAAGGCAATTTCCTCCTTCGGATATCTGGGTGCTTGTGGAGACGAGAAGGCTTTAACTACTACATCTCTGTACTTATTACCATTCCATTTGGAAAAACATGTCACACAGGGCCAACGAGATCCAGTTACACTGTGGATTCTGCTCAGATGAATACCTGATGAGGCGACAAACCTGTTTTAAAATGAATTTGCTGCTCCCATCAATTCCTTATGACTCTATAGCAAGCCTGAAAATGTATCAAATAATGAAACTTGATCATCTGACCCTGCTAAATGCAGCAAGCAGTGTCCCAGGCTGTACATGTGACAAGTTCCTTATTTATTTAATTCTCCGTTTTAAAAGCGCCAAAACCCTCTACACAAAAAGATGTTTCTATCTTCTATATACTGCATTAAAAAACTATGTAAAAAAATGGTACTGGGCCATTTGGAAAGCAGAATTCGTTTACATTAAGTATAATATGATACTATCATTAATTGCAATAGTGGAGCTTCCCCATATAAACAAAGATGCTGGTTTCTGGTAGCCAACCCTACTGCTGTTCAGAGAATCCAGTCAGGACAAGTTTCAAACAGGTAAATTCTCTAACGTGGCAGTCGACAGATGCCTCCGCTGAGGGTATCTTTCCTCCCACAGTCCTTTGAACTCTATGTGAACAGTCCTCGAGGCAAGGGATTATATTTTGATCCAAAAAGTTATTATCAGGTTTAGAAATTCTCACCTCCCTTCAAAAGAACAATTTTGATCTAAGTGTGTAGTTTCATCCTGGTGAGAGATTAACATGTCTCACCAGAGCATTGAAACTAATTGTTACAACAAATTAATGAATTACGTGTGCAGAAGGAATTGTTCCCTTGCATGGCGAGGGCTAGAAAAGGCAGAGTACCTCATTTTCCTTAGTAATTTAATTATAATGGAATGATTAGTATAGCACCTCGTTCCTGTAGGGATTCTGAAATTGAAGGCTTAGGTGTGATTTTTATCAGCAGCTAGGGATGTGCTAAGCAGCCTCTCAATGTCCATCTTCACGTGCTGTTTTCCAACACCTCCAGACTCTCTCTCGGATTCGAACTGTAGCTTGTCATAATTATGTGTACATGGGAAAAAGTAGCACTCACCCAATAGCAGTGGAAAATAACATTTTAATGTATTTTCCCAGTGATGAGGCTGAATTTGAATTTGTCCTGTGTTTGCCATACCTGCAAACCTACTTTCTCTGTGACTAATAGTGTCCGAGCTGAGCATGGGCCTTCAATCATGGGTATCTATTGCTGTTTTATAAATACGTGTGTCTTTGTGTGTGTGTGTGTGTGTGTGTGTGTGTGTGTGTGTGTGTATGTGTGTGTATGTGTGTGTGTGTCTGTGTGTGTGTGTCTGTGTGTGTGAATATTTTTGTGGGTTCATGTGCACATGCATTTGTGTGTGCAAAGGACGACCTCAGGTGTAATTCTGAGGAACACTACCTTCTTTTTGACAAGGTTTGTCATTGGCTGGCTGGGAGTTTATCAATTAGACTGCCTGGCTAGAAAGAAACCCCAAGGATCAACCTGCCACAGCCTCTCAGAGTTAGGATTACAAGCATGTTTATGTAGGGGCATAGAAGTCAGGCCTGAATGCTTTTGAGGCAAATGAAGACTTTACTGATGGAGCCATCTCTGTTGCCCTGCTCCTTTGCTGCTGCTTGTGTTTTCCAGACAAGATCCCACTATGTCACTGGGACTGCCTTAAATATGCGATTTTTCTCTATCAGCTTTCAGAGTGCTGGGATTACAGGTCCGGGCCATCATACCTAGCCATCGCCTTTGTCTCACATATATCTTGGTATAACCACTTCTCCATTGTCCCCGGGAAGCCACACAGTCATATTTCATTCCTGTATGGCTGGTCTGGGACTTAATCCCTCTCTTACTACCATTTTGTGTGGTATGTGTGTCTGGCATCTTACAGTACATAAGGCATTTTCTGAGGCACATGGAATAGTTCAGGGATGGATATATATATATATATATATATATATATATATATATATATATAGTTACAAATCTTATAATTCATGCTCAAAATTGTAGGTAAACCATGTTTTATAGTTTTGAGTCTCTGTTGGGCCATATGCCAGCTATCTGAAGAAAAAAACATTTCAGAGATATTGGAGTACAGATGCCTGAATTTGAGCTGTACCTTTAGCAGATTCCTGGATTTCTATGGGATCCAAAATGTCTTCCAACTCTTGGGGTGAATTAGATGCTGTTACTTTTATCCAAAAATGGTCCACTCTTACAAGTTCCCTGTCATCAATTCGAGAAAACTACAAAGGCGATGATTCTGCTGATTGAGTTCCAAATGATGATTCCTGTGCATCAGAGTCCAGTATGTGGTGTTTTTGGGTGAGTTTCTCAAAGGCCAGTCTACAGAGTCCAAAGGCTCAAGAGCTGCTGAGGAAAGAGGAAGCTGTGACCTCACTTTAGAGAGAAAAATCTTGGAGATTCAGGATGCTTTCCTGAAAGATGCAGGGAATTCCTTCTTCTTTTTCCTCCATCTTATTGTGAATGACAACCATGATTTGAGCAAAACAAACAAAAAGGAAGAAAGACAAGCCAGAAATATTTTTTTTACAAGGTCTATGAGTCTCCTTTTCTGCAGAATGATATTTATAGAGGAGGAGCTAGGAAGATTTGTAAGTGAAGGTAGAGTATTTGTAAGCAGCAATTAAGCCATTTCATTGGATATATTTAATTAGGTGGGAAAAACTCTTCTTACAGTAACAGTGTGGTGAGCTAAGCCATCTTCTTGTCTTTAATCTGAATTTACGGCTAACTTTCCGTCGTCGTTGTTGTCGTTGTTGTTGTTGTTGTTGTTTCCCACCTTGGAACTTCTCTTTTGGCTTTGTACTAATCACCTGATTATGGAGGTCTGAACTCACACAAGGGGATCCTTAGAGCCGGGATGAAGTTAGCCTTCCTTTGCCTCTTACTCTCTGGTTACAAATTCCAGAAAACCCAAGACAAGCCTTGAAAGCAGGCAATGCCTGGCTTCTGATTGGCCTCGGTTTTTCTCTGGGTCAGCAGGCAACTGCTCAGGACCAGCTGCTTGGCAGGCTGAGTGAAGTTAATTAGTTCAGGTGGGACTTGAGTGCAGGCTTTCAGTGTCCCTGGCATCCCCTCTTATCTATCTGAGCAAAATGGATGCCGAGTGACAAGCGAGAAGCTGCCAGGTCTGGCCTCATTTTAGCCACAGGCCTCACACCAGCAAGCGTCATATTGTCTTTGAAGAGGAAGGAATTGAAGTTCATAACCTCATTCTGCCAATTCTCACAACTCTCCTCTTGACTTCTAAACAACTCATCAGTTCTAATAAATTAAGGTTATACTCAGTTGAGAGTGAGCTTACCTTTCTTAAAGGCAAGATTTTATTTCTTGATTTTTTAAGTTCTGTCTAGGGGTTAGGTTACAGACTGAATTGTGTTTCTCCCAAATTGAGACCCTAGTGCCTGTCACCTCCAAATGCTATCATATTGGAGGTACCCATATCATGAACCCTTTATTATTCAAAGAAGGTAGTTAGGGCAAGCCTTAAATGAACTTCTTGGATGTGACTACCGGAAGAGAAAATTGGACAGAGCCAAGCATCCAGGTGTGGTGTTGCTAAAAGACAGAGATAAGACAGACAATTAGACGAGAAAGAGAAAGACTGAGCCACATTCCTCCCACTGCTATCCAGTCCTGCTTTGAGCTTCTTGCCTCCTGAACTGTGAGATAGATTTCTGCTACTTCCTGGTGCATTCCTTGATAGTCTTTGCAAACTAACACAGCGTGCCAGTATTGCATGTTCTTAAACTCAGGGTGCTCCTTTCTGAGGTTAATGACTACAGTCTACCTCAAAACCCAGGAGACCTATTCCTGGCTCTGTAACAGAAAGGTTGGGTTGTAACCCATGTGCGTGACTGAGTATTTTCCTCCTTCTCCTCTGAACATGTTCATCAAACTAGAGGAGATCTATTGCTTTTCTTAAAGGGAAGGATAAACATGTTAAAAGTACAGACAAAAGATAATGGTGCTTGCCACCCAAGTTTAACGATATTACATTTCCTTCAAAGTTTTCTCTCAAAGGAATAAATCATCACATATAATCCAGTTACTCTTCTTCAGATCATTTCCTCTCCTCCATGCCAAAGGAAAACACTACTTTTAACTTGGTTTACAAAAAACAAAAACAAAAAACAAAACAAAACAAAAACCAAATAACTTGGTTTACATTCAGTCCTTAATTTAATATTGTCCCTTTGTATGTATTTATCCATCAATAATATGATATTTTATTACTCTTCATGAACAAAATAAATGCTATGGCACCATCTCATCACCTATAACCTTTTAAAAACATAGCAGTGTGTTTTGCTATATCTGTATAAGCATACATAGAACTAGGTTTGCTGTTCAGTAACATCCTGTGGTATTTATTCTCTAATAAGTGTAAAGTGATATAAGGTAATATCACAGTTAGGCTCTTCTATACCTGTGAGTAGAGACTGGAACTCCAGCTTAGATATTAACAATCTCTCAGTGGACAGCTTTGGCAGTGAGTCTTTAGGGTTTTAGGGGCTTTGTTGTTGTTATTATTTATTTATTTATTTATTTATTTATTTATTTATTTATTTATGTAAGAGTGAGAGTGAGTAATGTCTATTCCCTAACTTCAGCCCGTTCCCTAAATTATTTTAAGGCTATGTCTTCAGAGTTGGGGATACCACAGCAGCATTAAAGACCTATTATGGAAAAACTTCTGGTCAAAAGAATGCAATTTCTGAGCTGGCTATGTGCCTAACATTTCAGTTGGATGAGAGAAAGGGACACCCCTCTGGAGGTTGGGACCATTCCTAGGAAGGCAGGTTTACCCAAGTCATGCTAAAGAGTTAGATAGAATAATTATCACTTGAATGAGAAGTGTACTTTTCCATCTCCAAATCCCTGTCCCCCCAGTGTCATCTGAAAGAGCCACACCTATGCATGTTTGTAAGTCTGTCTGCTTCTATGAAGTACTCAGAGAAGTATAACTTCCCCTTTTGTTCCTTTTGTCTCTTTTCTAAGAATGCTTTCCTAATGCTTTGGGCTTCCCCACTACTTTGGGCTTTCTTAATCTTTCTCTAAAACTCCCCATTCTACCAAGTGGCTGCCTGCCAGTGCGTGGCTGGCCTCCGTGCTGGCTTGGCTCACACAGCACGACCTTTTCCTTTTTCTTTCCTTTCTTCTCTGTGCCTCCAGCAAGATCTACAGCTTGTTTGCTGTACATGCACGCACACAAGTGTGTGTGTGTCTGTGTGTGTGTGTGTGTGTGTGTGTGTGTGTGTGGTGCTAATTTTACTTTTTTTCTGAGTATTTTTTTAAACTCTTAATAGAATTGTTCTTGAGCTTCAAAAAATAGATGTACACATATATACATCTGTATAGACATTATATAGATAATGTGTCTTTTTACACATTTACATCCATAAAATATCATTTTTCATGTAATATTATGTTCTATATTTGTAAAGTATATTATGCTTTATAAATTGGATTATAACTTGCCTTTCTTAGTGTATTCATGAGATTTATCTATTTTCATATTCATTGTTCTAATTTAGTAAGTTTCACTGTTATGTAATATTACACCATGTAAACATAGTTCATTTTGATTTTCCATTCTTCCTTCTTTTGTTCTCCACACAATTATCCTTTCATCCCCACCCCTATATTCTTCCCTTACAGCTATTTATGTCGTTCCCATTGTCACAGCTTATATGTGACTTCTAGTACATATAGGTGGAAGGAGCTCTAAGTGGTATAGAATTGCTGTCCAAGGATAAGCAATGCCTTTAATTTCATAGACATTGCCAGATTATCTCCTCGGGTATTATTTTATGACGCTACCAGCAGGTGTGGGAATCACATTTTGCTCGGCATTTCTCCTTGTCATGCTTTTGTTTTCAGATAATTGATTTACGTTTGTATGCAGGCTACATGTATGTGGGTATGTACACATGCATGTGTGCATACATTTGCTTTTGGAGGTCAGAGGTTGATATCAGTGTGTACCCCTGGTTGTTTCTCCACTTCGTTTATTTATTCACACGTTCCCTGAATTGAGGCAGGGTTTCTCTGTGAACGTGAAGCTCTCCATTTTGGCTACATTGGCCTGCCCCAGAGCCTGCCAGGACCCCCTTTTCCCATCTTCTGGCATCGAGGTTATAAGCACACGCCATTGCACGTGGCTTTTATCTGCTTCTAGGGATCTGAACTTAGGGATCTTCACGCTTGTGCAGAAAGCACTTTACCCACTGAACCGTCTTCCCGTTCCCACTGTTGCAATTTCATAAATCTCTCCCTTGAATGTGATTAGTATCTACTACCTTGTTTTGAGTTTAAGTTCAGTGTTCGATAATAAGCAGACAAAAGAAGGCTTTGATTTGTAGCAGTTGCCCATTTCTGAGGCGTACATTTCCCATCATGGCCAATTTCAAGTCACCACTCTCTCAGTATGCACAATTTTTAAGTCACCAGTGTGACATCACTGAGAATGACCATGCTCACCTGGAAAGAGAGAGCACAGTCAGCTTAATTAAACCCACTTTTTTCCTTGACTTATTACTGGTAAAATATATATTTCCTGATTACAGTACATATCCAATGTGTGTGTGTGTGTGTGTGTGTGTGTGTGTGTGTGTGTGTGTGTGTATACATGTGCATGCACACAAAGTCCAGGCTAATGGAGGCATTTCCTCAATTGAAGTTCTCTCTGCCCAGATAATGCTAATTTATGTAAAGGTGACCAAAAACTAAGCAGAGTTCTTACTTCAGTTGTGCCCATAATATTTAAGATGCCTTTCACTTAGCATTGATCTGCAATGTTATACAGTTCATAAATCAAATATTCTTTAGAAGTTCTTCAGCTGACTTCCTTGGCATATTTAATGATTTATGTGTCAGTAACATATCAGCTCAAAGATCCCTCCCCATAGCACACATGGTTCTTCCTGGGAATCATTTGGCTTTCTCTCTGCTTTTACCCACTCAGGGTGGACCTTTTATTCACAACACTCTTTCTGTACATCAGGAGCATGGGAGTAATTCTTTCACAAAGGAACCGATTTTATTGGAGAAGAACTGATGGAACAAGGCCACTGTTTAATATGATTTCATAGGAATTCATATTTCAACTGCACCCAAGATGTATGTTACAGTCTCTTTTGAATTTTTCATTCAGCTCTTCTGAGATCGTCTCAGGTCCCCAACTTTGTCCTATGGGGCTTGGTGTTGACTGACAAAGGAGACAAGAAAACATACTTAACTGTGTGATCTTACCAAGATACTTCTAGTTACATAGATAGCAGCCACTTATTTCTCAATAGCCTTGAAAGTCTACTGTTCAAGTACGCAGTGCAACTCAAGAGTTGTTGAGTGGTAGCAACAAGATCAGAACCAAACTGTAGCTTCATGATGCTCATCACTACTACATAGCTCAGATTTTAGCAGCTAATTTGATAGCAGAAATAGACAAGCCAATAATAATGGCAGGGCAAATACTTTGGTAAAATACCTTCTGTTTCTATAATCTGTCCATCAGTGATGATAATGACTCTTGTTGGAGTGAAAATAAGCACATTACCAATCTGTTTCTATGACTGACAAGCTGTTAAAGGGTCAACACCAAATGGATCATTCCTCTTGGTTGTTCTTGCAATGAGCAACACATCAACCAAAATAGGCTTCCCCTGTAGGGGGTTGCCAGGATAACAGAGGCCTCTAATAAGCAGCAGTCTATTTGGAAAAGTCATTGAAGATGCCCAAAGCATGCTTGCCTTTGTCTATTTAAGAGTCTCCATAGAACAGCCAGACTAAGGATTCAGGTTCAGAAGAGCATCCCCAGAAGCCATAGCTGATATCACAGTGGTGCCCTCCGTGACATACAGTCACTTCACCAACTGGACCATGGTGGATAGCTTTGACCAATAGCAACATAGGTCCAGTACATCTGTTTTTAGTCAGCTCCATCACTCAAATGTTTTTGATTAGTGATCATGTCAGTAGTGATTGATATTTTCCCAGTCCACCTGCCACCAATAATCACCTCACACTGACCACAATCAATCAGCAACCAGCTGTCCACATCTTTGACACCAGCCTCATAGATTCCCACATAGAAAATTAAGAAATATTTCCAGGGGCTTTCAGGCCAACTTGCCTATGGACCTTGGAGCCAAGTAAACTGCTTCCATTAGAACTATAAGCATCTAGTATGGAACCCAACAACTCCTTGCCAACTGAGACAGCCGCAGGATTTTCTGTATCCTTCACATAAGCTCCTTTCTTAATCAGTTTATCAGTACCAGACAGAACACCATCGGCATAGTCTAGTTCCAAGTTCAGAGACATATCCATTTCACCAGTCGAAGACACTACCATTTCTTCCCTTAGAATGTTCTTCATCCCACAGACTGGACCTGATTTTAGATGCCTAAGCCCAAATTAAAGCCAGGCATTCTGGCCCATGCCTGTGACGCTAGTGTTGGGGACTGGAGATAGAAGAGTCCTCATCAGTCTAGCTGAAATGGTGAGAGAGAGAGAGAGAGAGAGAGAGAGAGAGAGAGAGAGAGAGAGAGAGAGAGACTCCGAACAAAAAGAAAGGTTTCTTGAAGAAACAACTGAGGAGAGACATTGTGTCAGTCTCCAACCTCCACAGGTACCTTCTTGGACATACAGTTCCACATAAATATATAAACACTTATGCTACTAAAGTGTATACACACACACACACACACACATACACACACAGTTTAAAAAAATAAACAAACAAAATTCTTGTAAAAGTGCCTGATTAAGAGGAAATGCTACTATTCTCCATTATTCCATAAATATATTTGTAATCAGAATATCAGGTTTCCTAAGTTATTATATCTACATTTTTATTAGAATTTCATTACATTTCTATGCTAGTTTGGGGTATACTTAATTAATTGTTTCCTTTGAATATAAGTATTATATTTCTTTATATATTTGATTTTTCCCTTTACAATATTTATATAGCTCTTTTGTCACATCTTGTATAAGATGCCTTTTATTTTTGTCACTATAGATGGTATCTTAAAATTTTAGATATCTTATTGTAATGAACTTCAAGCTCAACTGCAATTTCATAATATTTTGAAGAGACTTTGGTAAGAACTTTGTGAAGTTTTGTAGATTAATTTTGGATAGAGCTCTTCATTATGCATATGCTATATTCCTCATATGTTTGGAATCTTTTAAATACTTAATTTATTTATGTTGTTATGAGTATGCATGCAGGTTGTGTGCACAAGTGCTTGTGCATGCAACCAGAGGAGAGCTTGCAGGACTCAGTTTTTCCCTCTACTATAAGGGGCTTGAGTATTGAACTCAGGTTGTCAGACTTGGTGGTAGTCCTTGATGGATGTCATTCAAGACATATTAGCATTATGCCTAGGTGCCATATGTTTTCTGTTGTTATTATGAATGAGAACTTTATTTTGGTTCCACTTTTTATCCATGTGTAGCTGTACACACCTGACCACGGAATTTTGCATAGTGACCTACTGAGTGTTATGAATGGTATTGAATGTCATGTTATGAGATTTTATAGCTTGATATTTTCTTGAATTCTTAGTTTCTAAGTTTTCTTTAGTCTGTATGTTGTACATGTGTATAGCATAAATGTATGTTTTTGCTGATGTGTGCACATGTTCACGAGGCTCTGGATGCATGTGTGCATCCACGTTTGTGTGGAGGCAGAGGTTGACAACAGGTGTCTTCCATTGCTTTCCACCCTGGTTTTTGAGTCAGGATCTCTCACTGAGGTCATCAGTTGGCTAAGCTGGCTAACAAGCTCCCAGAATTCCCTCTCCTGCACTGTGAGAATCACTGCATCTGTCTTTTATGTAAGTAATGGAGATCAAGTTGTCTTGCTTATGCTGCAGACATTTTACCCACTAATGACCTTCCCACCCTTTGACTTTTTTATGTAAATAATTATCATGTCATAGCAATTGTGCCTTAATTTTGTACTAATATGTAAATTCTTTTCATCATTTTTAGCATGACTAGGAATATCAAGGATATGTTGAGCCATGTGAACAGTGAAACACAACAATATCTTTCTATGTTATAGTTAGTGGCAAGGTCAGTATGAATTCAGGTCAATAAACTCTTTCAGTTGCTCTGTATGCCAAAACAAACTGTTTATTTTGAACTTCCTAAAAATAATTTTCAAAAATGTTTTGACTACAAGATAATTACACCATTTTCTTCTTTCTCTTTTCTCTCTCCAGCCATTCTATGTAACCCTCTCTTGCTCTCTATCAAAGTCACAGTCCCTTCCCTTTACTTTTTACAGGTGTGTGTGCCCCAGTCTCTGTATTTCTCCATAAATATATAAATACAACCAAATACAACCACTCAACCTGTATAATGTTACTACAAGTATATGTCTTTAGAACTGACCATTTGGTATTGGATACCCAATTAATGTGCTCTTCCCTGGAGATGACCATTTCTCCCACGCCTGGCATTCCTTAGTTGCTTGCAGTTCACCATCTATGGTTGACATTTCATGGGTTTAACCCTTTTCACATTAGCATGTCTATTGGTGATGTTCAGGTCATGGCATCCATATTGATAAGTGTAGCTTCTCAGACATTTCTAGGAGGTACAGTCTCATAGCAAACTTCCTGATCTTCTGACTCATAGAATCTTTCTGCCCCAACTTCCAAAATGATCCCTGAGCCATAAATATAAGAGTTGTGTTGTATATCACATTCATCCATTGGCACTGGGCTTTAAAACCATGCACTTTGGTTGGCTGTGGTTTCCTGTAATGGTCTCCGTCTGTTCTTGCACTTTCTTTGTACTTCTTTTTGATTTTGTAACGCTAAAGCATTTGGAAAAATACTAGTTCACTGAGTTATACAGATCTTTCAAGTGAAGAAATTTTCATTACAAAGTGCCAAAAATCAAATTTATTAATACAACCATGATCTTCTTAGAACAGTTTTGAAATATTGCAGTGCTTTCAAGCTCACGGTGATGAATACCAATTTTACAAAATTCTAATTTCCTAATTTTCACTTGAAAGCTTGTATTTCATCACTGGCAACAGATATTGTTAGTTGTCACTTGTTTTCCTTGACATGTCAGACTTACTACATTTATTTTTCAGAAAAATGTACGCCAAAACCCAAACATTGATAACTAGAGTTTGTCTGGTACTCATTCTTTCACATATAAATGGTTTGTCATGGGAAGCGTAGAAGTTCATGTCACAATCTAAACACCTGAACAATGGCTTTTCCTCCAGACAATTCAAAGACTCCAATATGTTCAGAAAATGCTTTGTACTGTTTCCCATTTTGTCACACTAGTAGAGGACATATACCTAAAGTTTGAGATTGAATAAAATTAATGATACTATATTACAAAGACTATTTGTAAGCAAAACTGGTTGCGGCCAGCTAGGTGGAGTATGTGTGGATTTTTTTCCCTGAGGGTATACACAACTATGGCAAAACTTCACAGAACAACTCCACACAAACCTTTGCACTAAGATACTAGCCCCTAAACAGGTAATGTAGCAGCAAAAAATAGCATCCCCAGGATGGTTCCATTACTCTTCAGAGTGCCTGATGAGATGACCTTTCTTAAAACAGGTCACAATTGCAAATGTCCAGTGCTTGCTGTTTTCACTCTTGAGAGGGCCTGGGCACCCCATACAATTGCAGAAATCAAGAAGGATAAGCCCTGTCTTCCAGTTTCTGTGGAAGTATGGCAGCCTTGTTTGGATTACTTAACAGCCAGCTTCCACTTTCATCCTAGCTACAGATACTTCTTTGTGATGTGTCTTTTCTCTGACTTCTCTGAGTGTCCACACTTATCTCTCTTTCTCCTTTGGCATTCTGCACTTCACCTCTGTCTGATCTGGAGTGGTAGAGCTCTATTCTGTCCCTATAGTTACTAGATAAAACCTGTTATCACCAGTTTAACTGGAGTCTCTCTGTGTTTACATCTGACATGGTATGAGGCAGTCACTGACCTCCTTTCAATTTCCACTCAATACTATTTTTATAATCCTACTTTTCTTTTTTTAAAAAAGATTTTATTTATTTTATTTATATGAGTACACTGTTGCTGTCTTCAGACATACCAGAAGGGGGCATCGGATCCCATTACAGATGGTTGAGAGCCACCATGTGGTTGCTGGGAACTGAACTCAGGACCTCTAGAAGAGCAGTCAGTGCTCTTAACCACTGGGCTATCTCTCCAGCCCCATAATCCTACTTTTCATGGATGTCAATGCCATGAAAATGGCAGATAATAGCCTAGTGTTATAATTTTGACCTAGTGTATGGTCTTTAAGCTAATTCAAAGTTACATTATTATTATTTTGTATGTTTTATAAGATATTGGGTAAATTTGATGGCCTTTTATTACAAAATTTTAATCTAGTTACATTTGTTTTTATTATTGATTTATTTGAATTTAATCAAAATCATTTAATAGATTATTTTCTTATACTCTTTCAATTCCTTGTTATGATTTTGTCAGACAGATTTTTCTAGATTTTTTCCCTTGCTTGCTTGAAGTTTGACTTTAATTTCTGTTTTTATTATATAGTTTCTCTGAAGAAGTTTGATGTGCTCTTTGAATCATCCTTATTAATATATCATACCTTGTACTTTATGTTTTCTTGCTTTATTTCTTTGGGCTTTATTATGGGTGAATATATAACTTTCTAAAATTAATTTTGACCCTGGCTATATGGAGTAGATCATTTATGTATTTTTATTATATTTTAGTACCTAATTTTAATTTCTACACTCCCAAATGTCTTCTTTTCCTATTTCCATTCATATTTGGCTGCTTTATTTTCATATTTTTTAATGTTACAGATATTATTTATTGCTTTGAGGATATGGAACATTTCTATTTTAAATTCATTTTTTCCCACATTTCAATGATTGCCCTTTCTTTTCTTAGCTTGGCCATTTTTAATATGCTAGAAATTTCGGTTTGCAAGCTCACCTTGAGCAACAGTTCCCTAGTGTGACTTTGCATCCATTCTTTCCCGCCTGTGATTTTGTGAACATGATTTATCCTATCTAGATAGAGTCAGCTTTTACATTGTGGCTCTATGCACTTGTCCCGTAGTGACACTGGAGAAAGGACCGCCCTAGTAAAAAGCTTTTCGCCAGCTAATCTCTGGGGAAATTTTACCAGGGGCACATGCACATGAATGAATATATTCTGAGCATTCTGGGTTTAGGATGATTCAGAGTCTGATGCATCCACTTACCTCCATTTTTTTGTTTGTTTGTTTGTTTGGGTTTTTAAAATATTTTATTTCTAGACATTGGATGTTTTGTATATGGTTTAAGTTCATCTTCATTTTAAAATATCAGACCCAACAGTACTATATATGTCAGTGTCAGAGAAGGTTATATGCTAATTCAAAGTAACATCTTGACTGGAAGCCTTTAGAGTATTTCTTTAAGAAGTTCTACTAGATAAAAAGACTGCCACACATAATAACATGGAAGGGAGAAGTGGGGGATTAATTAATTAGAATGTTTATAACAGATATAATTATGCATGTTGAATTCTGTATAGCAGACTCTGCATTGTCTTATATGTAACTGACCCTCAGTATCCATTAAACTCTTGCATTTACAGATTCCACATCTGTTGTTTTAAATTTTCCCTAGTTGTCTCTAGTTGGCCCTGATTTGTTGCTGTCTCATGCTTGCTTCTCATGAAAACATCTCAATGTCATTGTGGTTACTATATATCATTAAGGTGGCCTTTATTATAGATCATCAAGTACTCAAAACTGATTTTTTCTGTATGTAAAATACATGTGATGAAATAAGACATATGGCTTAATATAAAATTGAAAGCAGCAAACATATGGATTGGATATAGAAAGGAAATGGGTAATTTTAGTGGGCTATGATTTTGGAGACCAACTGTCATTGTAAAATATTCTGAAACAGTGAATTCATGGCTATGTAGAGGACTCTGGAATTATTCCTTTTTAGTATTTAATGCCCATACTATGGTTCAGCACGCTGGAACACACCTGTGATCTCAGCTTTTGGGTGACGGAGGCAGTAACGTTGTAAGTTCATGGTCAGTCTGGCTTACAAAGCAAGTTCCAGGCACATCCAGAACTACATAGCAAGACCCTGTCTTTAAAAAAAACCCATTGTAAATATTACCTTGAAATATTTTGACTTGGTCTGGGCTGATGCCTGTGTGTGACTTAAGTAACAGGAAAACCCTGCCACACCTGACTGCCTCCCTTGTGACTATCACACTGTCCAGTGCATGTGAAAGAATCGTTGATGTGTCGTTAGTACAAGTTGAATATTTATAATCTAAAAATCCTGAATGCAGAATTCTCCAAAATACAAACTGTTTATTGTTAACACATAACCCCCAACTGGGAAATTCCATACTTCAAGCATAGATTGTAGTAAAAAATATAAGCTCTCTAATATTATTGTGTAAAATTATAGTACCTTCAGGATGCGTGTATGAGCTGTGTATGAAACATGAGTTCTATGTTAATACTTGGGTCTCATCCATAAGTGATCTTCTTATATATGCAAACTATGGTGGTTTGAATGAAAATGGCATAAACAGGCCCACAGTGAGTAGCTCTATGGAGGTGTGGCCTTGTTCAAGTAAGTGTGGCCTTTGTGGAGGAAGTGATCAATGGGGCCAGCTTTGAGGTCTCAGATGCCTAAGCCATGCCCAGTGAGACAGTCTCTCCTGCTGCCTGCAGATCAAGATGTAGAACACTCAGCTCCTTCTCCAGCACCGTGTCTGCCTGTGTGCTGATGTGCTTCCCACCGTGATGACCATGGACTAAACCTCTGAAAGTGTAAGCCAGCCCCAAGTAAATGCTTTCCTTTATAAGAATTGCCTTGGTCATGGTGTCTCTTCACAGCAACAAAACCCTAAACAAGATGCAAGACTTGGGAGGCAGAGACAGGCGGATTTCTGAGTTTGAGGCCAGCCTGGTCTACAGAGTGAGTTCCAGGACAGCCAGGGCTACACAGAGAAACCCTGTCTCGAAAAACCAAAAGAAAAAAAAAAAAAGATGCAAGACTTGGGACTGCAGGCAGTGGGGACATCCTCTTGGAGACAGGGGGAGGGGGTGTGGTATGTGGAATAGTTGGAGGGTGGGCCAGGAGTGGGAGAGTCTGTACTGTAAAAATGATTAAAGAATAAAAATAAAAATAAAAATAAAAATAAAGAAGCAACCTAGTTTCCCACCCCCCCTAAAAAATCTAAAGGAACAAACAAACAAACCTCAAATCCTAATGCTTCCACCTTGAGCATTTTCACAACTGATATTCAGCTGGCACTGGCCTCTCCCTGATAAGAACCTTAACATCTACATTCATCTCTGCTGTGCTGGAGCTGAGTACGTTATCACCAGCCCTACAGGCTGATTTTCCAGCCACTCATCCAACATTTATTGGATGCCTATTATATGTCAGTCTCTTCTTCCTACTGTGGATGATTCGAAGATGAAAGCTAAGTACTTGTCTTTGGGGACTCACTGTCCTGAGAAGGATAGATAACATGAGATATTGTCACATAACGCAATATGGGCTGTATAGGTGTGAGAACAAAGCTATATCTTGATAGCTTGAGGAGGGAATAATAAATGAGTCCATGAAAATTAAGTAAAAAATTTTAATGAACATGTTACATTTGAGTCTCTTGAAAGACTGGTAGGAAACTGGCTCCTAGGAGAAGATGAAAGTCAATGGATACTGAAATATTTTGAGGATGCAAAGTCCAACTCAGGGATGTGGACAGATGTGGAGAGACCCAGGGCTCTGGGAGAATGGTAAAGCACCAGCAACAACACTGGTTATTCTATAACAGCAGCCATTAGTGTGACCTTAACCTCAGCCTGTGACCTCAACCTTAGCCTATGACTGCTGTAATTTTTGCTTATTTTTATAAGACACACAGAATGTAATGAACATAGTACTTGCTTAAAAGGTGGAAGGTACTTGAGATGAGTTCTGCAATTTCCGGAACATGTAATTTTTGTGCAAACTGTTTAACCTCTTGGAACTTTCTTCAATAACCTGATGCCATGGCAGTGAGTTCTTAAATATAAATGAAATATCCTATTTGAAAACACATGTAAATTATGAGCCATTGTACAATCATAAGATGCATTCAGGAAATGATGATGTCCATAGCTGGGGATATGCACACCCATCACTAACAAAAGTCAGTGTAGGGGTCTGCCATCTGGGCAAAAGCATTAAGGTCTGCTACCTTTGTACAGGGACAACTTCTGTAGTCATGAAGAAATGGAATTTTACTTATGCTATTTCTTCTTTAGGAAGCATAGTTATACTTTGGTATGCAGGAAGAATTTTTCTGGGACCTCCTATGGATACAAGTGTAGATGCTCACATTTCTTGCATAAAATAATTTATGTACATAAAATCTACGAGTATCCTTTGTACTAATATGCATGTTCCAAGTCATTTCTAGATTTCTTACAATACTTAACACAGTGTAAATAGTAGATGCAGAGTTGATGTATTGTTTCAGGAATGATGGCATTTATTAAAAAGTCTGTCTATGTTCAGTACAGACACACTTGAAATGTTTTCTATCTACTGTTATATGAATCTACAGATGAAATTCAGAGGAAGATAGAGTAGAGTGTACTTCCTACATGAGCAGAAATGGGACCCACATCGCCTATACTTGTTACCTTTTTATCTTGAAGCAAAAACTAACATTCGTTTGTTTCTTGTGTACAAATCAAAAACTATCAAATGACTCAGAGGCTAACACATCAAGCTTGGGTTTTATGAGCATTCAGAAACATTTAATGGCAAGAGTTCTACATCTGCAACTTAAATTAGCCCCAGTGTACCACTTCTGCTCTCAGATTCTGGGTGTGCCAATCAAATACAAGAGACGCAAAATTCAATGAGAATTGATTCTTTGGATATCATAGCATCTTGACTTACAAGACTTTAACCTTGGCCTCATGCTTCCTGTGGGACCTGTTGCTGAAGTTGCTTAAGGGCTAGAAATATCAAGTACTGCACATATTTTTTTTTTTTCATTTGAGTAAAATTGAAAATGAAACTTTTAAAGTCCTATTGATTCTAGACATGTTCTATATGCATTAAATGGAACTTAATGGACTGAGAAATGAGCATCAGAGCACCTATAGGTAAGAATTATTCTTGTAAGGATATACTGCTCACATGCCCTTTATCCAGTAATATATGTATCTATCTACAACAATATATAGCACTAAAACATTATGTTGAATATTTCTTAAATCACGAGAATCAATTTTTATTCAGGCCACTTAAATTCTGCTCACCATTAATCTGTCATTAGTTCTTGGCTTTGCTTCTCTTAAATATAGGTGTACAAGATTTAATGAATATTTTTATGGTTGGAAACACAGACTAAGATTCTTAGCAGGAGGAGAATGCAGAAATATGGATGACCACACTGTATTTATGATCTTCCAATCACAGTTACAACAAATCTTCATTTGGCTTGACTCTGTATACTATTGATATCAATGCTTTTTCTAGTCTTCTTTGTGATTGCACCTACTTCACAGTTTAAATAGTTACTAGTGACCCTAACATTCTTCAACCCGAATCCTTATTTTGAACGAAGTCTTCACCTAAAACTCATATATCAGTGGACGACTCGAGGGAGATACTTGAATATAGTTTTGTAAAATATAACCCAGCATATCAAACACTTAACTCACTGTATTCTGACAAACCCAAGCTTATTGTTACACTGTGCTTCAAGTGTCATTCCTGGTGTGACCTTTTCCACACAGCTTCCTTATTCAGTCAACCAGCATGTCCTTATGTCATTGCCTAATGACAAATGGTCTACTTCATTTTATCCAAATGAGGATGCTCTGTTATAAGCCCCTCCCTGCTTCTCCTTCCTTCTTCCCTTTCCTCCTGCTTCTGCCCTTTACATCTGACCTATAGGTGTGCTTACTTTTGTGTCTCTTTTTTCCAAATACATTTTCATAATATAATTAAGATCAGAATCCTCTCTAAGGCACACATTTGGCTACATAGCTCCCCTCCTCCTGCTTGAATCCATAGGAGGGCCCAGAAGAACTCTTCATGCATACCAAAGTATGACTACACGTCCTAAAGAAGGAATGGCATAAATAAACCCCCACTTCTTCATGACTACAGTAGTTGTCCACATACAAAGTTCTGAACAGATTTCCTAACATTTGCAGTCTGAGCTGTGAATTCTTGACAGATGCACAGCATCCCTTTCTGACTTGGTCTGCACCTGCTTCCCTATCTTCCACACTCAGTCTGAGGTGCTGTGTCTGGGCCTCAGGCTTTCCACACACGCCATGCTGCTTCGCGTCTCATGCCTTTCCTCACATGCTGCACCCTCAACTCTATCTCTTCGCAGCAAGCTAGTTTCTGCTCCTGTTTCAAGGCTCAAAATCTTTTTCTCCAGAACACCCCCTTTCAAACCCAATTTGAAATAGTAAATGCTCTTTCGAGTTTCCACACATTGACTAAAACCTCTGTGCACTGAAATTTAATTGGCACTTTTTCCTCCTTCATTGGACTACAGTATTTTGAAGAAAAAGACAATTTTCTCTTCACCTTTGCATTCACAACATCAAACCCAGTGCCTTCCATGTGGTTAATAATTAAGAATGCTTGCTAAATTGTCGAGTTAAATTAATACATTCCATAGTTTTACATGACATTCCCTTTCCTTTGGCTGAGAGTTTTGGATAATTGAGTAGATTAATGAAAAACCTTGAGAGAATTCTTAATGAGATGCTCTCTGTGTCAGCCATAGGTTAGAAACAAGCAGTGAGTACAACCATTATGTTAAAAATTCCTGAGGAGACATATCAAAGCAAAATGTAAACATTTTAAGATAGAGCCTACCAGTTTATGGGAACCAGTTAAAATTCCAGGATTGTATGATTTGTTGCTGTCATACATAATAATGAGTACTATAAATATGTTTGATCTATTACACATGTAAATTTATGTGTAGATTACTGCTAATAACTAATGACTGTCAGATCAAGTCATTCACCGTCTCCAGAATGAACCCCATTCCAATTTTGGAATCTCTCTCATAAGAAAGAAACTTCATAAGAAAAATGCGCTGAGCTGGGGAGATGGCTCAGGGGTTAAAGAACTTGATGGCGAGTGTGGGGACAAGGGTTTCAGATGCACAGAAGTTACACACAATGGCAGGTGAGTATGATAACTTGCTTGCAATTCTAGCCTCACAAGTGGAGACAGGGCATCCTCATAGCAAGCTGTCTGGCCAAGACTAACTATATGGGTATGGGCTATCACACTGAATGAAGTGGACAGGTCTTTGAGGTCAATTCCTAACATCCACTTTATATTTCCACATGCACAACCACACACACACACACACACACACACACACACACACACACACACACACACACACGTGGAAAACAAGAAAGATGTGCTGTAGGATGCTGAGTGGTCATCTATATCTGCAAGCACTGGGCTCATCATATGCATCTATGATCATCACTTAGGAAGAAAACTAAGATTCCGTGAATGAGTGTTCTCCGTGATCATTCGAAGACTCTCAGACGCACAACTAAAAATAGTCGGATTTCTCTGAAAAAACAGTAGGCAGACATAAAAATAACAAACATAAACCTTCCTATCTCATTTCCTCTGTCTCCCAAATGATTCATCCTAGATAGACCTATTAAGAGATGTGAAGGAAAGTGTACACAATGTAAATTTTTATAAAATGTCATTTTTATAGACTCCTTTGGTCCATTTGCCCAGGATGTACTAATATGCATCTTTCTGATCAAATGTGCCTGCTTTGTAGACCTTCCATTTATTAGTTGGGATTTAGACCCTCATCACTAAGTTGCACCTTTAATTTAAGGAAACTTTGCATGCACATTGCTGGACATAAGGAATCTATTGTGTTTATTGAGTTCAAATGTAGTTTTATTTGCACTGGAGAGTTCTCTTTTGACTAGTTTATAAATAATTACATAAGTCTTCTGGTTTAAGAACACCAAGAAGAAAGAAAAAGTCGAAAGTCTCGAGGTAGAATTGTGTTTTGAGGTTGCCTAGAGTATATATTTACTTCTTTCTCTTCATTAACCTGAGTATTAAAGAGTTAATTACTAAATGTCTCCTGTGTACCCAGGGTCTTGCTAAGCGCTCCGTCAACCTGTACTTCTATGGAAGTGAGCTCTTATATCCCTTAAGAAAAAATACTTACAGAGTCATGAGCTTTTCAAGAACAGTTCAGAAAACTGTGGAAGAACATCAGCAAGGATCTGATCCAATTTGGGCGTGAGGTTAATTTTAGGATTAAGGGACAGAAAAGGGAACCATGGGGAGGAGTGGCTAGTGAGGTTGGTAATGCAGACTGCAGAGCACACACTGCCTTCCGGGTAATCTCTTCTTGGATCCCTTCAGGCTCTAGTGACACTTTCCTGAATGTAATGGTGCTTTTTCCCTCTATTTCAGATCTGCCCTTTCTGAGCTCAGTTGTTAGGAAGTCTCATTTCTCTTTCAAGACTAGCAAGAGACTTTACTGAAGACCGAAGTTGGAAAAATGATGGGTAACAAATCCAGCTGCAAATACCACAGTGAAGGATAAGCTCTCTCCAAAGCTAGAAACTCAGCCACACTCTTACTCACCTTTGCTCAGAAGCCTGCCAGTGCATAAGTTCTGCAAATTCCTACAGTAACATATGCATTAAAAATTCCCTAGAAAAGAAAAAGAATTAGGTTGCACAGATTTCTCTTATTTCTTTATAATTTTTAAAAAAAGACTTATTTTATTTATATGAGTACTCGGTAGCTGTCTTCAGACACACCAGAAGAGGGCATCCGATCCCATTACAGATGGTTGTGAGCCACCATGTGGTGGCTGGGAATTGGACTCAGGACCTCTGGAAGAGCAGTCAGCACTCTTAACCGCTGAGCCATCTCTCCAGCCCTCTTTTATACTTTTTGATCTTTGGATGACATTTCAATTTTTAAATATGAATAATTACACTTCAACTCAGAAATGAAGGAATAATAAAATTAAATCTCATTTCTCATGAGAAAAAAGAATGAGGTTGAGATTTTAACAAAACATTGCGTGAAAAATGCCAGGTTTTGGAGATACTTAGGTGTATGTGTTTTTTTACATAGGGTTTCAGAACAGGCAAAAAAACCAAGTTTGCTGTTAGTTCAGCCATCTCTAGTAAAGATATCTTATATGGTGGTGATGATATTAACTGAGGAACACCTGAGGACATTTGAGGTACTTGGGATTCTTTCATTCTATTATATATCCAACATTATAAGTATGCTTTACAGTGCTTGCTTTTCTGTATCATTAATGTAATTCAATTAAGAGTCCAAAATGCTAATTGATGCCCATTTTTATTATAAGATGAGACATAATAGGCAAACATAGAAGCAATCTAAAAATGTATGTACATATAATGGAAAAAGAGTCAGCCTTCCAAAAGGAATATATATGGTAATCCCAAGGACACTATGCTAAGTGAAAGCAGTCAGTTTGTCAAAATAAATGCCACATGATCCTGTTTTTTTTATAAGGTATCTACAGAGGAGACTAATTCATAAAATCAAAGTATGGAGTGGTGACTGCCCGATTAGAGAAAGAGAGAAAGAGGAATTATTGATTAACAGGCATGAAGTGTTGAATGAGGAAAAGGATAAATTCTAAGTACACTATTGTCTTAGTCAGGGTTTCTATTCCTGCACAAACATCATGACCAAGATGCAAGTTGGGGAGGAAAGGGTTTATTCGGCTTACACTTCCACACTGCTGTTCATCACTGAAGGAAGTCAGGACTGGAACTCAAGCAGGTCAAGGAGCAGGAGCTGATGCAGAGGCCACGGAGGGATGTTCCTTACTGGCTTGCTTGCTTCTCCTGGCTTGCTCAGCTGGCTTTCTTATAGAGTCCAAGACTACCAGCCCACAGATGGTACCACTCACAAGGGGCCCTCCCCCCTTGATCACTAATTGAGAAAATGCCTTACAGCTGGATCTCATGGAGGCATTTTCTCAACTGAAACTCCTTTCTCTGTGATAACTCCAGCTTGTGTCAAGTTGACACACAAAACCAGCCAGTACAACTATACACAACATTTTACCTACATCAACACTACAGTATTGAACCCTTAAAGTATTATGAAGAGAATTGATATCATATTAAATGTTCTTACCACACTGAAATAAAATAATAGAGTCATACAGATTAAATTGGTCATGTAAAGGAGGAAAACATTTGTTCTTGTAGATGTTATTCACAGAATATCAACAGAGCTATTAATAAGTGAACCTTTATAGTGATCTGGTGCATTTGACCTTTCAATAGACATAAATCATGTATCGATGCAGATTACTGTAGACCAGATTATCCAGTTTAATCCCAGATTTTGTGACACTAAATATACAATTGTTCAAATTAATCAATGTGCAAAATTTTTATTTTATTGTGTGTCTGAGAAGGGTAAAGTAACTCTTGCCCTCCCCTTACCTCCTTTTTTATTCTTTTTTTTTGAAAAGATTCACCAGACTTTATTTATTGCAAAAAAAATGCCACAGTTTCCCAGTTAGTAGCTGTCTGATAATTTCTCTTTCTAAGAGAAAATTGTACTTCCAGCAAAGGTTTCAATTAAAGATCTGAGACTGCTTTTCCATTTACCTTTCTATAGGAAAGGGAACTTACCCTATTTAATGACATTTACAATTTGAAAACTGCTATTCTAACACACTCTCTCTCTCTCTCTCTCTCTCTCTCTCTCTCTCTCTCTCTCTCTCTCTCTCTCTGTTTATGGCATATGCATGTGTGTGGTGGGAATACGCAGAGGTCAGAGGAGGACCCTAGGTTGCCTGTCATCCTCTCTGTTGTTCCTTTGAGACAGGTTCTT
Source organism: Uromys caudimaculatus (assembly GCA_028551405.1). NCBI lineage: Eukaryota > Metazoa > Chordata > Mammalia > Rodentia > Muridae > Uromys > Uromys caudimaculatus. Next base: position 62,048,689 of record CM052709.1, on the reverse strand, counting down.
TCCCTGATCCTGAAGATCATATTTCTTGGTTAGTTGGCAGTCAGCAAGGCTCAACGGTCACCCTGTATCTGACTTTCACACACTGAGGTTGCAGGCACAGGAGAACCACATTCTTTTTCCTGGATCTGAACTCAAGTCCTCCTGCTTGCACAGCTACTTCTTTTAACCACTGAGCAATCTTGCCAGCTCCTAGAGGACATGTTTCCAAATGCATTTTGATGCAGACATGATGCAGTTCTAAGATGTCCTTTTATGTCTCTAGAAAACAGTGAGAGTAACAAGTATGGTCCTAGTCCATAGCCTATATGCTCTGGGTTTATAAGCCCTGAAATATAAATTGCATGGTAAACAAAGAGTGTCTTTCTGAGTTGACATTGTTTCAATAGACATATGATTCTGATGACTGGCATTTCTTTAGAAAGAATCAACCGATAGTGCAGGACGTGCGGTTACAGATGCATGCCCTGGTTTTATTTGTACAGTGCAAAGAGGAAACTGTATCATCCCATGCTACACTGGTGGTGTGAAATATCATAATTCTTTGCACTGTCTCATTTTTTAAGTTACAAGTTTTCAGATGCATCATTTTGCAGGGTTGCTGCTTTGAGCCTGGCCTCCCAGTTCATTGGAGGACAACTTAAATCCAAGATGTTTTATGAAAAATGAACAACTAGTCATGATGTTCTCCCAAAACTACCATGGCGTTCTAACACTAGAGTCTATGTAGTCAGTGGCCTGACTGCTGCTAAATGCTAGTTTGCTGGAGGCATCAGAGGGGGAAATGGGACCCTGGGTGGCTCTTTTCTCACTTACAAGTAGCACAGGGGACTCTGTTCCTTCTTTGTATATCCAGAGTATGCTTTGTGCTCAGTAACTCATGAACTCAAGGATGTGGGTAGGGATCTATAGCAAAACCAAGCAATTAAGGTTAACATTCCTGACAGCAGAATACTTGTCACACTGAACAAACACGCAATTGAGTGTTGAGAGACCCCGGGAACATTTCAGAGTTCTCTGGGGATCTAAAAGCTACTGTCAGCCCAACCAACAGGACACAAGAATGCCTTCCATAAACAAATGAAGTGGCTTGGAGAGGATTCTCTTCCAGCTGTGTGAATGCATCCTGTCGCACACCTGGATGCCCAGGGGAAATGGTACCCAGAAAGGCCATGCTAGATAGCAGGTAGGTGAGTGACAAAGAAGCCCTCTCAAATGGGAATATTCATCTGGTTGAAACTGAAGAGGCAAGACAACCTCAACAGAAATCAAGCAAACAAAATCTCCCAAACATATGCTTAGCAGTTTTCATATTTAATAAGAAAAGCCCTTTTCTTTTTAATATATACATAAATTTCACCGTCACTGCAGTGATTTTTAGACTCCCCAACAGCTTGGCTTTCATGCCCCCTCTGTAAGTCTCCTTTTGCTCATGTTCTCTGCCTCCCTCTGAAATCGATGGACCGCATTAGCCACAAATAATTAGGGATGGGAAATTAAATCTATGAACAAGCAGAACTAATGAAATGCTTCACAAGAAAGCAAAAGTTAGATAAGAATTATTGTTAGCTAGACGAGTCTGCTCTTGCTGGTAAAAAAGAGGGTGGAGTGTAGGGGATGGATGGAAATATCGAGTTTTTGACCTTAATGACAGAACCTTAAGTCTCCCATAATATTTATAGTTTTTTACAATACTATATATAGGTTTTTACTATTTATACAGATACAAATACATATATATATATATATATATACACATATATATACACACACACATATGTACCAAAGACATCTTATCCTTACAATTTAAACATTGCATATCTCATGTTTACATAGCCATTTAAACTAAAAAGTTATGTATAAAATATTCTCACATATTTTTTATTATTCTTTTGTGAAACTATCACACAAGAAATATATATTGGACCAGCGGCCGGGGACCTCAGCTCAGGCCACACGGCTCCATAGCCAATTAGCGCTGGGAGAAAGATACCCTCCCAGGAGCTTGGAAAAGCCAGGGGGGGGGGGCAAGACAAGCTCCACAGCTCACCAGGAACTGCCCCGAACCTGAGGGACTGAGGTAGGCGGGCATAGAAACCCCCTGGATCCCAACAGGGGCGGCTGTGGCAGGAGACGTCTGCCTGGGCCACCAGGGTTCCATAGTCAAGCAGCGCAGGGAGAAAGATACTCTCCCAGGAGCGTGGAAAAGCCCCGAGTAGGGGCAAAACGAGCCCCAGTGCTCACCGATTCCTTCCGGTTTCCGCGGGCTACAGAGACTGAGGATCAGGAACTTCCAGCCTCCATCAGCGGCTGGGGACCTCAGCTTGGGCCACAGGGCTCCACAGCCAATTAGCGCCGGAAGAAAGATACCCTCCCAGGAGCTTGGAAAAGCTGGGAGTGGGCCCAAGACAAGCTCCACAGCTCACCAGGAACTGCCCCGAACCTGCGAGACACATGGACTGAGGTAGGCGGGCATAGAAACCCCCTGGATCCCAACAGCGGCAGCTGAGGCAGGAGACTTCTGCCTGGGCCACCAGGGTTCCAAAGTCAAGCAGCTCCAGGAGAAAGTTACTCACCCAGGAACATGGAAAAAACACCTCTCAGAGAGAGCTGGTCTTCAAGGAGTATTGATACAGAGGCCTGCAGGTGAGAAAAGCCATAGCCAGAAAGTAAGATCAGCTAACATCAGAGTTAACAAGATGGCAAAAGGCAAGGGCAAGAACCTAAAAAACAGAAACCAAGGCCACTTGGCATCATCAGAACCCAGTTCTCCCACCACAGCAAGCCCTGGAGTCCCCAATACAACAGAAAAGCAAGACTCAGATTTAAAATCATTTCTCATGATGCTGATAGAAGACTTTAAGAAAGAAATTAACACCCTTAAAGAAACACAAGAGAACAGA
>CM052709.1:62023229-62045289 GCA_028551405.1 Uromys caudimaculatus | reverse complement strand
TTCACAATCAAAGTATTAATTGTATATATCTGAGGGTTTAAGGAATTAGTTGGTGAACCGGACTACCCATGTGACTACAGTTTTAGGGGACTTCAACCCCAAACAATGAGTTTCTTCTGAACCTAGAACTGAGGGTTCTTTGGAGAACTTGGCTTGAAGGGTGTCACATAATATAGCTTATTCTCTCATATCTGTTGCTTGTTTTTTTTCTTCAGATCATTATTTATTACTGGTTTTATGTTGTATATTCAAATAGTTTCTAACAAGGATAATTTGTTTAAAGGCTAGAAAAAGTCTTCCGTTGAGAAGATGTGTGGTCTGTGGGGCTTTTCTCAAGGTAGTATTAAAGTTTCCACTGTTGCTGTGTGTACAGAGGAAAGAAACACAAAGAAAATTATCATTAGGATTATGGTTTGGAGGGTCTCAAATTGTGGTTCTGTGATTTATCATGCATATGATCTTTGGATAACACTTTGTTATCCAAATACAAATGGGAGAACCACATGATACAGACTCGGAAAGAACTCACAGTTTGAGAATGCGATAGAATTGGAAATTAGATTCTTTGCTGAGACTAGGAGCCAGGAGGAAAGAGGGGAAGGGAGAAGGTTGAACCTTGGAGATATTTTCCCCATGTGTCAGAAGAATATTCTCCTCTACTATTCTCCAATTCTTTGAGCCTTTATTTTGCATATCTCTAAGACAAAAACTAGCTTATTTTTCTCACAGTCAAAAGCATTCCAGAGAAATCTTGTAAAGAAGAGAGAGAGAGAAGTGTGAAACTGAAACTCTCTGAGGTAGAACTGAGGCAAGCCAAGCGCTCTATCTTTTGGGCAACACTCCCTCTGAGCTTCTCATTCTAGCCTCTCTAAGGTATCACTAAACACACATAGAATATCTTGTGATCAGAGAAAAAGCACTTGGAGTGCTTTCTTTTAGCTTTGATAACGTATGATTTTAACAAAACCAGCCAAACATAGAATGATTTCTGTCATATTTGTGGTTATAGGGACCAAGAGGATTTGCTCAGACACTAGAGTTTTCTGATAACTTCCCCAAAGCCCCTTTTATTAAAAGGCTGCATAGGAACAACAGGGACAAAAGGAGTTGAGAGCTGCTCTCATCACACATCAGTACATAGCTAAGTTTGCTTGCAATGATAAACGCCACACAATGATATTAAGGGGTAAATATATAACCTGGTGAGTGCTCTGAAAAAAAGCAAAGATAGATGTGAGTTGTAACAAAGATCCTGACTCAGGCCAGTGGAAGAGAGTTTGTGCTGAATAAAGTAGGGGTGGAGTGATGCCCCTAAGGAAAGAAGAAAAGGACAGTGGGGTCCAGTGGAACATAAGATAAGAAGTTAGGGAAAAGCTGGCTGGGGACCAATCAGATAGTGGAGTCCAAGAAGAAATCACGAAATATCCAAGAGTTTTATGATCTTATTAACATGATTTTGATGCTTTGAAACTGGACATGGTAGATGTGTTTACATGACCCAAATCAGATCAGAAAATGTCACAAGTTAGGGTTTAATTTCTACCTTCTTCACTCTCCATTTCTCAGACAGTTGTTACTAGGTCAGGGCTCAAGATTCTGGGCTGTTTACCATGTTAAAGATTTTATACGTGTGCTCTGCTCCCCCTCCATGTGTGTGTGTGCATGTGTGAGGGAGTACATGTGTGCGTGTGTGCGTACATGTGTGTGTGTGTGTGTGTGTGTGTGTGTGTGTGTGTGTTACCTTGAGAGGAAGACACTAATAATGTGAATTTCCCTGATGTTTCTACAGGTCTTGTCTACAGACACCTGTGGATGGATGAAGGAGGATATATCTTGGCAAACGCAGGGCCTTTTCTGATGTTGCAAAGTCTAGCAACCTTATAGGCACGGGCAATGTGTTAAGATAATGGAAAAAAATCTTTCCTCCTTTGTTCTAAGACATTAAAAATGTCAGTTTAACATTTACATTAGTTTCAGCAGTTAGCTCATGGGCTTGAATTAATTGATCAGATTATCCCTTACAGAAAATATAATCCTAAAGGGAAAGACACCCCCACACCCCCTCCAGAGATGGTGTGATTTCATCCAGAGGGGGTAAAAGGAAAGGGCTGGAGAACAGATGTAGGCTTTAGAAGAGCAGTTGTGTTGGGAACCCAGAACTGTGTGCAAGGTAACTGAGATAGAGTATTGGGGAACTCACAGGAAGAACCAATTAGGTGTCAACAAAACGAGTCCTGGATAATTTAAGAGGAAAATGCTCTTATTGGAGGAAATTATATCCCAACAATATCCACAGTAGCAAAGAACAAAGCTGAAGGCCAGACAGTTGAAGCAAGGATTAAAAGCCACAGACACAAGAAGCAGTAAAGATTCCCCTTGGACACAGAATGAACAGGTGAGCCATCAGTTTAGCCAGTATAGGATTCTGGGCATGGTTGCTAGAATTATCCACATAATTTCCTGTCCTACCGGTCCTGCCAGGATGGGCTGTATTTCTATACTAGCTTTTCATCTGAAATCTGCAGTACATATATCTAGCCTCAGGATCTCATCAAGTGCTCTTGTCCCAGCTGTAAGAAGTGTTGGAGTAAGAATCTGGCTTTTGTAGCTTTTCTGTGCGATAGAAATGTTTCTTCATATATAGTGATTTCCCCACTCGTGTGGAGGAGACCGTTCTGTTCTGATGCTAAGCTGAGCACAGGATATCAATGAGGGTGAACTTCAGAATGCCTTACTTCACTCTCCATGTTAGCCATGATCCTATGCTTCTCTCCTTTGTTCTGAGACATTAAAAATGTCAGCTAAGAAGATGATACCACTTTCTCTTGTAGAATGCTCAGGTAAAATCCAGAACCATTGGCTACTTCTCAGTTCAGGAAACTCTGCTCCAATTGTCTTTTTCCCCCTTTCCTTTTTCCCTTTCCTTCCCTTCCCTTTCTTCTTCCTTCTTTCCTTCCTTCCTTCCTTCCTTCCTTCCTTCCTTCCTTCCTTCCTTCCTTCCTTCCTTCCTTCTTTTCTTCTTTTCTTCTTTCTTTCTTTTTGGGACAAGATCATACTTGCCTAGCCCAGCTTGGCTTCAACCCCCAGATCCTTATGCCTCAGCCTCCCAAGTGCTGGAATTATAGGCAAGTGACATTGCCCCTTGACTTTAAAATATGTCTTAAGAGCTTTTTATGCATTACCTATTTTCTCGTCAAACAAGAATGTTTTCCTTACTTTTCTGGTGAGACAAAGAAACACAAACATGTCGAGTAACTCTCCCAAAGTCTCTCAACCAATGAGAAACTGAGATTTGGCACACATCTCAGTGTCTTCATGCTCCATCCCAGAAGACAGTCATCCTGAAAATAAGAGCTATTGTTCATTTCTTCTAAGTTCTGGCAGCCCCTGGGATGATAAGGCTGCAGTAGAGGCAAGCAACTTGGATGCTTAAGTTACTGGGGTGCATGGCGAGGCAAAGGGAATAGTGGGTGAGTGGGAGAGTAGAAGAAAAGGAAGACGAGGAATTCTACCACTAAAATTCACATGTGGGGAAGAGAAATGGCCCCGCACAGAGCTTTACAGAATAGCTTCCCAGGAGTGGGATTTGGTCCTGGGAAGTATACACTTTTGTGCTTTGTGACCACAAAGGCAGCATAGCTCCCATGATGAACATAAAAGATAGCTGGGGTTACAGGGGGCACCCCAGAAAATTTTATTGCTTATCAACACAGATACTCTTCAGAAAGCTAGGCTGGCTCTGCCATCTTTATCCGTGCTTTATGCTGATAAAGTAGTATGGCTTCCTTGAAAATTCTCTCTGAAAACAACTCTATGCTGTTTAATTGTCCTCTTTTGATTATTTCAATCTCTAGCCTTGATTTGAAAGTTCAATATTGGCACTTGGTGTCTCTTAGAAATTAGTTGTAAATGATCTTCCTGCTGCATAAATGAGGCCAATTCCTATTGTGCAAATCCATAAACATCCTATATTTATTTGGCAGATCATCTAAATCATTGTTTCAGTGAATAGTAGGCTTGTAGGCTTCAGTTTGCAATTGAATTGGATTGGATTATGTCCTTCCTTCTGATTTTAATTCTCTGCTTCACCAAATCTGATGGAACTTACTGTGCTCTGCAAAAGCAAATAGGCTTTCTGATCAGGTGGGCCTATTTTCAATTATTAGAATCTTGGAAAAAAACGTCGCTAATAAAAACCAGCAATTAAAGATGAACACAGTTAAAATGGAATGAAATGCCTTCACCCTTCCTGGAGACGTGTCCTGAAGGCCTTCTTAGGTGTAGACAGAGAGCAGCAGTAGTGTTCCAGTTGCCAACAAGAGCCTTGGGCTAGAGAGAGGGATGGTTCTCTCCACCTGCTTCCAGGCAGCCATCCCTGGGTTACTTCCAACCCCTTTTTATTAAACTTGAAAACAAAAAGCTTCCTCAGATTAAGGAGGCAAGATTCAGGAAGGATTATTTTCTCAGAGACTCCCCTGAAGGTGACTGTTAATCATTTTATTTGAAAATTCAATATTGCCAAACTCCCACACAGATTTTAGTCTGAGGACGCCAGAGAGTTTTCTGGCCTCTAAGTATGTAAGATTTATAGGTTGGTGTTCCAATTAAGTAAAATGCAAGGGACAGAGCCCAGAAAGGAAGAATATGGTCATGGTACACAGAAAGAGAAAGGTGGGTGCTCATTCTATGCCCAGGCTAGTTGTCCAGCTCTGAGCATAGGGTAATATTCAGGTTCAACATTAGCTGTCTCTAGCTCACCAGTCTTACCATCTGCTTAGTCAAATTTTCAAATTTGCCAAACGTAAGTGTCCCACTTCATTAGACCAGTGAATGTCCTTTAAGTCCTCATCGTGCTTCTCCCTGCTAGCCTAAGGCTTGTTAGGGTTCGCATGGTCCCATCCAATTTATATATGAGGATGCCGACGCGCAAAGAGACATAAAGCAGAGAGTTAAGATCCGGAGGTAGACAACTCCCATCCGAGTCTTGCTTGGGCATTGGCTGTCTCTGTGAACTAAGTCGCCTTAGCCATGAAGGGAATTATAATAAAATAAGAGAACCTACTTCATTGAGGTGTTGAAGAGACAAATAAATTTTCATTCGGAAGGCACCACCAAGACTGTGCCTGTCACATAATGAACCCGAATAGTTATTGCTGCTTATCATTCTGCTTACTGCTATCTCCTGAGCTGCAAACTGAATAACTTTGGTTAGGTTATCAAGTTCAGGTCCTTTCACTTCTGCCCTCATTTTTTTTTTACTATTATTTCAAAGAATAAATGAGACATTTCTTGCACGTATGTGGATTAATATTTGTTTCTAGACTGAGTAGGCATATGGCAATAAAATCTTTGTGGGTTTTCCCCAGGCTTGTTTACTGTTAATCAGAGTAAGGTAAGGCAAGAAAATACCTGAATAACGGCTCTCCAAGAGAGGGCTAAGGGGCGGACTGTGCTGTGTGCCCTTTGCTCACTGAATCACGGCTTTTTAGGAAAATGACTTGCAGTGAATTACTGAGACTGCTCATGGTCAGTGGTTTTGTTGGAAAGAAAGGGCGTGGGCGTGGGAGGAAACAGTTGAGGTTAAGGGTTAAAACTGGGATTGCAAACCAAGTAAAAGGAAGAACAAGCAGAAATAGATGTTCCACACAGATTGGTATATCATGAGAGGTTTTGTGGTTTTACTGCTTAAAAAAGGGAAATATTGAGCAAATTATGCTATCCTACCTCACAGGTTCTTCTGTGGTCATTAAAAGGCAAAAATCACACCTTGCAGCTGCCTTGCAAGGCTTCCGTGAGCTATTATTGACTAAGTTTGGATTTGTGCAGAGAAGTGGGTACAATGTGATTCTAGTTTGATAAAACAAATGTAGACAAGCAGACATTTGTGTGTGCTTATAGAGGATTGTAGGAGGGTGGAGCGAAGAGATCAGCAAAGACTGCGCTGCTAACATGGCTTGCCTTACTAGGGGAAGGCGTTGCTGATGAGCAGGGAGGGGTGAGGTATACAGCTGCAGAACACGTTTAAAAACTCTGCGGTAAGGAAGGCACCAAGGCATATTTTATAGTTGGTTCTGTGCATAAGAGGAAAATAAATTCTGATACTAACGTGCATTTTAAAATCGGATGTGTATGCCTAATGATAAGGTTCTTTCTCCTTAAAATTTGTTATCGACTTGATAGTGCAGCTGGTATATCTTGAAACTGAAGAAGCATATTGAGGGCAGGCACAGCAAGGGGCAGAACAAGGAAAGTCCCCATTGCTCTAGTTTCTTTGATCCTGAACCTCTAGGGCTCTAGCTCTCCAGTCAGAAGACGCTGGCATGCATGGCCAGGCAGACTGGAAACATGGGTACGCTGAGGAACGATCTACTCTAAGTCTAAAAAAACATCTATCAAATTTCAGACAGTATGTAATTGAACATAAAGCTAAAAAGAAGCTGAAATAGCTTGTTGATATTTCATATTGATTATCTGTTGATGGAAGGTGAAATAAAATATATTAGTAAATGCATTATTTATATAAATATGTATTATTAAAGTTGACTTTATCTTTTACCTTTTTAATATGGCTGCTAAAAGAAAATTAAACTCATACTTGTGGGGCTGGAGTTGTACTTAGTTGGTATGTACTTGCCTAGCAGGTAGGAAGCTCTGGGTTCACACTCTAGTACTGCCTACCACTGAAATTCCAGCATTCATGGGGGCAGAGAGAAGAAGTTCAAGGCAGTTCTCAGCTATTTAACAGTTTTGAGGACTGCCTGGGCTACATGAAGTTACTTCTTACCCCTCCCCAAATGATAAGAATCCCAAATAAGTAAATAAATAAATATTAGCCCTGTAGTTCACATGGTATTTTTATCAGACATTACTGTCCTAGAGAAATAATGGAAGAAGGTAGTGCCAGACCCTCATAAGGAAGCTATTTTTTGTATAATTTAGGACAAGAAATGCTATGATTTGTGGGAAGAGTAGCCTAGCTTTAGGACAGAGGAATTTTTAAAGAAAATCTTGGTCCTTGATCAATCTTAACACCTTCATTTCGGGTACCCTTGAAATTAAAATTCTTGGGCCCCATCGGATACTTTCTGAACTAGAAAATCTGGGTGTGGAGTGTCCATAATCCATGACACTCTAAAGAATTTCAGTGGAAGCTCGAAAGTGAGAACTCCTGTTTGAGATCAAGCAGAGCTTGGATGAAAGCCATGCTACCAGAAGCCAAGGAGATAACGTAGTTAGTGTCAGTTTGGGAGCAGGCCTGGCTGCACAATGAGAGGATCTGGAAGGCAATGAATTCAGCATGCGACAAGAACATAGGCTTTTAGCAAAGGGTCATTTCTGAGAAGAAATTCTGGGCAAGTAAATAGTGGTTAAATGGTTCAATTACTTTGAAGTTTCAGCCTCAGCTGCTGAGGCTGTCATTACTGTGTTTCTCAATAAGTGTGATTTTTACCCACATGGCAGCTTAGGAATCAAGGAGATGTGTATGAGACATGGCATTTGGAACTATTTTAGAGGCTTTAATGACCTCACTTTTAAAAAAAAAAAAGGTGGTGTTCACTGGAAACAGAATAGTATGTACTTATCTTTGGATTTGAAACAGGCTAGAAAAGAATGTTATGCAGCTTTTCTCAACTTGCATATAAAATTGTCTTTAAAGAAACGTATTCTTCACATGACCTTTGAAAACTTCTTTATCAATAAAAGAATTACACATCTATTCTCATTTCATTTAAAATAGTCATGGGTGCACATCTTAGGATGTAATTGGCATGAGTGAACATCTTAGGATGGAGCTCACACCCTCTTAGTTAATGGAGGAGCGGTTTAGCTTGTCAACAAAACATACACACATGCACACCATTCCATTATGGAGATGAAACAGAAAAGTTTTAGTTGTACTCAAAGACATGTTAGGCCTTAACAGAAACAACAAAAAATAAAGACGACACATAATTTATTTAATTATCAGAATATATGTCAAAAGATGTTGGCCTTTTCTTGGCTAGGATAGTAATGTATTATTAGACATGCTACAGGTGCACTAAGACACACAGTGATGTTTTTTGTGATGCATAACTAACAATGTCTGTAGAAAGTTCCTAACTCTGAAACAGAAACGATGACACGATTAGTATAAACAGAACCCATAAAACTAGTTAACTTAGTTGGATAATGATGATGAACTGATATTTTAAAAATTCTACAAACATTAACCACTCACCACTGTTTGAGCACATTGGAACAATTTTTATGAGACAAGTAGATTTTAGCCATTCACGGATATGGTTAACTACATTTGAAAGCGAAATAATAATGGGATAAAGATTATAAAAACGTAAAACAGACTGTATATAGTAAGAGATTTTTATCTAGTTTACCAGAAGAGCCTAAAGAGAAAAGTTCCCTGAGGAAGTGCTGTGTGATGAGGAAAGTCCAGGAAGAGGAGATGGTTCAAGCAAGGACGTCATCCTTGTAAACCTCTCGTAAGTGCACTTAGTGAAGACACGGAGCTTGGGGATCCTTCTTGCTGCTGTAGAGTAGAGGCAGTGCTAGGGTATGAAATAAAAGCTAGGGGCAAGGAGAACTAATTCCCTAATGTTGTTAAAAGCTATGTTTGAGGTTGTGGGTGGCACCTGAAAGGCAATTGTAACCGTTGTTTGAGGAGACTTACCATTTAAAATGTGTTATTACACTTGCTTCAATATAGGAAACGACTGAATCAGAAGTTGCTGTTACTGTGTTGAGGGAAGTAAATAGATGGATAATTTTCTTGCATGAGTCAGAAATACTGGTAGGCTAGTTCAGGGCGGTAGCCATGGGGAACAGAGAGATGTGGATAAACACATGGGAAGTTTAGGAGACTTTATCAGTGTGAATCTCTTGTTAGCAGTAGCCTGGGCCTGGGGAATGACACAGATGTTTCCACATAAGTTCTGACGTAAGCACATGTTTGGAACTGTCGTGAAGAAGCTGGGCTTTGGGAGGAAGTGAATGGAGTCAATCTTAGAGATTTTGAGTGGAAGAGACCACAGACCATGAACACAGGATGTGGATAGAGGAATAGCATGGCCTAAAATGGTCAGAGAGAGGTGGAAGCCTCTGTCATCCAAATAGTCATCAAAGTCAGGGTAGTGTGGACAAGGTTTCCCTTGAATTCATGATATTAAGCAGGTGGAACAAAGGTCTAAGACAGCACTGACATTTAAGGTGCAGACAGAGAAGGAACAGATTACAATGACTAAAACGAAGAAGGGGAATGCATGGGAGTGTCTAATACCAGAAAAGCAAAACGAAGAAAACACTTCAGGCCCAAAGCAGCCGAGATGGCTGATGAAATTAGAATTGAGCCAAAATGCTCAGTGTGACCTTGACAAGAGTAAATTCTGAGGTGGCAAGAGCCAACACCATTTTAGCAGGTTGAGGAATGTGGGCAGGGATAAGGATGGAGAAATAAAGGAAGCTGGAAGGGGAGGAGAAAGTGTTTATGAAGCAGGATGGGTGGGGTCCGTTGATAGAACAGCATCCTTGAGAAAGGCAAAGAGCATTGAAGTCTACGTTTTAGATGGGAGGCAGCTCATTTATCATGGCAGTAGGCAATAAGAAGCTGAAAGAGTTTCTGTCTGATAATTTCTAGTTTCTCTAGGAAGTAGGTGGGACATGAACCTGAAGAGAGTGGAGGGAGAGGAAGAGGACAGAAAAGGGCTGAGGCAGCTGTCAGGGGCTGTATAATGGAATTGTTGAACAGGGCTGACGGCCCAAGTGAAGAAAATGGCTACAATTTATACAGTAGCAATTTGATTGCTTCTGTGATCTTTCTCTCTAGAGCTCAACAATATTGTCAAAGGGAGCTCCGGGCAGACAGTCAGCATTTAATAGCCTTGTGACCTCCAGCAAGGAGCCCATTCTCTGTTCTTCCTGTCCACGCTGTTTTCTCATCTACGAAGTAAGTACAAGACCACCTCCCTCACATCCATCACAAGAGTTATATGTATAAGGTGCTGGGAGTAATGAGCTCAGGGTACCACTCTATGACTGCTTGCTCTCATCCAGGCTCGGGGCTTGGCAGGAACAGATGATGGTGCCCACAAAGGAATGGATGGTATGAACAAGGGAGTGAATGAAATTGCAAACTGAAGAGTTAAGCTGAAGATAAAGGGACCCGAAACATTGATTTTTTTTCTTTTTGTTTTCTTTTCTGGAAATCACTAGATTGATTTGTATTTATTGGAGGTTTTCCCAGCCTTAGATTATAGTATGCTAGTTCTGCTGATAGAATCAAACCATTGGTACAAAGGAATAATGTCATCTCTTCTCTGTTACCCTCAACTCCTCCTCTTCTTTGGCAATGGTGTCCACCATGGACAGAATTCCCATTAAAATGGTATTTTCCTTGAGAGCTTTAGTTTAAAGTAGTTCCTCTGGGCACTCCGTGTTCTGGAATGCCTGAGAGATGGCAAAATTCTTAAGGAGAGAAAAAAATTATAAGTAGCAATATTAAGGGAATCCCCCTCCGTTAAAGCAATTGTGTTTTAAGGCTGTACATTTGCCAACTGTTTATGTTCTTTTCCTCGAGGTCTGCAATACAATTTAAGCCAGGAAAACAATCCGTTTGGTCTGAGCTAGAATTGCTGCAGAATAAACAGCCTCGAAAATTGAACTTTAAAAGGAACCCTCTGCATTGCCGACGTGCTCAGACGCTCTGAGGTATGATTTTTGTCTCAGAGAACACATTTCATATGGTCATTCAGATCATGGATTGAGACCCTGGCTCCTTTTTTTTTTTTTTTTTTCTCAAATCATAAACACAAATGGATCATAAACAGCAATTGCTCCCAGGTAGGACAATGACTGAAGTCTAGATGGTGCGACACCATTAAAGGATGCCTTGACTGCTGTAGAAAAATGAGAAAACAGATCCATGCTCTAACTGGCAAGCAAGCAAGCAGTATGGACTGGGTGCTGCCTCCAATCCTGGGAGTCTATGGCTCTCCTGTTTTATTTTTTCTTGAGCAAAGGATTTTTAGCTTGAATTTGAAATGAGGGTCTCGAGGTCAGGTTAGTTAATTTTAGGTGGAAAACCTGCCACTCCTATTTCAAAAGATATCCCCAAGTCTGCCACCTCCCCAGACACCAGTGGGCAGGTGTCAACTATCAATGACGTTTATTTATTCCTTTTTCCTCCCAAATATATTACTGTCCTCTTGACCGAGAATAGAATACTAGATATATTTCCAGATCTTCATAGGCTTATATTCCAGCAGGCAGAGAAACAAGTAGAGTTAGAAATAGGAGGTGTGTATGGGGTGTGTGTGGCATGACAGAGAACAGCCTTGATCAAAATAGAAAGCAGAGGAAGGCTTCCTGGAGGATCTGGGGAAGACTGAGTGAAATCTTCGGAAGTAAAGAGGAAGCAGCGATCTGTTGGCAAAGGCAATTTGCATGTCATTGTGGTGATAAAGCTGTTCCTCTGGGGTTTTAAAAGCTATGTAGGTGGTGGTGTGTGTGTGTGTGTGTGTGTGTGTGTGCGCGCGCGCGTGCGCTCGCGCGTGAGACACATTTTGAATAGAGTTGTATGAGACTCAATTTAAATAGAAGTTAAGATGCAGTATGAATTAACAAGAATGACGGCTTCTTTTTCTTTTTAAATTAGTGATGCTTGTTTATGTATATGCCTTTATACAGAGAAGAAAAGGCCAGTAATGAAAGATGACAGGTTTTTAGAATTTCTGGGTCTTTATGCAGGGGTAATCACAGAAAAAAAAAAAAATCAAGATCCTAGGCCCAGCTGCAGCCACAGAATCGCCAGGGAGCTTGTTGGAGACCAGTTATATCTGGCTCTCCTCAGACTTAACAAACCAGAGCCTCTTTCAACCAGAGGAAGTATTCTAACACAGGGGTTCTCAGCCTTCCTGATGCTGCCGACTGTTAATACAGTTCCTCATGTGTGGTGATTCTACAATCATAACGCTATTTTCATTGTTATTCCATAACTGTCATTTTACATTATGAACCTTAGTGTAGATATCTGTGGTTTCTGATGGTCTTAGGCAACCCCTGTGAAGAGTTGCAACCCACAGGTTGAGAACCCATGTTCTAAGCTATAACTATTAGGATGAGGACAGGAGGGTTTCTTATTGGTGGGGAAGAGCTGCGAAGTGATGCCCTCTCATTTTGCTGGGAAGGAATGAGGTATTTCTTGAAGGGGGAGTTTGACAGTTCTTTAGGCTTTGTAAGCCCCACTGGGAGAGAAAGTCTGGCATTCCCGTGGCCTTGTGTGGGATGAATGCTGCTGTGTCCAACCTAGGAGCCATACGCTTACGTTGATATAGGTTCGCTATTTTGCTAGGCAAGTGGAAGTCGGCAAGAAGGCAAAGATGGATTAATGAAGTACTGGGTCTAAGTTGGAGAAGATAGTCAACGAAGATCTATGAAAGCCAAGAGCATGGGGTCAATCATAATCATCAGTAGAAAAAAGAAGCACTGCATTGCTAGCAGCCTTGGGAGCTCATCAAGTAAGAGCTGATATCGCTCTGTGACAGACTTTCATGTTTCACAGATCCATTCTCTTAGCATTCCGTGTTTTCTTCTTACCCCAGTCACTTAGCCGAGTCTGATATTACTCTTGGCACTAAAGCCTCCCACCAACATCCCTCTGCATTACTAAATCCCCTGCAGTTTCAAAGTCCTTAAAATGAGTAGACTTGTAACACAGATCTAAAGCTTTAAAAGGATCCAAATAACGTTCTTTTTCATTGTGAATGTCCCTCTCTATTTTTTTTTTTATAGGATTTATAGAGGTAAGTCTATTCAGAACACTGCTCTGGATTCCATACCATAGTTCTTGTCTTAACCTCCCAATTTCAGAGCACTTCATTCCTCCCCTGTGACTTAACTATCTTTATTATCAACACAGGTCAATCCCTTCCATTGTGTGAAACTCAGAGTAACGGGAATCTGTCCTGCTCAGGTTTGTTTTCAGGAAGTTGGTAGCTGGCACAGAGGCTTCAGAAATGGGGTAGGAAGCCCTTAAAGAGGTAATGCCAGAGGGAAAGACGGGGGGGGGGGGGGAGATCGTGAAAGGTTTTTTATACTACAACTAAGTTTTTGAAGTTTGACCTGTAGGCACTGTGGAGGGCTGGGCAGCAGGGGTGAGTGACAAGGGTGAACAACTGAGAGAAGTGGTATGAACTCCCATTTCCCTCTGCTCCCTCTGTCTGGAGTATGGATGACAGAACAGGGGCCTTATCATCAGAGAGGAGAATGTGAGACACAAGCTACCATGGCCACGCAGGTGAAGGAGGAGAATGAAGGCAAGACTGTAGGTATTGACAGTGATGTTGTCCCTGGTTATGGTTTAGCCTTTGGTGGTGTGAGTGCAGAGAATGAGTGTGAGGAAGATGTTGGCAGTTCATCCCCAGCTTCTGGGTTGGGCCAAAACCATTTAGTGAAAGAGATATTAGATATTTAAAAATATCCTGCTTCTGGCGACAAGTATTGATGGAGTACTTTAGAAAATAAGAGCCGTGAGCATGAGCCTGTGCTTTTTGAACTTTAAGGAAGAGCCAAACACAGCCCACAACCATCTTAATTAAAAATACTTGTGTTTATTTCCCCCAAGTGAAATTTATAAACCACCCCTATAGCCAAATCTGTTGTGAGGAAGTAAGCTATCTGGTAGAGAGCCCATTGACTGACCTTTAGATACACCCAAGTTTCCATAGGATGCTCATTTTCATTCCAAATGGCACGGCACGGCCCCAGGGATAGTACTTTCTGGAGCATTTGAACAATAAAGAGAATTTGCAGCACTTGCATTTTACATGCAGGGTTTCTAGCCAACTTGGTTTTAAACCCTGAGCTAGGCACTTTTGAAGCATTTGCATATCTGGGTTAGTCTCTTTGCTGCAGAACTTTTGCAGAGTGACCCTGAAGAAGTCCTTGAACCAATTTAGTGTTTGTTTGTTTGTTTGTTTGTTTGTTTGTCTGAGCCTTGGTGGAGACAACTCGATATGCTGATAGGAGAATGATAAGGATTGTTGCATTCAGAAAATCAAAAAGGGGAGATCAAAGCTATGGTGAAGCCAAAGTCTTAACTTTTTTGTAGCATCATTTTATGATTTTGTTTTGTTTTGTTTTTAAGCAGATTTACATCATATTCTCTGGAACCTGGGTAAATGTAGCATGCTAATGTTTGAACACAAGATTAAGTCAAGGGACCTTATCATGGATCACTCAGGAGGTGGTCCATGCAGGAGGGAGGCAGGAAAACCAGCATCAGTAGTGGAGAAGGAAGCAAGGGGCTGGGTGAAGAGAATGGGAATCATGAGCCAAGCAAGGCAGGGTCCTCCAGACACTAGAAAATGCGCGGAAAGTTTCCCCTCCGAATCTTCTGGAATGACAGCAGCTTGCCAGCTCCTTCGCTACAGAATTCTGACCTTTAGAATTAAAACAGACCAGATTCCCTAGGCCTCTTCCTGCCAGAGTAAGCAAGAAAACCCAAGAGCCACTTTCAGAGAAGGCAGATGAGCTACAAAGAAGACTCTGAAGAGAAAAGCTGCAAAGAAGGCCCTGAGAGCAGACTGGATGCCTGGAGGAAACAGAAACTAGCAGAGCTTCCAGGAAGAGGTGTATAACGACTGAGTCACTTAGAAAGGACACTCTCCAAACTGCTGAGCTGCCTGCAAGGTGTGCAGTGTGCCCCAGGTTCCCAGGTTTTGTGAGCTGTTACCTGTGCAGGGGTGAGCTTTGGTGATGTAACGGTCTTTGGGTCATTTCCGCTCCTGTGAGTAACTTCTCTCCTATGTTCCTGTAAGTATGTAAGTAACCTCAATAAAACTCATTGCTTCATGAAATTGGACTTTGGTGTTATCTGAATTTTGGGTCTGCCATGGGTTCTCTGTCTGAGTTGAGTAGACATTTGTGTTGTGTCTCCCCAGAAAAGGTTTTTGTCACACAACACAAATCAACTGTGATAATACGTTGAAGGGTTTGGCTGATGCAATTGTGGTCTGCCCTTAGCTGCTTTTTATATATTAAAAAGAAAAGATGCTTCAAGGCTCTCAGGATGGTACCTCAGTCCGCTGGATTTGGTTGAGTTCCCTGCTCAGATTTGTTTTGTAGGCAGAGTCTTTATATCCTGCAGGGAAAACATGGAAATTTATTTATGAATTGTAAGTCCTGGCTTGCACTGTTCATTTTCAGAAATCAAATGTACATCTTCTCTGCCAAAATGCAGTTCTTTAAAAAAAAAAAAAAATGCCCACGCAGATTCTAGAGAATATTGGAACAAAATAGGAAAAAAAAAAAAGGTGTAAAATTTTCAGGCCTGCAAATCATATGCCTTGTGTTGTCAAGCACTGACAGAACACCCATAGCATAGGAGAGATACTGAGCCACATGGCCCAACGGGAAAAGAAACAGAAGGGCTGGGTTGTCTGAGTGACTAATTGCTCTCCTAGTTCACTACTGTTGGGGAACCTTGGAGAGCAAAGCAGCTATGCGCCATGGTTTCTGTAGATTTAATGAGAACTTTGGAGTCACATTGGCATTGCCTCCACATTGAGAAGACATTCAAAGGTAGCAGAGGCCACATGAATGTGTGTAACTCATTGTGAAAGAGAAATCAGTGACCAAAGGCAGAGGAAGAAAGAAGAGCCTTTGTGAAACAGGTAGAGGTAGACTTTGAAGCACTGTGGACTTTGCTCCACAAATACCATCCAGTGGTCTGCTGTGTGCTGCGCACTAGGCTTCCTCAGGATGGAATGATTTGCCTCCAGGTCTTCATGCAGGAGAAAAGTCAAGATGAGGATGGACTGATGACACCTTTGAAAGGCTGCTTCTAACTAAAGCACAGGCACTTGGGGGAATGAGCACGTCCTTACTTCACTATCCTGGAAACTCTGCAATTTCAAGTATTATGACATGGAAGACCCACAGGCCACTTCAGGGATGGCGTCTTGTCACTAGCAGAGAAAGTTTGGGGGAGTTAAGGGGTTTTCGTTTGGTTTTGGTTTTGTTTTGCTTTGTTTTTAATTCTATAATGATCTTATGTGGCTGCTGCTCACTTCATTTACTCCCAGGAACTTTCACCTGGATGGGTCTTTATCATTAAAATATCAAAATGTGGCATGTGAGTGTCTGGTACAGATACAAACCCCAGACGTTAAGAAACAGTCCATGTGGCAAAAAAGTGATGCTCAGCTACCTTTTCAGCTCTGGTCAATTTCATTTTGCCTCCTATAATGCATGTTCTTCACCTTCCTCCAAGCCATGAACATCTAAAGCCAAAGGCACATAGAACTTTGTGTCCTCTCCCACCTTCAGGGTCCCTTCTGACCTTCCTTGCTTTAGTTTTGCAGTTGGTTCAGAGACTTCTGGGAGATGTAAACTTCAACGTGCGAGGAGTGAAACTTCAGCATTCTGTTCAGTTTCTTACCCCTTTCCCAAGCTCCAGCTTGTGGCTAGCAATATGGTGACATTCAAGATCCTGATAAACACCTGCTATCACCTTGAGTTAGTCATCTCCCTCTCTGGACCTCCCTTTACAATGTCCTCATTTCTATAGTGGAATATGACACGGAGAGCATTTTTGTATATGACTTTCTACATTGCATTTAGTACCAATCAGATTCTCAACACCGTGCATGGCAATCGCTGAAAATCATTAGTAGCAACAGGAAATGACTGTAATTTCCTTGAACAATACTCCAAGAAGTAGGTTCTGCCTCCTGTGTTAAAATTAGGGTATCATCCTCCTTGGAGTTCCCTGTGCAGTGCTTGGCTTCAGCACGGAGTCTTTTGAACGTGGCAATTTTCCCCAGGAGTACTCTTCTTACTCAGCCACTTATGCAGTTTGTAATATTGTGTTCTCAGAATTTGATAAAAAAAAAAAATGATTTGTGTAAAAATTGGGGCTTCAGAGTGGAAGAATGACATTCGCTTTACAAATGCAAACATGACAGTAAATCACAGGGTATTTGAACAATTGCATGTGTTTTTCTGTTGTTAAAATTTTGATATTTGCAATAATTGCTCAGCCTGCCTGTGAACATTACACTTCATTTTTATGGAACTAGCAGTCACTGGGAATGAGGACAACTGCCACAGCGAAGTGCAGCATTGCTCCTGCTGTGACCATTTCTATAATAAAACAGTGCTTTTGCATGCTTCCCACTAGAGCACGATCGGGAGAGGAACTGAAAACGTTAGACTTCCAGAGAATCTAGGCGGGGCTAAAAGAGACAGCAAATAAGATCTAGGGAGCATTTGGCTGCAAGAAAATTAACACAGTGAACATATGGTAATCAAACTGGAGTTTCATGTATCTTGGCAGCTATTGCACCAAATGCCACAGCAATTCCTCTACGATGCTTAGTAAATGGGACTGACCATAGAGGAAGTGAGAGTCAAGGCTGAGAGGAAGCTGTGACTGTGACTGTTCGGGCTTAGCTTGCTGGATGGTTTTTGTTTTTATTATCATTGCTTTTTATTATTAGCATGAAAGGTGTGTGTGTGTGTGTGTGTGTGTGTGTGTGTGTGTCCTCGTGGACAACTGTGTATGTGTGGAAGTTAGAGGACAACTTTCCACAGTAAATGAGTCAGGTCTCTTTTTTTATACTTTTACCTGGGCTTGGAGGAGTGAACCCTGATCCTCTCGCTGTACAGTCAGCACACTTACCCCCCCCCCCCCCCCCGTGACATCTCACTGGCTCTAGACTTTTAAAGGAGTCATCTCCTAGGTTAAGTAAGACGACTCCCGACTCCTTCGGTCCTTTCTTCATGTATTATATCACCCATTCAACCTTAACTTGCTAACATTCATGTTCTCACGTGTGATCCTAAATCACGTCCTGAAGCTAGTGAGCAGAATGGAAGAGATACAGTATATATAAAAATAACATCATCATCATTATTGTTGTTGGTTGAGATAGGGTATTGTTATATAGCCTAGGCTAAACATGAACTCAGTCTTTAGACAGCACTGATCTTGAACATCCTCCTGCCTCAATCTGCTGAGCACTGGGATTTAGAAAAAACAACAACAACAACAACAACAACAACAACAAAAAAAAAACAGAAATGGAGAGGAGGCTCCAGTTTGTTAATATTCGCATCCAGCCAATGTACAAAATTATGAGCTATTATAGGTAGCTCTTTTTATGATGCAGAGAATTTATTCATGATTCTTTTCAATTTTCTTAATACAGAAAGCTTAAAAAACTTTTATCATGCCTACGGATGTCTTAGTGTTTACAACCCAACATTCTAAATGCATCGTGTCTTAGAGTTTCCATTGCTGTGATAACACCATGAATAAGAGCAACTTGAAAAGTATTCATCTTGTTTACAATTATCTGGTCCCTCTCCATCACTGAGGACGTAAACAGGAACCTGAAGGCAGGAACTGAAGCAGAGGCCAGGGAGGGACACTGCTTACTGGATTGGTCTCAGATGACTCTAGCTTGTGTCAAGTTAACAAAAAAAATTGCCAGCACACCTTCATTTAGCAAGGACTTCCTGGGAACTCTAGACCATGTTACCCAAAGAAGCTGGCATAAAAGACCTTGCAGTTGAGATGACATGGAACATGTGAAGAATCAGGACAATGGGGACACAGCATAGTGTAGGCAATTTAGGGTCCTGGCTTCAGATTTCAGGCTTTCTTTTAACTGACTCCACAGCCTTGGGTTTCCAAACTCTGTGTTGTGCTCCATGCTTTTGTTTCTTCAAAAACAGGATAATAGCAATTCTCATATCATAAGATTGCTAAAGAATGTAGACTAGTACACGAGCCACCACGTCAGTAAGAGATTAATTCATTAGCCATTTGTTCTTTTTTTCTGCACAACTTCAATGATCATAGTGGCAATGTCCTCCATTAAGGATAAGATGTGAAAAACTTAGGTTATGAGACTTGCCCTTATTTATTGTCAGTCAATTACTTGTTGGCCTCTACATCTTCCTCAAAACTCTACCCTATGAGAACAGGTTCCAGTGTCTGGAAGTAGTTCTTAGCTGGAATTTTCTGGGAATGGCATCCCAGTGTGGGGATGCTCCATCAAGCAAACTAACACCCAGGTCATAGACCAACTGCAGAGAAACTGTTGACTAAGCTGGGTGGGTATATTGAATGTGTTACCTCCCTGGATTCAGCTAGTATTTTCTTAAAGGTTTTACAAGTCAGATCTCACAGCATGTGTTTCTGGGTCAAAAATATGAATCAGTCAACAGAGGCTCCCTAATCAATATCTGCACCAACATACAGCCAGATGGCTCAGAGTACTAGGGACACAGCAAAGCTATTCATGCCTCTAGTCATTCTCATCCTCAATCTCCCTGGGCAATAGGTAGTAGAGTACTTGGGGTCAGAAGCCAGAGACTTAGTTTTACCAGTTACATGTGCTCTCTGTCTCCAGTCTTCTACTGTAGGCAGAAAGAGCAATGCTATGCTTCCATGTTCATCCTCACGAGGTTGTGAGATTGCCAGGTAAAATGATAAGCAAGGGGACATCTCTGTAACCTATGAAGCACTGTGGTGTTCTTATTAGTCAACAGTCACGAGACTGGCAAATAATCACACTCTGGGCATACCATGTGCCTAGCAGCACCGCACTGTGAAAGTGAAAGTGGGGCCACTGGGAAGATCTGGCTCAATGCCAGAAATTCTTTCTGTCTTCTAGAAACCATTTAGCACTTCAGAGTCAGCCAAACCAGCTGGGCTTTGAGAAGTGGTGCATAATGTGATTTGGAATGCCTTTGTCTACCTCAGCCAGTTTAGGGACTCTGGAAACTATCTTCATTTTTTCCCCCATTAGTCTCTCCCACTTTCCTTTCTTTGCTCAGAATATTCAAATGGAGAAGGACTACATTTTCTGGGGGCACATAGAGCAGTTTGATTTTCTGAAAAAAATGCTGTGGATAACAGAAATATTTTTTGTTGATTATTTCATCTAATAGCTAGGTTTCAATCAGCCTTAATTATGAAATGCAAGGCAAATGATCAGATGACATTGATTAGATTAATGTGACTACCTTTTAAGTTGTGAAATGGAACTAGCTTTTCTATCTTCTGTCAGGTGGAAGCATAGCCATATGAAATTAATGTTATTGTATATGTGTTTCATGGGGTTAAACTATATTTAAAGGTAAACATCAGAACATTCAGAAGGCTCAAAATGAATTAAATGTGGGGGTGCTTGAAAGCTAGGTTTGAATACATGTTAACAATGACATATCTTGGCTCAACCTTTTAGAGAATTTCTGAAGAGTGGATGGGGTGGCATATGCCTGTACAGCACTGAGGCAGGAGAATCATTTGGCGACAGTTTGGGTAGCACAGTGGTAAGAACCTGTTTAACAAAAGTATTTAAAAATTATGGGATGGGATGGTATATCAGAACTGAAGAGTTTTTTTTTTTTTTTTTAACCTTTCCAGTTCTCTAACCTAAAAGACAGCATTTCATATTGCCTAGAACAGATACCCCATTAAGTGGCTACTGAATGCTCCTAGAGATTTAGGCAGAATGAATGATACTGTTTTGCAGGTGCCAGCCCTTCTATGGGCAGAGTTTAGACTTCAATGGGAATTGTCAGAGACTTGTACAACTGTACAACAATGAGAGTCCAACACGGGGTGCTACGCAATAAATGTTTGCCGAAGACACGAACTTCCAGTTGGTACAAGGTTTCTAAATTATGCACACATTTTAGTAATGGGAAAGTTTATGTAAATATGTCTTGGATGAGAGTGTATGAAAATTGTACAGCCATTAGCTGTAATCACCCCTGGGATAAATCCATTTCTGGAGTAGGAGAGGCAGAGGGAATATGAAAGGTCAAAGACTGGGAAGGGTGTGAGAGAGTCACACTAGTGAGATAAGATGCAGGGAACTTGTTTGACCAGTGCCTGCAGCAGTTTTCCTCTGCCTAGGGCGCCCTGGTCACTGCATGGCAGACACCAGCTAAAATAGAAGCTCCACTGGACTTGACAGCTTAAGAGCCAGGATCTGCACCATGCATGAAGTATACATCTCTGAATGATGTCAGGGTCAATGTGAGCTAGGCAGCAGCAGGAGATGTTTCCAGTCACTGCAACTTTGCACCCACCTCTGTGTTAGGACCCGGAAAGTCTTGTTGGCAGCAATGATTGCTCACTGATGCAGCAATCATGGGAGACAGAAAGGCATTTGGCAATTCTGGTCCCCAGACGGGCACAACAGCTGGTATGGGGCACCTGGGAAACTCTGCCATGCTGGTAGGTTTGGGAGGTATTTATGTAATCCTCCAAGCTGCCTGGAAGCTTTGTGGGTTGTGTATAAATGATCAGATGCAAACAGTCCCTAGTGGTCACAGCTTGTTTTCTCAAAATTTTACTGCATGGCACACACAAGGACAAGCTGGAAGGAGTTTGTTAACAATCTAGTGGTTGAGAGCCACCTAAAATGAGGGGATGCCATTAAAGCCAGGCAGACTGTCAACGGCATTACATTCACTCAGGGAGCCAACACACTCCCATAATGAATGACCTCTTCCACCTGAGCGAAAATAAAATGACCGCACGGCTCTTCGGCAGCTGAACTCTCCTTCTGGTGACTGTTCATTATTATTCTGAATTAGATTCCACACTTTTACCTCAGGGAAACAGGAAAAGAATAAACAGCGCTTACTCTGAATGCTACCTAAAATCTACCTACAATCCATCAGTTTCAGTGACTCATGTTAAAACCCTTGCTAATCGTGTGAAAATATTGCCTGCTTACCATCAGATAAACAACCCAAAAGCATGACCGCCTATTTGCAAAGCATCAGGCCCAGAGCTGAGCCTGGCACAGGTCCATCATCTCAGTTCTAGTTTTGGAGATGGGAAAGCCATGGTTTGGTGGGTTCCAGCACAAATGTGGGAGAGCAGGGGCATAAAATGAAGACTACTCTACCCCAGAGGTACTGTGCTTATTGCCATTTTATACACACAATAATCTTCTACTATACATTTAAAGTGCGTCTAGTTATTTATTTGACAGTGTTGTCCTGTTCTCTATCAGGATTCATGATAATGGAGCAA
>CM052709.1:61999296-62023129 GCA_028551405.1 Uromys caudimaculatus | reverse complement strand
CCCTTCCTCTCCTCTCCTCCCCTCTCCCCTCCCCTCCCTTCTTCTTTTTTCCTATTCTCTCCTCTCCCCCCCAATGCCTCTTAGGTCCCCTCCTGTCTCTCCCCTTCCTGTCTGTCTTCTTCCCTCTCCCCCTTTTCCTTCCATCTTTTATTTTCCCCCTGGTTTCATTTGTTTATTTGGGTAGCACCGATGCTAAAAACAAAATGAAGAACTGGATGAAAAGAAGATCCTGCATGAAGAGACAACTGGTCTTGGGAAAGGGTGGTAACAAACAGAGGATGTGGTGCCCCATCCCAGTCCAGGGAGTCTTCCACAGCATCCACCACTGGGTAGCTAAGTATTTCTGGAGCTATTGTAAACACAATGTTATAAATTTTATTAGCTGAAGAGTCCATCTTCTACAGTCACATCCTTTCTTAATATTATTAGCTAGCTAATATTTTTGGAAAAATGTGCCACAAGGGGTGGATGGGGAAGACTCATAAATTTAGGGACATTAAGGAAGTAGAGGGAGAGAAATGGAGCAGGTCCATTGGCTTCTTTTCATATGTTATCACTTGGGAGGGAGACAGTGTTTTGTTGGTATTAAGATTACGTATTATTATGGAATAAAGATGTAAAGGGACCAGCCGTATGGTACACGTCTTTCTCGTGCAAAGAGAAATCACCTCTTAAACAAAGGGTGATTCTTGGTTTTCAGAGAGCAGTGGCTCACAGTAGGGACATGGGGGTTTATGGGGTCTGGATCTTTTCTAGGGTTTGCTAAATACTGATGTTACCTAAATTTTTGTAGTTTCTGTGTCCTCACTTTTAAATTAGAATGCTGGCTTCATAGGCTACTGTAAAGACCAGAAGAACAATGCATATCAAAATTCCAGTGGACACCCAAACAGAGTTAACGTTTTTCTTGTTTCTTTTCTGTGTGTGTGTGGTGTGTGGAGATGTGTGTATGTGTACATGTGCATGTGTATGCATGTATGTCTCATTCTTTCTATCTTTGTTGAGATGAGGTTTCTCATTTAATGAGGAACTTTCAATTCAGCTAGCCTGGCTGGCCAGTGAACTCTGGAGATCTACCTATCTCTGCCTCTGCAGGGCTAGAGCAATGGACATGCTCCACATTCAGTTTTCACGGTGGTGCTAAGTATGCTAACTCAGGCCATTGAGCTTACATAGCAAACACTTCACCAACTGAGCCATCCCTGACATCTTTTAAATACAGTCTCTATGGAGTAATCTATTACCTTCTTTTGAATATTTAAGAAGTCAAGATCTGAAATACATAAAGCTTTATTTGGTATTCTTAGCAAACAAATTCTAATCAAGAACTGGTAGGGATGTTGTTACTGGACACAGCCTTCACCAACTAGGCCTCAGCACGGCCAGGGGGGTACCTGACTCCAATGTAATCTTCTTGGGGAGGAGGACTCTTAAGAAGTCAATCTGAAATCTGGCATGCTATTTCTTTCGCCAGCTTCTCTGATCTTTTAAAGATATCTCTTGAATTGTAACAGAGAAAAGACAAGCAAGGCCCATGAAGCAGTAAAAACTACATAAAAGATGCAAATGAGTCTTAATTTTTTTATCATTGTAGTGGTGGGGTTTGAACCATTTAATTAAACTGTGGAAAACTTTGTTGATTTTTTCCCTTTTTCAATATCAGAGATGCTTATGAAATGTATTTTAAAGGGAAAAAAACTAGTCGGTTTCATAAGAATTATTATCTTTGTTAAAATACCAGCAACAAAAACGTTTATGCCATGGAATTACACATTGCCTACTTCCAACAACAGACATTAACCAAAAAACAGAGCATGCAACTAAAGCCCTTGCTTGGCTGTATCTACCGTGCAAGGTCAAGTTATTTCATTGTCCATGAACAAAAAGCACAAGCACAACTATGCTATGTATGGAAATTGTAGGTTCTCAGTTTGACGACTTAGAATACCAAGTGGTCCCAGAGAATCGTAACAAAGTGAGCTCTTTCCTTGCCACTGACTCTTCGTTTCCTCATTAGTGCAAGGTACACACAAGAATTCGAGCCAGCATGACAAATTTACTAGCAGTAATGAATCCCCACATTTATTTTGCATTTGAAGTTTGATTGTGCCAATTTTTTGGAAAAAAATGAAATAGGCCATCCAAACAATTTTATAAACTCTGCAGTTGAATTGAATGAGTGTAGGAAATGCATACTTTCCTTAGGTACCAGCTGGGTCATGCTTCGTCTCCCCTGAGTGACTGATGGCTCTTTGCAATGGTAGCATTGTTATTCTCAATCAAGCACGGTAGTCCCCAAACAAACCACACAGTGCAGCATCCAAGGAGTGTGCCACCACATTGGCTTAACAATTTAATTGATTATATAGTTGCTTGATTCTGTGAGGAGGCCTTGCAAAAAGAATCGAAAGACTTAATGCCAGCTCTTTATTCATGCAAGGAAGATCTATAGATACAATTT
This sequence comes from Uromys caudimaculatus, assembly GCA_028551405.1. Taxonomy (NCBI): domain Eukaryota; kingdom Metazoa; phylum Chordata; class Mammalia; order Rodentia; family Muridae; genus Uromys; species Uromys caudimaculatus. The sequence continues at coordinate 62,020,668 of CM052709.1, read as the reverse complement.
AAAAGTGCTCAGTTTAGAAATTATGAGAGTTTTTTCCCCAGTGGAAGTTTTAATGTCAGTTGTGCAAAAGGCATAGACAGCTAATTCCTCTCTCAAACAATACAGAGAACTGTGGATATTTTTGACAGAAGTAATCCCAGGTTCACCCACTTAGCCACTTCGGGCTCCTAAGTAATTTAAAGTCGACAAAACATAGTGTCAAAACTGACATAGCAACATATAATAAGAAAGTCTTTGGAAGAAGGTAGAGAGAACATTTTATTAGGACAATATTCTTTAAATGAAACTATTATTCCACATTCTATTTAGTGAAATATATATAAACCAATCAATATACATATTAATTTATTCTAAAATAATATGAGCATGGATTCTAAAATCTATTTGCATTTTATTTGCATCTACATAGCAATAGTCATGCAATAAAAAGGGGTTTGCTTTCATCAGAATTCTTGCCTGGTGGAATCCTTAGTTATACCACATCAGCTATTCTCTTAGCATGTCTTTGTTGAAGGATTGGCTCAGTTTGTGATGTGACCTGCATAATTTGACCTGCATAACATAGGTTGAGCGTTCCACTGATTCTCTACTTGTTACGGAAGCTACTTTGACTAGACACATCCATAGAACACATGTGATAATTTTGTAGTGTAATAACTGTTTTCAGGCTAGAAAGGGGATTAATAGTTCATGAAGAGCCACTGAAGGGTGTTTCTCCATGTCTTGTTTTGTAATCATGGCCATGCAGACATTGGGGTATAGTTTGTAACATTTTCTACCACACTTTCTCAGAATCCAGTTCAAGCTGCCAGAGTCTATTGGCATGAAAAGCGCTATCTGGGACACACACTTGTACCAAAGATACCACTAGTGAAATGGAAACTGCTAGGAATGGCAGGGAGCAAGCGGGGCATGAGGCTCATGTACGTTGATACATGTTTACTCAGTGTCCTCAAAACTTAACCCACGGCAAGTCCACTGAGAACAGCCACCATTAGTCCATTTGGAAGCAGTTTGCTTGTCTTTGGCTACTTTGGATTTGCAAATTGGGTTAATAAGTTCAGTAATAAAGTCATATAGACTCTTTTGGGAAGATGTATAATAAAATTAAAAAGCATGGATACTTTTTATTTATTCTCTTCATTCTCAAAAAATTGTCAAATTATAATCATGTATAAATATGCGTTTGATAGTGATGGTATACAATGTGTATACAGTATAAGAATGACTGAAGAACGTAGTTAATACATACAGTTATGTTCATCATATGTTTCTCCCAAATTCAACTTTATAAGTTCTTTGTGCGTGCATGTGTGTGTGTGTGTGTGTGTGTGTGTGTGACATTCACATATGCATAGGTATTTGTATGGGTGATCCAGCCATACATGCATGTGAGGGGGCCTGAGATGCCTTTGTTTCTCACTCTATAGTTTTGTTTTGGCTAGATTGGTTAGCCAGGGATTCCCTGAGATTCACTTACATGCACCTTCCCCTAACACTGGCATTACAGGTACAAACTACCACCCCTGCATGGCTGCTGAGCTCAGGATTGGATAGCAAATACTTAACCTACTGGGCCATCTCCTTAGTCCTCAACTTTGGAGCAACACCTTGCTATCTATCCATCCCCACCTCCACCCCAGCAACCACCCTTCTATCTTCTGCCTCTATGGATTCCATTTTTGTAGATATGACATTAAGTGAAAACATGTGTGGGGGGGTTGTCTCTCTGTGCCTGAATTATAGCTTTCTAAGTTGATCAATTTTGTTGCAAATGAGACAGTTCCTCATGAAAGCTCTAGGATGGGGGAAACTTCAATGTCTACAAGTATGTGAATGGATAGGAAAATATGGTATATTTCATTACTTTTATTCAGTTGTTATATAGTATCAGACACTGCGTTGGATGTTAGGAATCCAAGGACCTGAAGATTTGGGGAGACATTCTCAGTGTTTATAGACTTTGATGGGAAGGGTGAATAAACCAATGGCTTTGGCAGTGCAAAGCAGTTTTACGAGGGACACCTAACATCATGACATGGGGAGTGGGAAAAGACTTGTTAGTGTTTGGGAAGAAAGGTCTTTAATCTATTTAGAAAGATTAGTAAATGGGGGGGGGAGGGAAGGAGAGAGGAGGGGAGTCGAAGGTTGAGGTGCTTATTTTGGTAGGGTGATGGTTGCTTCATAACATAAAAAATGCTGAAGTCATTTGTGAATCTTTTAAACATGGTGTTGTGGCTTAAATAGGAATGGCCCTATTGGCTCATATATTTGAATATTTGATCATTAGGAAGTGAAGCTACTAGACAGGGATTAGGAGGTGTATAGCCTTGTTGGAGGAAGTGTGTCACTGGGGTTGGGCTTTGTGGTTTCAGAAGCCCAAGCCAGGTCCAGTGGAACCCTCTCTTCTTGTGGATTCAGATATAGAACTTTCAATTTCCTTACCACCATGTCTGCCAATGTGCCACCATGTTCCCAGCTTTGAGGATTATGAGCTAAACCTCTGAAACTGTAAGCAAGCTCCAGTGAAATGGTTTCCTTTGTAAGCGATTGGCATGGTCGCGGTGTCTCTTTGCAGCAACAGAACGCTGACTAGGACACATGGTGTGAAGAGAGCTGACATACATTTTAAGAAAACTCTCTCTAGAAGCAGTTAGAACTTATCCAATCCTAAGAAGGATGTTAGCAATTTTTGTTCTAGAAGGAAAGGCACTTTCCCATGGTGGACAAAGTGTTTGCTGGCTATGCTATGTAAACACAGAAAGGTTTCAAGGGCATGCAGTTCATCTCATTGTGGCCATTGGGCATGCAAAAGTTTCTGCTGGCCTGAGTCTTCAGTGTAAATCCATTTCATGTTTATTCTCATAGTAAAGGCCAATATGGGGCAGCAGCTGCAGTATGGTTCACATACATGTCTATTCCTGTTATATTACTGGGAAGTTCTGCATTAGGCACGCAATAAGTGAATATGTGATGAAAGAAGTGAAATGTTTCTATAATCTAGTATTTCCTGAGTATCTACTGTATGCCGTGCACTGGGCCTTTGATGGTGGACAAAAGAAGTCCTTATGCTCTCACAGTGTGACAGATGGCTAAGTCTAGCATTAGGAGAAGCAAAGCTCTTTGTTGTTGCTCTAATATAGGACAACAGAAACTGTTTAAATGGTTAACACTTAGCACATATGCCAGTAATAAAGCTTGGGCTTGGACTGAAAGCTTGAGGTACTGAGGTCTTGTCCAAAAAGTCTATGATGTCAACTTTGGAAGAGCACAGCCCTGCATCCTTGGTCTTCTCTTAGACGTTTCCATGCATAAGACCATCTGTGTATGCATGTAAGTGTGTGTGTGTGCGCGCGCGCGCGTGCATGCATGTGTGTTTCTATGTCTTCTTATTTTTGTAACTTGTGTTATACTTTCTGTTAGGATTTTATTGATTTCTGTTATCTGCACGTCACGTTGCCAACCTAATACTTAGTGTTTGAAACTGGATAAAACTCTTGTAACTTTAAGACCCACTTGTCTGTCTGGAGACCTATGACAGAAGCTCACGGTTCAACAGTCACTGTGCCACTGGATTATAGTCTTTATTGCAGCATCTAATTAAGTTCAAATGAAATAAACCATGTATTTTCTTCTTGGGAGCCAAGCTCAAGTACATGTCAATAGACCAATCTCAAAAGAGATTCTAAACTGGAAAGTGGGGAACACAAGGCAGAAAGGGTGTTGTACCAGAGCTACAAAGAGGAACACTGGATTCTTTGCTGAAAAGTATCTTTGCCTCATCCATCACTTTTATGAATGACAAGACAGAAAGCAAAGATTAAATAGGAATTTGTCTGGTGATATGCAAAAGATAGTTTGACAAACATTATAGGGAAAGCAGTTTGAAATGAAGAGTTACAAAACATTACCTCTAGCCAAGGCGGACTCCTTGCTTATCTTTGACAGTAAGTAGACTTTATTGTTTACTGAAAGAACATTTTGACTTGTCCGAAGCAAATCTAAAAGTCATTTTCAAATAATGTCCATATTGTTTCAACATTACTTGTAATTTTTAATGGTTCCACTCTGCCTTTTAAAAACAGAATTGCCACTAGTTAGTTGTAACTACATACAAATAGGCAGGCATTCTAGACAGTTAATTTCTTTCTAAAGACTACTGCAATCCAACTAAAGGTTATTGGAAGTTCTTTATCTTTTTATTAATAGGCTACAACAGCATGAATACTGCTTGAAAGAGGCTAAGAACTCTGTAGTATGTTTTTTACAATTTACAGATTGTCCTCTATTCAGGGCTAGAGATAATGCTGGAGATGATTTCATGTAAATGTTTAAAACAGATTGTCAGTCATGCCCCTGCCGCAGCACATGGGTGGAAGTCAGAGTACAATCTCAGGTGTAGGCCTTCACCTCCCACCTAGTTTCAGACAGGATTTCTTATTATTTGCCACTGTGTACAGCAGAACGGGTGATCCACACGCTTCAGGAAATTCTCCTCTCTCTCTTTCCCATCTCACTGTAAGCAGTGCCAGAATTACAGGAATGTACAATCTCACCTGGCTTTATATAGGATCTGGAGGTTTGGACTCAGGTTGTCATGCTCATGTGACAAATGCTTTATCCTCCAAATCCATCTTCTTGCCCCAACTTTTGTCCTCTTGCTGGACATTTCTAATTCACTGGACTGTTTTCTCTCAGGAAACTTTCTCTCGGGTATGTATGATCTTGTAGGATATCTTAAATGCAGAACTACAGGGGGTACTGTGCACAACCGTAGTGAGTGTCTGGTGCTCTTCAGAGTTGGGCAGCAAAAAAGTCTCAAATGTACTTTTTTTTTCTCATCGTGCACTGCTTCCTCCTTGGTGTTCTTGTTCAAACCAAACTTGCTAAGACCCTAAGTTTCTATTCATATTGTAACTTCAATTATTAAGCGGTTTTGTTTGTTTGTCAAAGAATACAGAAGCACAATGACCTGGAAACACAAGGGAAATGTTAATTTCTTTAAACCCAAATTTTAATTGCAGCATGTGCAATGCATAGCACTCAGAAACATGATATCTGAGCGACATGCATTACAGCGCAATTGGCATTAGGATCCAGCTTCTGGGTACAAGGAGTGGCAGTTGGTTCTATTTTCCCGTCTTGGCTGTGGCATTATCAGTACCATGGACACTTACCACACATCTCAGAGATACACGGTGTGAATCAGAGGGTCCAATTTGGCCCTACGTATGTCCCTTCTGTGAAACTTTTCTGGGGCCTGGCCCTTGACTCCAGCCACCAGTATCTGCAGCTGAAGGGATGGAGCCACGCTAGGGCTCTGAAGCTATGGCCAAGAAAGAAAAAGAGAGAATTGAAAGCGTTTCCATCCGTTTTATTGGCAGAGAGTCAAGGAAAACAGTTTAAAAATATTTGTCAGGGAGTCACCATTACTTGGAAGGCTTATGGCTAAAGTCTATCTGCCATTACTCACAGATAACCCCGGCAATTTAAATTACAGAAGCCACACATATAATTCAAGGCAAAGTTATGGGCATTCCCTAAAATCTCCTTCACTCGGTTGACTAAGATCAGAAAGAAAAAAAAAAAATGTGTTTTTCACTAGGCAAATGCCCTAAATCAGAGCATTCCAGGAGTGCTTTCGGTTGGGCTGAATTTGCATTTATATGAAGAGAAATAACAAGTGTGTATTTGAGAGTAAGATCCTGGCTATTATTTATTTTTTTCATTATACAAATTAAATCTCTTGGATTTTATTTATTTATTTATTTTGCTTTTGCTTCTTCTCTCTGTAGCCTACAAAGGAGTTCATCACTTGAAATTGCTTTAAAGATGAATGCACAGACAGACTCTGAAGGGGAAGCTATAGAGCAGGTCAGTGGCAGAGCCCAGGGGCAGAGAAACCTGGAAGCCGACTGCACCTCGCGCTGTTTAATGACAGCAGCCTCATGTAGAGTGCACACCCATTAATGCTGCAAGCTTATTCCATTTTCCCAACTTTGTCTTTAAATATTGCTAGAGCGCCCAATGAAGCGAGAGGGCTTTAATGTATGCATTTACACACACACACACACACACACACACACACACACACACACACACACACACGTACACATTTGGTAAAATTAATGCTCAAAATGATTCCATAAGGTAGCGTTGTCTGTCACTGTGTTTCTGGGTCACAAAGGAAACTGGAGCATGGTAGGGTAAGTGGTTTGTCAGGTAATCATGAGCAGAGCTGTGAATCAGACATGGGGTGTGGGCTGAGTTTTGTTCTCTTAGCTTGGAGAGGTTGTGGACTCTCTTGAGTTTTGCACTCTAAATGGAACTGTTATTTTGGTCATTGTTAGAGGAATAGGAAAGGATCTAGGTCAGGGGAGGAAGTGATAAAAAGAAAATATAGAAGAAGCCTTTGGGAAACCCCTCCCCAGGACAAGGACAGGACTTGGCATCTGTATCTCTACCCGGTGTCCCAGTATTCTGTCTCTTCTTGTTTAGTCTCAGGTGGAAGGAAGTTTTGTTTTTGCAGCAATACCTGCAGTGAGTTCTGCCCAGTTGTTTATAACTTCCAACACAGACAGGCTCAACATTGCCAGTTTCTACCTTTTATGACTACATCATAACTTAACTAAAAACTAAACACATAACTCTCATACAGAAACAGGAAAACTTGTTATCAAAAGCCCACAAAATTACCAGTGAGCTAAATAAAGAAGAAAAAGACCAATCCTTTCTCTTTTCTCCCAATTTTGATATAAAAAAAAAGGGAATGGAAAAAGTTAAAAACATTTCAAAGCCAACCTAAATTAAACCTTAATTTCGTGAAGTTGTTGAAAGGATAGGCAAGATTTTGACCATTTATGTCAGAGGGAAAGAAGATGCTCCCGGAACAGATAGAGTATGTGCTTCTTAGTGTGGCTCTAATTAAATGTTTTATTTTTTAAATAGAACATGCATAGAAAAAACATACTTGCTCAATAATATCTCTATGAGCAAAGATAGAAAGACATTATCACCTTTTTACCTAGAATCTGAAGAAATTGTAATTCTGCCATTGCTATCACCGCTATGAGTGCTATCTATTTCTTACGTTCTCTCTGTGCCCCAGCTGTTGTGCAAGCACTGATGCAGCCAGATATGGATTAGGTAGAGCAGAAGGGTCACCATCCTTCCCTGTCCTGTTTCCTAGCTCCATGGCTCCCTATATAGCCTTGCTTTCTGGAAATCTCAAAGAACTAGACTTCTTTTTCTTCCCCTAATCTTACAGAGCCCAGAGAGAAATAACAAGAATCATGGGATCACTCCTTGGAGGGAGGGAGGCTTAAACGACGCATTAGTGGAAATATTATGGGTATGTTATTATAGCTTTCATTTGTATTCATTTTAAAAAATATGATAAGTGAGATGACCAGCATTAAAACCTTCTCTGTTCCATAAAGATCTCAGTAGCTCCCAGGACAGACATCTGTTTTTGTTGTTGTTTTTGTTTTTTTTTTTAAAACTCTGTATCCTAATCCATCACTGCCTTGCTTGCAGTGTCCTGCAGGCCACGGTAGCTCTAACTCTGCCTTAATGGGAAGCAAACCACTTCTGCAAAGAGCCCACTTAAGAAATGGCTTTGCTCGACATCTGCTGACAGAAGAGTTCACCCTTCCTGAAAAACAGACCACTTAAGTCGCAGGAAAGTTGATTACCTGCACAACAGACCCAATGCTCCAATACAGAGAGAATGCAAAATTGCTTCTTCTATTTTCTAATTTTTTCCCACTGTGCCAGAATGAATTACCTGTAACTCCATACATTTAGAAGAAAGAATGCCATACCAAGGAAAAAATAACTTGATCTAAAAAGCATTTGTTACACCGGAGGATTGATTATTTGGCAGTGTTTCCTCACATTCTCAGCAGAAAAATCCGTTCTTTCTAACCAGATAAGATGCCTTGACATGTCATGAAGCTTCCGGGTGTTTGCTTGCCAGGCAGTTTATGCTGATTCTTTTTTATTACCTTTATTTTATTTATTTAATAAAATATTTATTTAGTAAAGGAGGATCCGGCTTATATCTCAGGCTGCCTCCGAACTCATTTGCAACCCCAGCTGGCTCCAAACTGTTAATCCTCCTGCTTCAGCCTCCCTAGTATTGAGATGATAATTATAGCCACCTTTCCTGGCTCCATTGTTTGTAGTATTCATGATTTCTGTGTTCCTTGCATGATTCAGGACTTTCAGGGGCCTTGGGTGGAAGGGTCTAAGGGGGTGGTCGCTTTCCTTTTCAATCTTTTTTGTCAACAAGAAAGTAGACTCAATTTTGATTTCAAAACAGAGTAAAGTTCATTTCAGGATGAGAATGGAAACATCCTAGATTCACAAACCATTCAAATGACTGTGTGGGTGAAAATATCAAGTTACCCTTACCTTTGAAATGACGGTATTTTTCATTTCTCCTGTTCAGCCTAATGTGATTACTAGTGCAGCTAAGGCACCCACACACAGAGTTCACAAGGCTGTGTGTAAGCAGAGGCTCTGCAGGCTTTGGTTGTTACCAGGTTAATACTGTTAAAGTACTGAGCACTACTTAGGACTATGCAAATCTTATGCATACATACACCATTAGTTTACTATAAGATGGGAACATGTGTAACCCGGTACCTGTAACACTAGTTTATGTTCAGAGTCTACCTGAGTTGTTACTGATTGATGGACATGTATTCCTATTCATAATCTTGTCTGTCTCTGAATGCTCTTCCATCTGAATCTTTAGGTATCTCCTTCTTTATTGTTCCTTTATTTAAATCCCTCAGGAGGCCTGTAAGCCAATGAGGCAGGAGTTGGTGGTCATTCCTGCACATCTTTTCAGTTTTGTTGGTTAGAAGAATGCATTGCCAGATGGAGAAGTTGGAGAAGGGACTGAAGGAGCTGAGGGGGTTTGCAGCCTCATAGAGAGAGCAATAGTTTCAACTGGCTAGACTCCGCAGAGCTCCTGGGGCCTGGACCACCAACCAAAGAGTACACATGGAGGGGCCCATGGCACTGGCCACATATGTGGCAGAGGAGGGCCTTGTTGGTCATCAGTGGGAGGGGAGTCCCTTGGACCTGAGGGTGTTAGATGCCCCAGTATAGGGAATGCTAGGGAGGGAAGATGGGAGTGGGTGGGTAGGTGGGGGAGCACCTTCATAGAGGCAGGGGGAGGTGGCATGGGATAGGGGGTTTCTGAAGGGGAGACTTAGAAAATAAATTAGAAATAAAGAAAGAAAGGAGAGAAAAAAAAAAGAATGCATTACTAATAAAGTATAAGCTGCCCTGGCATAGAGGGAGAGACAGACATCACCTAACCTATGTCATCCTGAAATGACTAAGTGGTACTGACAGTTCACGCCATTAGAAAGCGAGGACTCTGCCATTACTTACGGCTGAGCTCACTGGTAATCTTGACCTTCTCTGCTGTTGGTGCTAACTCTCTCTCCTCACTAAATAATTGCTGGTTGTCTCTGTTAGTCACGTAACATGGTGCCACGGGAATGGCAGTGCTGTCATGACGTTTCCATTTTAGCTAAGGGAAGGTGAGCTGTGAAGGAGAGAAGGCTTGGCAAGGACCCCACTTGGCACACATTCATTTTTTAAAGTACTTTGCAAAAAAAAAAAAAAAAAAAAAAAGAAAGAGAAGTACAGAATAATTTTACTTTCTCCCCACATGATGAGTTATTCTCTGAATTGCTGTAATTCTCATGACTTTAACATGGCCATATCTTTTTTTCCCCCCAGCAATCATGAGACCTGAAGACACAGCAGCCTGTAAGAATATAGTGTTTTAAACCGTGGGATGCTATGGAACCCATTGTATGATCTTATGATAGAGGCTTCTCAGACTGAGAGCTGTTCATCTGAGCAAAGAGGGGGGCCGAAAACAGTAGAGAGCCGAGCCTAAGCTTGCAGCACATTAGCAGGCAGGCATAGGAAATTGACAATGTGGATCTTCTCTTTGAGATGGAAATTAAAGAAAGCACAGCTACTGTTTGACTTCCTCAAACACTGGTGGTGGTACGCCATGTTGAAGCAATGCAAGGTCATCAGTGACTCAGACCTTCACCGTATACATCATCTGTAGAGAAGATTCACAACTTAGTGGGGGAAGAGTTGGATTTGACAAAGGCTTTGGTACAAGTATTTTAAAAAATTTTCTCTTATTTTTGAAATTATGATGATATCATTTCCCTTCCTTATCCTCCTGCTAAACCTTCCCATGTACACCTCCTTGCTCTCTCTCAAGTTCATGACTTCCTTTTTCACTGTTATATGCATATATACATACATAGTCCTAAATCTAACATGCTTAGTCTGTATACTATTAGTGGTATGTATGTTTTCAGGGCTGATAATTTGGTATTATGTGTGCTCGTCCCTGAAGGAGCCTATTTCTCTCACTCCCAACCCTACACAAAGAATGGTACAAGTACTCATTTGCCCTTCAATTTCATATGAACACAAATCATCTTCGCTATTTCCATGGCTAAGGATGTCAACTGAATATGCACGCTTACCTATGTCACAGAAGAAGTGATTCTAAAAAGTACATTAAGTTAATAATTCTGACCATTTAGTTTCCACTGACTACTTTAAATGTAAAACACACACAACAACAAAACCCTAAGGCAAATGGTAGCATTGTTTTCCAAAACTATAATCCAGTTACAAGTCCCTTGCTTTGGAATTAGAGTATCCACAACTATTCCTACTGTCCATAGTGTGATCTGGGCTACATGAATCAATGTTTTGAGAGTTAGTCTCTATGTGTTTAGTGTGAAAAACTGATGGAGTTTGTCCTACAGTATACACAGCACTTGAGTTTTCTCTAGGACTCTTAATCCTGCACCAGAGAAAGGCAAGATGCTTTGGTGGCAAGTACATTGGGATGGGTTGTGCCTTCTTTGTTTTGCCAGTATCTCACTGTGACTATAGACGGTTCCTCACTAGTCATCAACAGATACTTGAACAGTGCCTGTAGAGCATGTTGTTTATCTACACCTGGTATACTACCTAAAACCCTAAGAAAAGATCATTTTCTTAGTTAAATTTGTCATACCTGGTCAGAAAATGCTAAATAGAGTCTCTAAAATTCTGTCTCTAAAATTTTGGATAGAGATTGTGTATGGACTTAGTTGAGAAAAAAACAATCAAGTGGAGAAAATAAATTATTAGGGATTTTGGGTAGTTTGCAAATGGAAGCCAGCTTTTTTCAGATTCCTTTTCCCCACGCTGTTCTTTGTGTGTTAATTGCTAGCTATTTATATTCTTTGTTGATGTTTTTATATTGTTCCTTGACACCATGAACATGGGTTTGAAAGACTGCTTTCTTCTGCAGTGACCCAATTACTTCTAGCAAGTGGTTCACTTCTGGTATATTTCTGCTATGTGGGCAAGAAAAGAAGTGATATAAATTAGGATTAGTCCCTGGTGAGAACTGAAAGATGCCATTGAAACAATAGCATATTAACAATAGTTGAAAGGAGAAAAGAGAAGTTCGGAAGATATCACAGCTTTCTTCAAAAACCTAATGACCACTGTATATAAGAGAGATTAGGCTTGTTTCTCTTGCATTTAAATATCAAAACAGACCCATGGGTTGGAGTTATTATGAAGCCAATCTCATCTCATTTTTTTTAGGGAACTTTAAAAATCAAAGTCTTTTTAAAAATTTATTTATTTTTATTTTATGTGCACTGGTGTTTTGTCTGCATGTATATCCATATGAGGGTGTCAGATCCCCAAGAACTGGAGTTACAGACAGTCATGAGCTGCCGTGTGGGTGCTGGGAATTGAACCCAGGTCCTCTGGAAGAGCAGCCAGTGCTTTGAATCACTGAGCTATCTCCTCAGCTCTAAAAATCAGAAGTCTTAAAAGAAGAAAAGGGCTACCTCAAGACATAGCAACTTTCTCATTAATGGAGAGTATCCACTAGTTGTAATATTACAAATGAGATTCAAATTACAGATGACAGGCCAGTTGTAAGACACATGCATTCCTGATACAGGGCTTATTCAGGCTCAACCAGAGAGAAAGCAGGTCTGCTCTTTGAATATGATAAAGACTTTGCAAATGTCTGCACTTCTTTTGATCTGCTAGTGTTATCTTTATACCCAAAGAGGTGCTTTATGTGCATTTAGCTTGTATTTATGGAGAGAGATATAAATGAGCTGATAGTTATCTCGGTTATGTGGTAGACTGGACACTGGTTGATCCTAGCAACTAAGGATCCAAAGTCTCTGGAGAAGAGCAGTTTAGAAATACTTTGCTTATGCCAGAGAGACAACTAACAAGGACAATTGGTGCTAATGGGAAATTATCACTTCGTGTCAAATAAATACACAGACTTTACAGAAAAATATCCTAAGAGCATGATGTACAATAATCAGGGAGAGGAAAGGAAGGTTGAGTGGGAGACAGGCATCTTACTAATGCAGATGATAAGAAAAAGGCAGACCACTTTTATAGTCAACAGATGGAACTTTAGGCACTGAGGGTGACAGGTGGAAAGACAGAGGGCTGGGAAGTAGATCGGGAAATGAAACAAAAGACAAAAATGAGAAAGAGTAGTGGGGAGAAGAGAGGTTAGGCGGGCCACGAGATATGGGACTTGTAGATGGAATTAAGAACCCCATTCTAAGCTCAGTGGAGATCACAGGAGCGTTCTGAGCCTGGGAACAGGATGACAGTCTGTGGCAAACAGGAGAGAAAGTAGGCAAAGACTGGAAAACAGTAGAAGAAATGGAATTTTCCAATTTCTTCTAGCTGGCTTTAATCTAGGCAGGCAAGGGTAGAGTCCACCCACATTGGAATCATCCATCAGTATTATGAATTTTGTTCTCATGTGGGTTATTATGATTTCACTTAAATAAGCTCTAGGTTTGCCACTAAATGTCTCAGCCACTAGGGTGTCATCCATTTATTCTACCACAAAGGAGCTAAATTGTGCCAGAGAAGAGGGAAAGATGCTGGTAAGAAGGGTTGCTCCCTTTTAACTTGGTTTGTTTGTGTGTGTGTGTGAATGAATTATTGAATATATGTATTATATATTAAATATATATTGAATTATCACCAACTCTGAGATAGGAAATGACCATCTCCCCACAGATCTAGCTTACGCACACCAGAGGTCATTGTGTGATGTGCTGGGAAAGAGTTAACTGTGGTGGACAATAACGATGATCACTTCTCTGTGGCTTTATGTGTTATTCAGAGCTAATCAAATTTATAATATGTATACCTGGTGCTATTAATGGTGATGCTGCTGACTGACTTTTCTCTCACTGTAAATTACTCTTTCTAGCTTATGGATCCAGGAACTTAATAGGCGTGTGAGGAACGGTTCTCGGTGGCTCCTGGGAACGCCGTCAGGAGTAATTCAAGAGTAGGTGTGTTTCCTACACAGAGCTGTTAGGAACCTTGGACATATAATTATTTTAGGAAGGTGTGGTACACACTGACATGCTTTTGAAAAACCATTTAAAATCCAACCTTTTTTTTTTTTTTTCCAGACAGGGTTTCTCTGTGTAGCCCTGGCTGTCCTGGAACTCACTCTGTAAACCAGCTGACCTCGAACTCAGAAATCTGCCTGCCTCTGCCTCCCGAGTGCTGGGATTAAAGGCGTGCGCCACCACTGCCCGACCTTTTTTTTTTTTTTTTTTTTTATTTATTTTTGATACTTTATTTACATTTCCGATGATTCCCCTTTTCTTTGGAAACCCCGTGTCCCCTCCCCCTCCCCGCCTCTGTGAGGGAATTCCTCCGACCTTTTTTTTATCCAGCTATCTTCACTGCAGAAACATCCCTTCCCACAACCTATGGCAATGCCAATTTTGGTCAGTCATTCTTTGTCAAAGTCAATTTTTTTTAATAGTCTGGCATTGAGTGTCTGAATGTGGGTCAGGAGCTTAATTACCACGGGTCTCTACGCGGTGTGGAGTTGACTCTTGTTTCTGTCTCAAAGGTTTCCTCTCTTCCCAGACCTTAGCTTGATGCCTATCTTTGGTTCTCAAAGAAGTCTCTGGCTCTTGAGGTGACTAAGAATGCCAAATAAGTGCTGGTGAGGTGGCTCGGTGGGTAGAGGTAATGGCTGCCAAGCCTGGTGACCTGAGCTTGAGCTTTAGGACCTAAATGGTGAGGGAAAGGATCTTCAGGTGAGTGCCGCTATGGATCTGGCATTCCACAAGTGTGTTCACACACACACACACACACACACACACACACACACACACACACACACACACACACACACACAGAGAGAGAGAGAGAGAGAGAGAGAGAGAGAGAGAGAGAGAGAGAGAGAGAGAGAAATATAATTGAAATTTAATTAAAAAGAAAGAATTCAAGGTAAGATTTTTTTCCTTGTATAAAAATGGACGGAGTAGAATGAAAGTCCTTTAAATTGCAAAACTATTTATTTATTTATTTATTTATTTATTTATTTATTTATTTATTTATTCATTCATTCATTCATTCATTCATTCATTCATTCATTCATTCATTCATATATATACAGGGCCCTTCTACCCACCTCCAGGATTTTCTAAATACCAGGATTTTCTAAATACAAACTACTCAACTGATGTGTAAACTTGACTTGTATTTGACATTTAAAAGGAGTACAAAGTCAGCTGAAGTGCCCTTGTCCCCGAAGCTGTCAGGGAAGAAATAGAAATAGGAATGGGATCATTTCTATGTGTATGTTCCTCTAACCTTTGTCTGGATGGAGATTGCACAATACCTGTCCAGAGTGCCTTTGGGTTGATACTCAGATAGTCTGTCCCTTTTAAGAAGAATGGATGGTAGAGTCTTCCTCATGAAGATGTCTGACATTAGTGAGGAAAAAATGTCAATTGGGATTGTGAATATGCCATCTTTGGCTTCTTCACGAGGGGGTGAGCTTGGCTGGGGTAGTGATGACACACTTCTCAGTCACCATTGGTCCTTAGTACATGGCATGGTACCCAGTGGTAGTTACTAAATACTTGTGAAATGAAAATACTGTAGATTAGAATTAAATGAAGCTAATTATGGTTTTTATTGTTATAGAGCCATTGTGGCTTAATCTCACTTGTACAAATTAGAAAACTTTATCTCTGGTTGAGACTAAAGGAGAGAAAAATCCTCAGAACTTTGTTGAGATCTAAGACTTTGACAGAAGATAGAAGGTCTAAGACAACTGGTGACGAGAACTGGGCAGAGAGCTTTCCAGATGAGCAGGGGGTCACTGTTCTTCGTATGAGGATGTTATTTTGTGTTTTCAATTTTTGTTTCTCAGCTGAGAACAGCCTAGAAGGATAGAACCAGAAAATTGAGAAGTTTGCAAGAACTGAATCAGAGAATGAAAATGTCTGTAGTGTGAGTTTTACAGCTACTGGGCAACATTGTGTATAGCCCAGAAATTAGCTTTTGAAAAAATGCTCTCAGTGAAAGAAATGTGGTGTGGTTTAATATGTGACATTTAAAAGAGGCTTTATTTTGAAATATTCTTTTTAATGCTTTTATTTTGTTTTATTTCACTGTGTGTGTGTGTGTGTGTGTGTGTGTGTGTGTGTCCCTAATCAGGTGTCTTCCCTTATCACATTCTACCTTATCTTTTGAGACCAGTGTCCTAGTAAACCTGGAGCTTGCTCTTTAGGCTAGCCTGTCTGGCCATCAAGCCACAGCTTCTGCCTTTCTCCATTTTATACTTCTGGGGTCACAGATATGTTCACACACTTGATTTTTGCAGTGTTATGTACTTGAACTCTGGGCTTCGTGGTTACCCAGCAAGCACTTTACCACCTGAGCCATGTCTTCAATAAACAAGTACTTAAACTTACGATGATATAAGTCACCTACTTCTTAGTCTTCAAGTCCTAATTAATCTTCTGTTATTCTATTCATTATGTGTCTGTTCTCACTTAAAGCTAACCTAGGAATTAACAATCAACAATAGAGCACACAATTTAGCAGGATATGAGTCTTTTGGTAATTTAAATAATAGTTTTGTATTTCCTTTTCTTTGCTATTTCAAATACTTTAGTCTTTAGTTTTGCATATTAGAAAGTGGTTTCAATTATCTCAGCCTGGCGGTGGTGGTGAATGCCTTTAATCCCAGCACTTGGGAGGCAGAGGCAGGCAGATCTCTGAATTCAAGGCCAGCCTGGTCTACAGAGAGAGTTCCAGGACAGGATAACCAGGGTGACACAGAGAAATGTTATCCTGAGTAACAAAAAAGGAAGAAAGAAAGAAAGAAAGAAAGAAAGAAAGAAAGAAAGAAAGAAAGGAAGGAAGGAAGGAAGGAAGGAAGGAAGGAAGGAAGGAAGGAAGGAAGGAAGGAAGGAAAAGAAAAAAAAGAAGAAAATGTCAAAAGAAAAGAATCTGAACTTTTAAAAATATATATAATTTTTTTTGAAAAATACTTATTTAGCATAAACAAAAGAACAAACAGAAAATGGGAAGCTGCTAACAATAATTAGGAATTGTACATCTTGGAGGAAATGGGAGCGGCAAACCTTAATCAGCTCCCCTGTGGATCACAGCTCCTGGGAACTAAGACTTGCCTAAGTCAGTAGCATTTCTCAAGAATGCACGTGTCCCAAGGGCCCTAAGTATTCATGCATTCACCATCGAGGTCAGCAATTACTGGGCCACTGAAGTGGAAATTACAGGAGGTGAAGGCATAGGGCAGGGAAGTAGGTGCTGCCATTGATACTATGGCCTTAAAAACAGACAGGCATCATTAACAAATGATAAATTCATTAAACAAAGTTAGTTCTCTTCTGCCAAAAGTCAACAGATATTCACCTGGTTTATTCTGTCTGAGAGTCCACCAACAAAGCTTGGCTTATTATTGCTTATTTCCATACAGCATAAACATCTGATGATATGTCTGAGTACATTATATATAAGTAGCCAGTGTGTTCTTTGAATATTAAAAAAATTTAGCTTTGGGACTTTTTACTTTTATGCAAACATTCCGCATTACTTTCTTATTGCTTTGTGTATTGCGTTCCTAGTATAAATATTTAGGATATCAAAATTTAATAAAAACCAAAACAAAAATAAATTTTAAAGTAGCTTCTTATCTGTTGAGATAGCCTTTTATTCACCTATGCGCAAATGTATGTATTTTGTAGTTTATGGCAGTCACTACCCTGTGCTGTTAAACCTAATGAGATATATTTTTAGAAGTGAGCTATACTGTCTCTTCTGCAGGCATGCTCAGGTTTAGGCATACAATATATATTTAAAATATTGCATATTTACTTCAAAGATTTTCATGAAATGATCTTAACATACATTTAAAATATTATATATTTACTTCAAAGATTTTCATACAATGATCTAATTGTTATTTGGATATTTAATAATAATGAAGCTTATTGTCATTGATAAATTGTCATCCTTGCTCTCTGTCTCCTAAAACTATTAAAATCAATACTATCACAGAGGCATTCTAATCCTACAAGCATACAGAGCACAAGAGCATTGGGTGGCTTCTGACACTATGCACCTCTCTCTAATGCAGCTCCTTCTGTTCACATGGCCAGTGACAAACTCCAAGAAAAGGCCAAGCTATTGTCGCTGATGGCTCTACATGGGGTGTAGTTTCAGAGTGCAAGGAGTGATGCTTCAGTAATGATGCAGATAATGCTGTGTGCTGGACCAGTTCATAGTTGCTGAGATTCATCCAGCACATCTTATACTTACCCCTCTGAGATGCAGAATCAGACTCTTTTCTAAAGCAGGAAGGAACTCCAAGTCTATTTACAACAGTTTTGGTACAGGACCCCTCTATTTGGGACTGGATATGTACACTTACTGCTTTTGATTATTTAAAAGATAACAAACGCTCATACACAAAAGAGCAGACTATGAAAATTAGGCGGAAAAAACAGAATAGAAAGCAGGAACTGTGAAATTAGTTAAGATGGGGTTGAAATGTTGGCTCATCCTCTCCCTCATTTTCTTGGCTTACACATTTTCTTCTGCAAATTTGTTAAGAAAATTTAGTAGGATTTTTGAGGGCAAAACAAGGAGCTGCATGTAAATTACCTAGCATGCATTCTGAAACATGGTAGCTTTGGAATAACTCATGCGTCTTATTGTGAAATGAAAAGAGGAGTGTTAGTCTACCACCAGGTATTAGTGTTTTAAATAATTTCATGTATTTCCCCTACTTCATTTTTTCTAGGCATGTGTGTGTGTACTGCTTATATGTGTTACATGTACAGTTTTGTATGCTTTGCTGCATTTGGCAGAATATACCATCAAAGAGAGATGCCGATTTCCTTTTTTGGGTTTTTTTTTTTTTTTTTTTTTTTCGAGACAGGGTTTCTCTGTGTAGCCCTGGCTGTCCTGGAACTTACTCTGTAGACCAGGCTGGCCTCGAACTCAGAAATCCGCCTGCCTCTGCCTCCCAAGTGCTGGGATTAAAGGCGTGCGCCACCACTGCCCAGCAGAGAGATGCTGATTTTCATCCATCAACTGGACAGAGACAGTGAAAGATAACACTAGATGCTGGCAGGAGTGAAGTTATAGGCAAAGCTGTACATCACTGGGGAGAGTATCTGTGGGTATAACCTTTCTGGAAAGCAATTTAGTAAAAATATTTCAAGAGCATTAAAACTCTACTACCTTTTGACCCCATAATTTTACTTCTACACAGCCAGTCTCAGGGACTAAGTGAATATATGTACAAAGGCTCACGGTCAGGGAAGTTCATCTGAGAGCTATTTATAACAGGAGGTCAGAAATCATTACCGTCCACCATACGGAAACTGCTAAGTAAATTATGCTACCTTTAAGGGATGGGATATCTACTGACTTTGAAAAAAAATTTCAAAGAGAAGTTATGTGGAAAAGTGTCCTTGACAGGGTTTTGCATAAAGTGAGCATATGGTATAGAAAAAAAGTACAAGATTAAGTTTTTTTTTTCAGTAAGTATGGAAAATGCGTCTATGTTTTATTAATTATTATATCTCTGGCTGGTGGAAACACTGGCATTCTGGTTTACTTCTTTCTCAAGTACATGTCACAATATAAATACTAACCTTCACATCAGGTAATATACAGCTACATTACCCGGCTGGCTCATGATGCTTTTCTTTTTTATCACAAGCATCCAACCAGGGTTGTTTTTCTTCTCACTTGTAGAATCGTGCTTAGTGACATGGGCAAAGAGTGTGCCATGTCAGGGTGCTGCATGGGCGTTTGAAACTTTGTAATACTGTGACATTAAAACACTCTGCATGCTCTCCTCTTCTGGGTGTTTCTCGAGCTTTTACCATTTTTATATATATATCTAGTGCTGCCATGAAAGATGTTTGCTGCAAAGTGGAGTCAGAGAGAGAGAGAGAGAGAGAGAGAAAGAGAGAGAGAGAGAGAGAGAGAGAGAGAGGAAGAGAGGGGGAAGGGGAGGGGGAGGGAGAGAGCACACACGTTTGAGTGCTTGTGTGCCCTGTAACAGCAATACTGAATTATAGGAGAACAGAAATTGCAGATGAAAGAGCAGAATCATGCAGAGAGACCTGTGTCTAAGAACACAAGTGTTCTTATGTTTTCCCTCTTCCCTTTGTTTCCCAGTCACACGGATTAAGAGCAAGTCAGCAGTGTTCAGTCTATAATTTTCCCAAGGAATGGTAGCATTCACAAGCATTCTAGACTTCTTGGTTTTTTCTCTTTCTTTCTCCCCTGACCCCTTTGTTTCCTACTGTTCCTAGCAGTCAAGTCCTTTCCACTGGCTTTGGGTTAACATGCTGCAAGCCAGGAGTGCTGCTTTACAACATAATTCAGTATGCTTCTCGAGGTGGCAAATAGGAAGGTGCTCTGCATAGTAATCTGAGGGTTCGGTAGATGTGCATTATCTGACCTGGAGGTTAATATTTACATTGCAGTGTATAACTTAAGAGTGCTTCCATCTAAACTATCTCATTTAATTTGCTGATTGCTAACATTCTTCTGGTGATAATGCCTTTGAGGTATAATACAACTCAAAAAGTAATACGTATACTGGTATTGCTACTCGATGATTGTTTTTCTGTAAAGTATTAGGAAATAGGAAAATATTGGCTTTTAAGGACATGGAAGGAGAAAGGTCATAACAGAGAAAGGACCACACAGTAAGAAAGGCTAAAATGACTTGTACTGTTCCTTATGCTACTTCTGCTTAAAGGAAGGAAAATTAGATTAGCATCTATTATGATTTTCCCAAACACAAAGCTCATTCTTTCAGTCAAATTCTCAACGTGATACCTTCAAATTTTTTCAAAGACCATCATCATCATCATCATCACCACCACCACCATTACAATCACCATAATGTGTATTTAATCTAATGTGATTTTAATATGTGCCAAGTGCTGTTCTAACTGCCTCATATGAATTAATCTACATTAATCTTCCAAGAAACTTATGAGATAAATTTATCATTATATAAACTTCACAGCTGAAAAAACTGAGATTTTGCCCTAGAGTACAGAAACTTGAGACTTTGGAATTGAATCAACTCGATTTTGGTGGTTCTATCTAATGATGTGCAGAACCACTTTCTTAAAAAATATTTTGTTTTATTTTATTCCTCTCCCCCGCACTCTCTGCGAATGTCTGTGTCCATGTGAGTGTATACACACATGTGTTTGCTGGTGCTTATTGAGGCCAGAAGAGGGCATCATATCCCTCAGACCAGCAGCTACAAGCTGACTTATGTCAGCCTGACTTACGTTCTAGGATGTGAATTCCAGTCCTCATGATTGGACAGAAAACTCTCTTAATCATTAAGCCACCTCTTCAGCCTGACCAAGCCACTACTGTTAATTTTCATCTTTATATACTTTCTCTGGAGCCTAACACATCACTGTTTGTTCTGAATCTCTTTTAAGTGGTTCCTTATAGTGAAGGTGTTATGGAGTCTCTTAACAGAATTCTATACTCAATGAGAGTCCCTGGTTACAGGTATGCTGGGCTCCGTGGTTTCCTTAAGCTAGTGTGATGACATTGGTCTGTGTTCATCTATCTACTGCCTCTGCACAGCTTTTCTTTCTCCTATTTCTTCCTAACTCTGGGTCTTTCCTTCTCATTTCATTTAATCAGGTTTTCAAGATTGACTGTAGAATGGAATTGCCTGGGGAGTCTTAAACCCCAGGCCCGGGTCTTACACCAGAGATGATTTACTTGCCTCAGGCAGTCCATCATGATTTTCAAAAGTTTCCCAGATAATTCACACGTAGTGGTTGGGAACTACTGGCCAGTACATTTCCTACTTATACTGCCATCTTCCTTACCTGGCTTCAATGTCTCCATAACCATTCATCACACTACTATATAGTTCTTTTTTTATTTTTTATTTTTTATTTTTGATACTTTATT
>CM052709.1:61988705-61999196 GCA_028551405.1 Uromys caudimaculatus | reverse complement strand
GTAAAGTGAAACTTGGGCATTCTGAACTTTTGGGCTAATATCCGCTTATCAGTGAGTACATACCATGTTCCTTCTTTTGTGACTGAGTTACCTCGCTCAGGATGATATTTTCAAGTTCCATCCATTTGCCTGCAAATTTCATTAAGTCATTGTTTTTAATAGCTGAGTAGTACTCCATTGTGTAGATGTACCACATTTTACTATGTAGTTCTTTATATGTTGCAGACCTCTGGAATTGGCAGTACCCATATGTAGAAAGGAAACCTTGCGTCTTAAATATTGGAATACAAATGAAGAAGGTAATTTAAAGGAAAGGGTTTGTTTGCCACATCGAGGAGAATGATGACAAGATTTGATCAATATGGTTGATCATATAGAGATCACTGATAACCTAGACTCAATTATTGGAGGTTAATACACATGTGCACGCGCGCACACACACACACACACACACACACACACACACACACACACACACACATACACGTGCACAAGCATGAATGTAGTTACCCTATAATGGGTCGACAATGTTCCTACCAGACTCAATAGGATAACAAATAATCTAAGACTAGGAATGGGTGACATCTTTAGAGTTTTGAATATTGAGGTTGCATAGACTCTAAAACATTATAGCCACTGCATCATGCTCTTGGTTACCTTCCAGAAACCGATGGTAAGACCTAAATCCTGGAGACAATGTACTTAAGTCATAAAAATGAAGATATCACGCAAGTACTAACCTGGAAGATTCATCCCTTACCGGTGAGCTTCCATAGCACTGGAAGGTGCTGTATACAATATTTGAGGGGGAAAGGACTCACTAAATCTTATCCAGCTGTAGATCCAGCAGTTTTAACAATTGGCATCTAATAGCATGCAATAGTGGCACAAACGTCATGAGAATAACCAACTATTTTCTGGATGGACTTAAGGCCCACTCCATAATACAAACCCCATACATGGCACCATTGTCAGTGCCAAGAATCTGTGTCTAGATAGGTTATAGGCAGTAGGGGAGAACCTACTGCTATACGGGCAGAGTATTAGACCAACTCTTTACTATACTCATAGATTAATGCATCTCTCAACTGTCATGAGAGAGGCAGAAGATTAACATGGAGACTCCAAACTGGTCAAGGTACAGAACATAATTGAATGTGGAATTCCCAGCCCCAATTGAGACATTTATATCCCAAGTCGTAGGGATTATTGCCAAAGAAGAGAGCAGAAAGAATATAAGAGCTAGAGGTCACAGCCTACAAAGAACTAGTATCCTCTAAACACTACTGAGCAGCTGCACATATAAACTCACAGTGTGTGATAGCTATCACAGGCTATAATAACATGCACAAGATCTGTGGAAACTCAAGCCAGACAAAACTCCCAACATGGAGAGGGGAAGTGGTTATCAAATTCCCTTATAGCCACGGAGCTAAGACAGTTGCTAGCTGCTGGGAGATGGACGGTCAGATTGCTTCCCGGGTGTGGCCTCTTGTTAGTTTCCCATGGTCCTACTGCAGTGGTTCTCAACGTTCCTAATGCTGCAACCATTTAATACAGTTCCTCATGCTGTGGTGACCCCTAGTCATAAAATTGTTTCGCTGCTACTTCATAACTGTAATTTTGCTAGCTATGAATCGTAGTGTAAATAACTGATATGCAGGATATCTTATATGCAATCCCAAAGGGGCTGTGACCTACAGGTTAAGAACTGCTGCTCTAGAGGAAGGCCACAAATCCAAGAGTATATGGGCAGCACAAACTGTTTTCAATGAATGTCAAAAACAGGAGGGGGGACCAAATGAATGGAGAAGGAAAGGAGAAGTATCTGGGAAGGACTGGGGAAGGGTCCATGGGATCTAAACACATTGTATGAAGTGCCTTCCCAAAGAGATAACTTTTTATAAAAGAATGGTGCTAAAAAATAAGACTCTGGGAGCAAAAACTTGTTGATGTGAAGATTGGGGCTGTGACTCTGCCAGAACAAAAGCCTTGCATGGGCAGGTGTGATGCGGTCTAATATGCTTTCTTCATATGAGGAAGAGCTTTTTGAGAAGCCAGTAACTTGTCACAGAATTTGTAGGTCATAGACAGAGCCGAGATCCACCTCCAGCCGACCTGTCTCCAATACTCGTCATGGTATTTGCTTGCTCCTGACAAAATGGACTTTTCTGCTTTCCCCCTGAATCCACCCTCCATACAGCTCTCAACTCAGCATCTTCTTCTATCCCTAAAACAAACTGTCTGCTGGTATAGCAAAATTTTGTCGAATGATAAACTATGTATAATTTCTATAGACTAAAATTATCATGTATCCCATCAATTAAAAGAATGAAATCTTTGGAACCTCAAGCTTTGAATAAAACATTACATTTATTAGTGTTCTGTAAGTCACTGTAAAACTGCCTGCTCTGGAATCTGCTGACCTCACATATCCTGAGACAGTCCTATTATTCAGAAACAGGTGGTTCTCAAGACTAGATTTCAATTTGAAGGAGCCTCATAGCAGCTCTTGGCCAGCTGTGTTGTAGAGGGCTGGG
Source organism: Uromys caudimaculatus (assembly GCA_028551405.1). Taxonomy (NCBI): domain Eukaryota; kingdom Metazoa; phylum Chordata; class Mammalia; order Rodentia; family Muridae; genus Uromys; species Uromys caudimaculatus. Next base: position 61,996,656 of record CM052709.1, on the reverse strand, counting down.
ATTTCACAATGGAGATTGTCAGGTACCAGGTGAGTGAGTACTGGTAAATGAGCAACAATACTGGAGTCACTGATGAGCTCACTACTCCTGTGGTACAGTGTGTAACAGGAATGATGGCTGATAGATGTCTATCTTAGGGGTGGGAGGAGCCCTGATTTGTTGCACCTGCCAATTTCTGTGGTATAAATATCCCCACCTTGGCCAGTTTCAAGTTACCAAAATGAAGTTGAATGTGAATTAGGAAGCAATAAGAGCCATCAATCAGCTTTTCCAGAATCTTTACAAACTAGACCTGGGGAACAATCAGAGGCTAAGTTATTTTTTCTTTTATTTCTTAGTACTCTATTGCTTAGAGGTATTACACACTTTTTGCATCATATAGAGGTAGAAAGAATGTTGTTTTTAAAGTCTAAAGATTGCAAGCCTGGTTCTGACTGTCAGTAATTTTCCACTTGTCTTGTGCTTCCTCATTCACTTTCTTTGGACCCCGAATGGGAAATGAAGTAGCTGGCCTTTTAAGGGCCTTGAACATTGGATGCTGCTGCGATGCAGGGGCCCGTGGGATGCTTGAAGTCGGCCCTCTCTTCTGCAGGGATAAAGAAATCTCCTTGTAGAACTATGTGCTATATTGTGCTTTTGGGGTTGAGATGAAAATGTCGTCTTTCCTCAGTAGCTTTCTCATGCTGTTCTCTATCACTGTGGCCTTTGAGATTTCTCAAAGAAACCAGCAGGGGTGTGTGAGGTTGTTCATGTATAATATTCCCAACGGGGCTTTCTGAATAATGAAAAGGTGTGTGCAATCCTGCCAGACATCTTCTCGTTCCGAGGACAGCTAAAGCTGCATCCTAACCTTTAATTTTATGGCCTCAAAGCTTTTGCTAACCCTTTAACATTATATTCACAAAAGATGGACTGGGCAGGAGGAGGGAGAGGCTTGATGCTTTTTATGATCTATTTTAACATTTTATTTCACTTTGAAAATATACATTTTTTCATAAGAATTAAAACTGTATTTTATCCTTTTACATGTAGCCCCAGATGATGTATGTGGCTGCACTGGCAGAAAGTCAAGCCTGCACAAAGCCCAAATTGAATCTTCCCTCTGACTGCAGCTGTGCATGATATTTTATGCAATTTTTTATGCTGGTCATAAACAAGATAGAAACTGTGATTATGCCAATTTTGGAATAATGCATTTCTTAAAAAAAAAATGACTGCCAGTGCTCAGACATGTGTATGTATTCACAGGGTACAGTCTTCTCTTCCTTATCATTAGATCATGGGCTGTTGGCCCAATAAAAGATTTCTACATAAAGCATTTTCAGGACTTAATATCCTAGTTCTGTATAATACAAGATTGCAATAAACAAACAAACAAACAAACAAACAAACTTCCAGTATACTATTTGGTAAAATACAACTCCTTAGCAACTAAATGTTCTGGATTGGGTCATAGTATTTGAGTTTAGAAATAACTAGGTTCATTATCATTCCATTATATATCTGCTTCCAGACAAAGACTAAAATGAATGGAAAAGGGAGTTTCAAGTATGTTTGTAAAATATTGCTTTAATATTAAAATATATTATTGAACTGTGATACATAAAGTGATGTCAAGGAACAGGAAGAAGATGTTACTTAGAGAAGAGAAATTGATGCTTTAATGGGTCTGTTGTTTACACTTGACACAGTAATAACGCTTTCTTTCTATGACTGATATTATCACACAGATAATCTTTAAAGAACTATAGCAAAAAGCTGGAGAGAAAAATTCAGATGCTAAGTAAATGATTATAGCAATGAATAAACCTTTCATATGAACCTTAAGAACTGAGAACCCAATAAACAAGTTATCACCTTTACAGCCCTAAAGATGGAGCTATCGGTGTGAGTGTTTGTATTCAGCTGAATCATCAGTCAGTTTTCATTGATAAATAAAACCCAGAGCCAAAAATAGTTGCTCGGCCAATACCCGCCCCCATCATCATCCCTAAAGACCACTTTTGGCTTCTGACCTTCATTCAAGTTTATGAATGACCTGAGAATGCCAGAGGGCTGATCACATTGTGGGAAGATTCCATACATCTGAGAATTTATCTTTGGAGATTTAGGGAAGATTTTAAACCGAGACTTGGATGCTGGGAACATGACCTAGAATGCACTTGCATTGGACATAAGCTTCTGTTCTCTAATGTACAAACCCATTGCTACCACCTGCGTTTGAACATATTCTTCTACAAAAAGAGCACACGTAGTACTGTGGGCAAGAAACTTTGGAATTATTCAGGGCTTCCCAAATTAGGTGTTGGTTGCTTGAATGAAATAAACTAAGTCATGGACAGGTATGCTGTGTGGATCATTGCACACTCTGGTGGATCAGCAGGTTTGCTATGTGGACTGTTGCACACCCTATGGGTCAGCAATAATAAGCATCTTCTCTTGTTTGTATGGAACTCAGCCACTGAAGTTGTGTGTCAGACAATGATGACCTTTCTCTATCTGGTTTGAACTCATGAAAAAAAGGAGTCATATTTTTGTATCTTCAAAGTGTTACTCAGCATTTCTCCTTGAGTATATTAAGTATCATTCAATAACAAATTCTGAAACAAAACAGCCTGGTTTATGTACTGTTGGAGGTTCCTGTTTGGCAAGTTTAATGAATTTCAATAAGAAGGAGGAGTTTAAAGTTCATGGTAAAGGTGAAAATGATTAACAAGATATTAGTGTTGTTTTCTGACTTGAAAGGAATCACTTGTCCAAAATGGAATTTGTTTCTAAAACATTGCCATTCAGATTAGGCTGGTTAATAAGTGACTTTTGTTTAGATCTATATAATCATCTGAACTTGGTAGCCACTAGGCGAGTCCCTTTGGACAAAGGATAGTTCTGTTTTTACCAACTTATGTTGAGTCATGACTGCAGTGGTTCAAAGGGGTTCAACCTTGAAAGTCAGCAGTTTCACTGGAGTCTGGACGGAGACATTCTTGAACTCTGGCGATGTTTAGTGGGGAACTTCGCAGCATGTATTTCACTTAGATACTGTAGTTTATATGATCATTTTACCTCCAGCTATAATTCATTCTGCCAACCCTCAGACATACAGTCGTAAATGATTCCATTTCCAGTTAGATCCGCTTAGACATTCTTCTTGTGGTCTATCAGTTTTGTACGGGGAAGCCAAGTGCTACTTTTGACATCTCTTAGGTTTGAAATCATTCAGTGCTGAATTTAATGCATATACTCTTGGATAATTTCACATTCCGACCTGATAGTGCTAGTCTTTGGTTTGTAACACAAACTCTATTATTCTTCAGCAGGTATCTGTCACATTGATGAGAACATTTTTCTGGAAATGTTAGTGATGGTTTTGAAGTGCAAATGACTCTTAACACATCCCAATAGTGTAGCTTCCCAGGTGGCAGAGTGAACATGACAAGCTGAAGACCTGCTGACTTGTTTTTGCTTGAGCAGACAAAGATAGAGCTGCTGCCTAGGAAACTTGTTGTAGAATGTAAGATTCATTTTAATCCCTCATATATGCATTATCTGAAATCATCAACAAATAAAAGCAAGTGAAATACATAGTGTATTTGGAAGCAGAACATGGTTGATAAATAATGTTTCTCAAAAAGTAAAAATGACATAAATGACAAAGATAAGCATTGGGTTCATGACTTATTGAAGGAATGAATCAAAGTATTATATACATGAATGCGCGCACACACACACACACACACACACACGCACACACATACACACACAGAGATAGATGTAAATACATATGGCTACTTTTTCATATGACCCAACCCTCTTTCAGTTGAAATAACAAAGCATATGAGGAACTTATGTGCATCTTCTGCAGAAATAAGCATCCTTTTCAGGTGTGCGCACTACTTTGCTTGCTTAGGCTGTCATAACAAAACTGCACAGACTGAGAATTTCCAAGAAGACATTATTTATTTTCTTGGCTCACAGTTGGCCAAATCCTCTGTGTGCCTTCACATGGCACTTTATTTCTCTTACTCTGATTATAAGACTGTAGCTCTCTATTAGCTTAGAGCTCTCCCCATAGTACTTTAATGCTCTCTTAAAGGCACTATCTCCAGATGCAATCACATTGGACATTAGGGCTGAAACATACACATTTTGAATAGATAGAGGTGAGTCTCTTGGAATGTGACTGTAAGTCTTCATTTACTGGTGGCATTAATAAGTACTTCTACATAGGTGCAACATATTACATTAGTGGATTAAAAAGATTAAGACAATAGAATTTTTACTCCTGAGGTTATTGTAGTAAAGTCTGCTAGATTCTTGCTCTTAAGGAATTTGCAGTGTAAAAAGGTTTCATCCTAGCTGAGTATTCCAGAATAATGTCCCTTCTCAAGGTTCAGAATCTCAGCTGAAATCACAAGGAACCTTCTGCTATGTCAGGAAACATAGTGCCAGGTTTGGTTATAGGATGAAACTGCATTTGAGTGGGTGGGGCATCATCCTGCCTATCACATGGGCCAAACACAGAACTATCTGAAGATTCATTCATTTATTCAGTGATGTATCTTCTGGGTATGAGTAAGAACCAGTGGAAACATTTAAATGATCAAGGATATGGATCTTGCTGACTGCAGAAACGACTAGACCAAGCCTGTAAAGGCCAGTAGGAGACTCAAATTTATGACGAACCTCTCTCACAATATTTTACATTAAATTGAGAGCCTTTCCCAGAACTGAGAGAACGGGGACATCAAGTAAGTTAATTTGATGCACAAGGTCTCCTTCTAAATATCAGAGAAAAAAAGATCCAAGAAACACAAATTACCTTGTCCACTTGACCTTGAAGGATAGAATGGGGAGGAGAAATGGAAATCATATAGTTTTTAGGAGAGTTTCTAGAACTAACAGAATACAGACGAAGAAAAAGGTAACATACATGAGTCAACACTTAACCCATGTTTTTAATGAATAATAGCAATGAATTGTAATTTCTGAACACGTTAGCAGAGCCCAAAGAAAGCCCAGAAGTAGAACATAAGCGATCATCCTGATCTCCAATAGTTAATTTAGCTTATATCTGTGCTCTATTAATGACTTATTAGGATTCCAAAGTTTTCAGAATGAGTATAAAATGACTTTCTGATTCTAAAGAAAGAGACACAAAGTAAGATTACAACAAAAAGGCTTATACTATAAATTTAATTAAAAAGCAACATTGAGCTTGATGCCTTCGGCACCAAAATAATGTATTTTATAACCTTGTAGCTCCAAGTGCGGTCTTCTTTGAATAGCTTTCGGATATATAAGATACACAGTGCTTTTGACATTGAGTTTTTTTGATAAAACAGGTAGCTTTCATTTTAATAAGGCACTCTGACCATACTTGTTTTCTTCCTTTATTTCAAGAAATCACCCTTCAATTGATAGCAAAGTGAAAATACATACATGTGCGACTTAAAGTGATGGGACTCATTACATCCACATACATCCACATACATGTCGGCAGCTCTGGAAGGAGAGCAAGTGCACTCACAGAGCACAGAGGGAGGGGTGGGTCTGGGTGGGAGAGGGGATGGGGAGGGGAAAAGGGGGACACGATCAGGTATTGGGGGAACAGGACTGAAGCCCTGAGGGCCAGCAGAAAGAATGGAAACAGGCAACGTTGGGGGGAAGGAGGGGGCATCTCTAATGTACCAGAGACCTGGGAGGTGAGAGACTCTCAGGACTCAAAGGGAGGAACCGTAGATGAAAGACCCTACAGTGGGGAGAGGGAAACTGTAGAGCCCACCTCCAGCAGAAAGACAGGACATCAAGTGGAGGGATGGGGTTGCCATCCCAGTCAAAAAACTCTGACCCAGAATTATTCCTGTGTAAAAGAACTGCAGGGACAAAAATAGAGAAGAGCCTGAGAGAAAGGAGGTCCAGTGACAGGCCCAAATTGGGATCCAGCTTAATGGGAGGCTCCAAGGTCTGACACTATTACTGAGGCTATGGTGTGCTTGCAGACATGGCTGCCCTCTGAGAGGCCCAACAAGCAGCTGAAAGAGTCAGGCACAGATACTTATACCTAACCAATGGACAGAAGCAGGACCCCTGTGGCTAAATTAGGGAAAAGCTGGAAGAAGCTGAGGAGGAGGGCAACCCCATAGGAAGACCAGCAGTCTCAACTAACCTGGACCCCCAGGATCTCTCAGACACTGACCCACCAACCAGGCAGCATTCACCAGCTGATATGAGGCCCCCAACACATATACAGCAGAGGACTGCCTGGTCTGGACTAAGTGAGAGAAGATGCACCTAGCCCTGGAGAGACTTGAGGCCCAGGGAGGAGGGTTGGGGGAGTGGAGACATCCTCTTGGAGACAGGGGGTGAGGGGGCAGTATGGGATGAGGAACAGTCAGAGGGCAAACTGGAAGAGAGATAACAACTGGACTGTAAAAACGAAATAATAATAATAATAATAATAATAATAATAATAATAATAATAAATTTTAAAATAAAATTAAAAAAAATTAAGAAAGAAAGACGAGGAAGCAATAGAAGTTGAGGGTAAGAATCTATTGTTAAAGACATCACATAGTTTGGATGAGGATTTGGAGCAGAAAATGCCTTGGAAGGCTCCCCCTGATGACTAGTAATCATGGTGTTAGAAGACAGTGCTTGCTGTCTATCTGAGCTACCAAGATATAAAAGCAATCAATCCTTACCCACGTATAATACCCATGAACCACAGCAATGACTGAACAAGCACTCAATGGTACAATAGTGGCATTTTTATGGAGGTAACAAACAGATATCTAATTGGACTTAAGTGCCACTCAAGAGAACAGAACCCGTGCCTAATACTAAAATCCCTGCCAAATACCGACAACTGGAGAGGTCACAGACCCTAGAGGAGAACCTACTACTGTCCTTTACTAATCCAGTGTAATTTAAACTATATTCTATATGCTTATCCTTATACCCACAGTTAGCTTCCTTTTGCTGCAGATGGATACTATTACAGACACTGGTGACTGGTCATAATGCCAAGAATAAGTGACCATAGGTTGCTCAGCCACAATTGATACACACACACACACACACACACACACACACACACACACACACACACACACACCACACACACACACACACACACACACACACACACTCTGTATATATTTCCCTCAGCTTTAAAATTTGTGCTTTTTAAGCAAAGATAATTTACTGTTGATATTGATATATATGGAGTGTGTGTGTGCGTGTGTGTGTGTGTGTGTGTGTGTGTATAAAACCTACACTTAAAAGCTCAGGGAACACCATAGAAGAAGGGATAGAAAGATCTTTAACAGCCAGAAGGCCAGGAAACTTGTGCCAGATAGTGTCTTCTTCTTTTTTTTTTTTTTTAATATTTTATTTTTGATACTTTATTTACATTTCCAATGTTTCCCCTTTTCTGGGTCTCCTCTTTGGAAGCCCCCTATCCCCTCCCCATCCCTACCTCTATGAGAGAATTCCACCTCCCACCCACCTGCCCACCCATGCCACTATTCCCACCTTGACATTCCCCTTTACTGGGGCCTCTAACACCCTCAGGCCCAAGGGCCTCTCCTCTCTCCCTGATGGCGATCGAGGTTGTCTTCTGCCTCATATGTGGTCTGAACCATGGGCCCATAGATGTGTACTCTTTGGTTGGTGGTCCAAACTCCAGGATGATCGGGGGGGGGGGGAGGATCAGGCCCATTGGCACTGTTGCTCCCTCCATGGGGCTGCGAACTCCCTCAACTCCTTCAGTCCTTTCTCCAACTCCTCCATCTGGGATCTCACTCTCAGTCCAGGGGTTACTGTTAAGTGAAACTTGGGCATTCTGAACTTTTGGGCTAATATCTGCTTATCAGTGAGTACATACCATGTTCCTTCTTTTGTGACTGAGTTACCTCGCTCAGGATGATATTTTCAAGTTCCATCCATTTGC
>CM052709.1:61884035-61988205 GCA_028551405.1 Uromys caudimaculatus | reverse complement strand
TTGCTGTGGTGGGAGAGCTGGGTTCTGATGATGCCAAGTGGCCTTGGTTTCTGTTCCTTAGGTTCTTGCCCTTGCCTTTTGCCATCTTGTTAACTCTGATGTTAGCTGATCTTACTTTCTGGCTATGGCTTTTCTCACCTGCAGGTCTCTGTATCAATACTCCTTGAAGACCAGCTCTCTCTGAGAGGTGTTTTTTCCACGCTCCTGGGTGAGTAACTTTCTCCTGGAGCTCCTTGACTATGGAACCCTGGTGGCACAGGCAGAGGTCTCCTGCAGCAGCTGCTGCTGTTGGGATCCAGGGGGTTTCTATGCCCGCCTACCGCAGTCCCTGTGTCTCGCAGGTTCGAGGCCGTTCCTGGTGAGCTGTGGAGCTTGTCTTGGGCCCATTCCCAGCTTTTCCAAACTCCTGGGAGGGTATCCCTCTCCTAGTGCTAATCGGCTATGGAGCCCTGTGGCCCAAGCTGAGGTCCCTGGCCGCTGATGGAGGCTGGAAGTTCCTGACCCTCAGTCTCTGTGGCCCACGGAAACCGGGCGGAATTGGTGAGCACTGGGGCTCGTTTTGCCCCCACTCGGGGCTTTTCCGTGCTCCTGGAGAGTAACCTTCTCCTGGCGGGTGCTGCTTGACTATGGAACCCTGGTGGCCCAGGCAGATGTCTCCTGCCTCAGCCACCGCTGTTGGGATCTAGGGGGTTTCTATGCCCGCCTAGCACAGTCCCTGTGAGTCGCAGGTTCGGGGCAGTTCCTGGTGAGCTGTGGAGCTTGTCTTGGGCCCACTCCCGGCTTTTCCAAGCTCCTGGGAGGGTGTCCCTCTCCTGGCGCTAATCTAATCGGCTATGGAGCCTTATGGCCCAAGCTGAGGTCCCCCCAGATAGTGTCTTCTAAACAGGACAGAGAAGCTGCACCCATAATATCTAAAAAATACAGTTGTCTTAAAAAGACCTGCATAATGGCAATGCCACTTAAAATGCCAGTGTGAATGGTGCAAATATTATAAGGCCCTGACTCTAAATAAAGAGCTACAGACAATCAAAGGTTGCTGAGAAGACTGAGATTCAGTTTTCTCCATGGTTGAGCCCTCTGATTTAATTCAAAGTGGTTAAGTCCTAAACACATTGACGAGTGGGCAACACTATATAGATTCAGTAAGATATATATTATAGCCTACTGAATCTATATCTATATATCCTACTGGATATATGTATAATTGTATAATATATAAAATATATATAATTATATAATATTTATAATTTTAATATATGTATAATGAAAGAAGAAGAGGTCATGAATTTAAGAGGGAGTTGAGAGAACATGGGAGGTTTGGTTGGATGGGGAAAGAAAGTTGTAGAAATGATGTAAATAAAGTATTTTTGTATGCATTCTTAAAAAATAAAGTAAGACTCATTCTCTAAAAGATGGGGCAGTAAAAGCTATTGTTAACATTGCATAGTAAGGGAATGAGGTGAGGCAGTGTCATGTCACTGGGCCTTACAGAATGCCAGGCAACTCACCTCAGAGAAATACCGGGTAGATCAGAGGAGCCAGTGACCAAGAGGGCGGTTGAAAATGATTGTCATCTGACCAGCTTTGTGCAACCCTATCCATGCCCTTACGGCCTACAGTTCTCTGTCCAATTCCGTAGGATTCAGGAGTCAAGGCATTTCCTTTGAGGAAAATTCAACATCAACAGTAAATTATCTTTGCTTAAAAAGCACAAATTTTAAAGCTGAGGGAAATATGTATAGTCTGTTACACTAGAGTGTGATTATTATCATTCAAGAACAAAAGTGATCAATGTACTATTAAGTAAGAATTATGTAGCAAAAAATCCAATTAGTCTTTATCCAATTGATTCATTTTAAAATATGGATGCACAGTTAAAGTTCAGACATAGTTTAAAAGCTCACTGTTTGGATGTTGTTTATCTGGTGTGCAGTCTCTGGCAAAACCAGCAGAAAGTACAGAAGTAAAACAAGGAGGCAGAAAACCAGGGAAGGCGTTGGCTTAGCAGTGAGTACCATTGGAGCTGAATCCCACCAGGGAACCAGCACACTGGCCAAACTAGCCTTTGGGCTTGATAGTAGGAAACCGAGACAAAGGACCAAGCCGGGCGAAGAAATTAAAGGACAGAAAGAGGATTGTGGGTAGAGCACTGTCTGAGAATGGATAAGAACTTCTGAAGTAAAAGTCAGATTAAGTTCTCAAGTTTTTCAAACAACAGCAGCAACAACAAAAACAAACTAAATCTAAAGTAAAACACAAAAGACCAAGATAGTGAATGACTATTTGGAAACTAAAATAAAATTCAAAATTATAGAAATATTAGAAGAAAAGCTGGGAAATTTTATGAAAACAAAAACAAAACTAAGGGGAAAGGCAACAGGAAATTCCCAGATAAAACATATGCATGGTGAAATAGGACTGTACCATAGTTACTTTTTGCTATTGTTTGTTTGTTTGCTTGCGTGCTTTCTTACTCACTTGTTTTGTGTGTGTGATGTCAACCCATATGTTTATAGTTCCATATTGAAGAAGCATCCCATGAAAACACGTTACATTTATAGACTCTGAGTGTTCCTGACTGTATCAAGGTAAACATCAACCATCACTTGTGGAATGAAAGCAAGGAAGAGAAGAAGAAAGGAGGGCAGAGGGTAGAGGTGCCCCATTCACATCGTTAGATGGGGAGGAGAGGTTATTTCTAGTTTTAGAATAAGAAAGAGAACTAAGTCTATCGAAGCTGAAGATGCTGAGCACATATGTTAATGCAACATCTGATACGATTTGGATTAAGTTCCAGTAAAGACGAATGCAGTGAGCAAGTAGCTGAATATCTCTTGAAACCCACTCACCAGAAGAGCAGGTTACTGGCCAGCTAATGGAAATTGGAGCCAGCATCATGCTCATGACCTCCAGGCTGTTAATAAAAGTGTCTGTTAAGCTCAGCAGTTACACATGACACTATCCTGATAGATAACTGTGGCAGCAAGTATTTTTATGGAACCAAACACATAGATATGAGGTAGTACTTATTTTAGGGGGTAAACATGATACAGTGGCGAAAGCTGGGATCTACGTGTGGAATAGAAATCAAGTTGACAACGTCAAAATCCTTGTTTGAGCTATGATTCACTAAGAGACCTTGGAAAGTGCCCCCAAGTCACCTTTAGCAACTTTGTACATTCAGGAGGCCATTATTCATCCATACAAAGGTAAATACAAAATGCAGCAATGTATGTGAAGAGATTACTAATGATTTTCAGCATTTATATCTGCGGCCATTATGTAAACATAGTTGCTCTAACTGGTTCACTAACTGATAGGTTTCTGAACCGTCTAACGCAGAATCGAGGATGCCCAAGTCAAGTTCTATTTGAAGTTCAATTACATCTGGCTCTGTTGGGTAGATGATGCTGTCCCAAGTTATTAGTAAACTCCTTATCAGTACAAAGCTCAACAGTTTGAATACTGACCCATTAAGGTCTCAAGACACACATTTATAAGATTACAGATATTTTTAGTTAGATTTTAAGTGACACATTAAATATCATACAACTTTCAGGTGGGTTTGAGTTTGGCAGAGTATGTTCGTGGTGTGTGTGCGCAGGTCAGTGGTTGACAGTGGGTGATTTCCTCTATTGGTGTCCAAGTTCCGTTCTCAGACCTGGTCTTTCACTGAACCTGGGTCTTGCTGGTTCAGACAGATGGGCTGGTCAGTGATTTCCAAGGATCCTCTGATCGCTGCCTTTCCAAGGCTGGGATATCAGTGTGATGCCACCGTGCTTGGCTTCTTCACCTGAGTACTGAGAACTGTAGTCAAGTCCTCAATTATTGTATGTCAAGTACTTTACTGACTGAGCTACCCCCAGGGCCTTATCATTTGTATTTCTAAAATAGGTTCTGCCCTAGTGTTTGTTACCTCAAAGAAATGTGTTGATGGCAACTTGGTTTTATAAAATCAATTTTGTATTTTGGAATCATGAAACAGGCCATTTTCATGTGTAACACTTTGTAAATATTAGAAGATAAACTTTCCAGTAATTTGAATGACTAAAATGCAAGATAAAATTTTTGGTAATAGGAATGACTAAGATGGAACCTCTATTAATACTTTTAGTATTTTTTTATTTCTATAAATGTATCATAAACATAAACAAGTTGGATAGTGTAGTCATTTGTTTTCAGACAGGGTTTCACTCTGGAGCCTAGGAAGCCTTTGCTCTAGAGATCTTCCTGCTTCATCAGCCTGAGAGCTGAATTATAGATGACAGTTACATATCACTGTGCCTGGCTTCTCAAAAATATACTTTTACAGTTTATTGCTTATAAAATTTTGTCATTATATATTCTTCAGAAATATTTTTATTTGCTGCATATTCAACTAAAGACACTTTAAACTTTACTATTGACATTTAGTTATTTCTAACTTTTTGCTATTACAAGTTTACTGTGACATTTACTATGATAAAAATTCCTTGAGGTAAAATTGTTGAGCTAAATTGTGATGCTTTCTAAAGCTTCTGGGACTTGTAGTTAAGTAATTTTCTAGAAAGACTTATCAGTTTGCATTCCCAGCAGTGATGGGTTAGAATATCTACTTACAAAACTGACTGTTACGATTTCAAGAGATTTTGTCTAAATCAGCACTTCTTTGATTTCTAGCAAAATTGACCTATTTTATTTGTCATTTGCCTATTTTATATTTGGTCATTAGTATTATTCATGTGTGTTTCTCTTTCCTCATGCCTTTTGCCCATCTGCATTCATATTTTTGGTATATTAAGCATCACTGAAAGCTTTTGCATGCTAAATAGAGAAATCCTTAACCTACTACTCCTGATGTGGTGACAAGAGCTGCCCTCCACTATTTTGCCCAAATTAAATAATTTAGTGAAAAGATACATTTAAAGCTGTCTTCAGAAAACAGCTTCATGCAAGATTAAGAATGGAAGCAAGAAATCCTAGTTCTTTATTAGAATATCTTTCAGGAGACTTTTTGATTAGAACCATCATGTTTCCAAACACATTTTTTAAGCAATAAAATCAGATTGACACATATAAAAATAAGCCTATCTTCTTCCTAATAATCTTCGTTATAGTCCTGCCCCAAAGATGGCCATCTCAGTAAGAGATTTGGGAGTAAAGCTGATTTCTAAAACATAATATAATAAGTGGTGTACTTACTCACATTTTAAAAATAATCAGAATATGAGATGGTGAGGAATTGTCTTTCCCTCTGTCTGTCTGTCTGTTCCCATCACCCTCATGCTTTTGCTTTGTATTTTTTTCCTCTTAACTGTTGGGAATGACACTGAATTTTATACTGTGACAGAACATGGATCTACAGACGAGAGTAATTTCGTAAGATGCTTAAAATTTTCTCACTGACATTTTCTATTGTAACTCACGATGCCAATTAATTTGTTAATGCATTAACAATGTAACAGAAGAAAGGACTTTGAAAACACTGTGCTTTGTGTAGATGGTGCTTAATTATGCCTAATTAAATACTATGGAAGACCTGATTATACCTCTGAGTATTTCTTAGTCTGAGAAAAAAAACAAGGTTTGTAGTCATGAATATAGTGAACAAAAGCGGAATTCAACATATCTTTATAGACAAAAAAGGAAACAAATTATGGAGTAGTACTGGGAATGTGCCACAAATCGGGTGCAGATTCCCCACACAGGCTCATGTGCTACTGTTTATTTTCATTATTAGGCAGAGTCTCGAGTAAATCCACGTAAAAGCCACACTGATTCTGAACGCCCAGAGCAGTGCCAATAGGTAAACAATTTCAGGGCAAACTGATGCTTTATTCTCTTTCCTGGAAGTCAGGAAAGCAGTTTTTCCAGATGGTCACTGTGCATATGGCCGTGAGTACCGTGGTGGCCAAAATAGGAAACGGGAACATGGTTCTTTCCAACTAAATCAATTCTGTCCTTGAGAAAAGAAATTTCACAAAGTGTCCATGAGGATGAGAGACACACAGGAAATAGCTTTCATGGCCACCCAAACATCTCTAACTAGTTATGATCTCTTTTTTGGTGTTCAGACCAGTTGATTTTACTTTGGGATTTTAGGGTAAGAAGCCAATGAGCTTAATCATGGGCTGGCAATTTGTAGGTCAAAACTGGACACGCTCATCCTCTTTCTTTCTAGAACACTGAGTGAGTTACTGAGTCTCTCCTGCTTGTTTTCTCTTGTGTAAAATGGGAGTCACAGCCTTAGGCTGCCCAACAGATTGTTGTGCAGATAAAATAATGAATATGTTGAGGTGATTTGCAGTCACAAAGGCCACGTTATACATCCTAGGACTTAACGAGGATAACCAGTAATTCAGTTCATGCTGGGGAACACAGGATCTCTTCCTGAAAAGACGAAACTATGTATAGTGGGGCGAGATTTCTAGCTTTGTTTGAACCCCTGCTCTGACAGTACCTTGGTGGTTATCCAGTTAATCTTAATTAAGGAATACTTTGATGGTCTATGTATAAAGCAGCTCAGCTGGAAGCTGACTTTTGCTAGGCAGTCTGATTGAACTTGTTAACAAATTTCAGCTCCTCCGAATGCAAGACACGTACATCGCATAAAGGTACCATTACACAGTCTATTCCAAGCAAGCAACCAGATGGAGACCAAACACTCATAGATGAAATGCAGCCCATGCTGGAGCCTTCTGGATCTCTTCTTCATCTTCATGAGTTCATGGGTTAGAGAAGTGGTTCTCAACCTTTCTAATGGTAAGATCCTGTCACACAGTTCTTCATGGTGTGGTGACTCCTAACCATCAAATTCCTCTTGTTGTTACTTTATAACTGTAATTTTGCTACTGTTATGAACTGTGATGTAAGAATCTGATAGGTGGTATATCTGAAACCCAGAAGGGATCACAACTCACAGGTTGAGAACAATTGGGTTAGAGGGAACTGGCCCAAGGTCAGTCATTCCAATCAATCTAGTTCCTATTCCCTCTTTTCTTTGTCTTAATTTTACGCTTCGCTCTGGGGAGGTGTATCAGTATCTGGAAAATATCTCAGATCCGTTCTAGCTTCTCATTTGAAACCTGCATGTTTTTGTTTGTTTTATTTAGTATTTCAATCCTCTACCCAACTAGTCCCATTTGTGTGCTCACCCAGCCACCATCACGGACTCTAAGTGATTTCAAGGTTAGACTGATAAGTCTTATTTAGCTAGCACACAATTCTAAGTGGTTTTCCTGTGGTCAACAAATTGTATTCTTTCCCTGGGAAATAACCTGTTCACAAAGAGGAGAACTTCAAGAGAGTGTGAAGCAGCTGCTGTTCACAAGGCTTACAGGTTAATCCTAGCCAGGATCATGTGCTGGTGAGCGTTAATCAATTAGGACAGGAAGAAAAGGAGGAACAGTGAGCCCATGCCATATTTGTCCTACCCAGCAGCCCTCCTTCAGTGTGGCAAAACTTCTCTCACTTCTGGTTTTATCTGCTAGGATTTCCTCTGATTCAGTGTAGTAGAATTACCTAAATTTCCCAGAAAGAGAGCAGATTTATTATATTCCTGCCTGTAAATACTCAATCCTACTGTGGCGAAGAACCTGGATTATTAAATCATCACCATCATCACCATCATCATCATCATCATCATCATCATCACCATCATCATCGTATTTCTGATTGTCAACTTGACTCTGTCTGGAGTGAATTACAATCCAGAATTAGAAGGCTCACCTGTGATCTAGATCTTGCGTCTGGAAGACACAAGTTTCAGGTGTTGTGGTACGCACACCTCTAATCTGGGCCACACCTGCTGCTGGAGATCTACATAAGGACATTGGAAGGAGGAAGCTTCAATCTTCTTTGCCTGCGAGCCTTGTGGGACTAAGCGACTGCTAGATCCTCGGGTTTTCATTTACAGCTGCTGCTGACCATTGTTGGGGAGTTTGACTACAGACTGTAAGTCATTAACAAATTCCCTTACTATATAGAGACTACATATAAGTTCTGTGACTCTAGAGAACCCTGACTAATACAATTGTCCTACAAATTCTCATGCTTTCTAAAGTTTGAGAATAATTAGCCTAGTAAATCTTGGAACCACATCATGAATTTCATGGCTAGAGGCACTTTTTCATTCATGGTTCCCTTTTTCCATAAAAGAAATAAAAGACTAGCAATTGTGTTTAACTACTACATTGGTATCAAGATGAGTGAATGCTACATTAAATATTAAAATATTTTCTATTTTTGTATTTATTTATCTATTTATTTTTAATTAATTAATTTTTTTACATCCAGACCAGTTTCCCCTCTCTTATTTCCTTCAAGTTCCTTCTCTTCCCTGCCCCATCCACTCCTCCTCCCTTTCACTTCAGAAAAGATCAGGCCTCCCATGGATATTGTGATGGTTTCTATATGCTTGGCCAAGGGAGTGGCACTATTTGGAGGTGTGGCCTTGTTGGAGTAGGTGTGGTCTTGTAGGAGTAGGTGTGTGATTGTTTGTGTGTTTTAATACTATAATCCTAGCTGCTGGAAGCCAGTATCCTGTAGAACTCGAAGCTCTGCCTGTACCATGCCTGCCTAGACGCTGCTATGCTCCCACCTTGATGATAATGGACTGACCCTCTGAACATGTAAACTAGCCCCAATTAATTGTTGTCCTTTATAAGATTTGCATTGGTCATAGTGTCTGCTCACAGCAGTAAAACCCTAACTATAGAAATTGGCACCGGCATAGTGGGGTATTCCTGTGAGAGCCTGACCGTGTTTTTAGGAGGACTGTGGAAGGACTTTGGAACTGTGGGTTGGAAGAGTTATTGGGATGTTAAGAGCTCTGTGGGATGTTGTGTAGGAGCTTGGAAGATAAAGTTGAGAACAGTGGAGAAGATGGAGGCCTGACTTATGAAATTTCAGAGGGAAGATTAAAGACTCTTATTAGGGTTGTTGCTGTTTTGATTGTGAAAATTCCGTGGTTTTGGTTATCTGGGGCTGAAGAATCAGCTGTGATTAACAAGATACCAGAACTACTAAAGTGAAACCTTTGCATTACTGGGACTATTGATGTTGGTTAGCTGGAGCTAAGAAATTAGCAGTGATTAAGAAGAGAACTGCATCACTAAGGTGACATCTTCTGGGAAGTGTTTTCTGAGATCACAGAGAAGGTGTGTTCCAAAGGTAGCCATGGTTGTGACTCATTTTGGCAGCTGGATTTGGTAATGTGTAAGAGTCACCCAGGTGGTACTGGTTTTGAAGGCATGAAGGGGTCATGAAGAGCAGCTGAGGCCTGGGCACTGTGAGAGGCCGAGGAAGGCCATTGGTAAAGGTGCAGCCTCAGTTGCAATTGACAGCCTAGGACTGAAGGGGTCATGCAAATGAGTTGAGACTTGGCACCATGAAGAAAGCCTATGAGAGGGTATTGGTGAAGCCTAGTTTTAATGGAAGACATCAGTTTTTGGAGATGCCAGTACCATGAGATGACCACCAAGAACAGCAGCAGTGGAGTACAGGCGTCTGGAGACTAGAAGACAAGGTGTGTGCTACAAAGGGCAGAGATGGAGAAGTGACCCAAACCCTTGGAGAAGCCCAGAAGATCGTGAGTGGATCCCAGACATTGGACAGTTTGATTTTGCTTTTGCTTTTGATTGTGACTGTGCCCTGATGTTTTCCCCTCTTGAAGTAAGAAAGTATTTTAGTGGAGCCCACAGTTAAGAGCCTTTGAAATTTTACTGGGTATTTTAAAGGGATTGAAATTTTAATATGTAGAGATGGAGGGGTTGTTCAAGTTATTTAGATCTTGGGGATGAATAAGAAATTAACGGTTGAGGCTTAATAGTGATGTGTTTGTGTGTCAAATTGACAAGGGGTCAATTGTACTGGTTGGTTTTGTGTGTCAATTTGACGAAAGCTGGAATTATCACAGAGAAAGGAGCCTCCCTTGAAGAAATGCCTCCATGAGATCCAGCTGTAAGGCATTTTCTCAATTTGTGATCAAGGGTGGGAGGGCCCAGCCCATTGTAGGTGGTGCCATCCCTGGGCTGGTAGCTTGGGTTCTATAAGAAAGCAAGCTGAGCAAGGGGGGGGGGGGGAGCAAGCCAGTGAGAAACATCCCTCTATAGCCTCTGCATCAGCTCCTGCTTCCTGACTTGCTTGAGTTCCAATCCTTACTTCCTTTGGTGATGAACAGTAATGTGAAAAAGTGTAAGCTGAATAAACCCTTTCCTCCCCAACTTGCTTCTTGGTCATGATGTTTGAGCAGGAATAGAAACCCTGACTAAGACAGATATCAACCAGTCAGCATATTATGTTGTAGTAAATCTAGGCACTACCTCTGCTATTAAGGCTAGACAGGCAATCCAGTAGGAGGAAAGGGTCCCAAAACAGGCAACAGAGTCAGAGACAGCCCTCACTCCTGCTGTTAGGCATTCCACAAGAAGACTAAGCTACACAACTGTAACTTATATGCAGAGGGCCTAAGTCAGGCCTAATGTAGGCTCCCTGGTTGGCAGTTCTGTTTGTGAGCCCTGTGAGCCCAGGTTTGTTGATTCTGTAGGTTTTCTTGTGGTGTCCTTGACCCTTTGCTCCTACAATCCTTCTTCTCTGTCTTTGTCAGGGTCCCCCAGACTCTGCCTAATGTTTGACTGTGGGCATCTGCATCTAAACTTTTATTGACCTTTATTTCTGATTTAAAAATTAAGACATTTTCATTGGTTCTGAAAGTATTTTTAACCTTATGTAACCTATCTCCTATTTTCTTCTTAAATCAGTGCTGAATCAGACAGGTGAGGGGAAAAATAACACTTTATACTCTGGAAATTTAGGTTCTAAATATTGTTATTCTAACATAGCATGAATAGATACCCAAGTCAACATCCTTGCGGGAGTTCAGGGGATGCAGTCTTGCAAAAAGAACATCTGCAGGTTGTGTTGTTTCTGGAGCTAGATATGTGCAGATGGAGGCAGCAAAAGTGTGTTCTGCTGACTCCTTAACCTACAAAATGCAGAAGTTGCAAGGGAAGACTCTATTGGCTTTACTTAAGCACCACCATGCTACTTAAAATGTAAATGCATACCAGGGATTCATACCAGTGCAGATTCTTGAACCATTAGGCAAAGAGAATACCAATTATGAGGGCCTGGTGAAGTTTCTTCCCTGGGAGTTGAACACATTCGAGAAGGAAAGGAAGAAAGGAAATTTTCTGACATGTAGTTGGGATGACATAAAGTAAAAGGACCAATCAGGAACTGCAGACAGCAGAGAAGGGGAGAGCATAGACCTGGACCCTGTAGATCACCGTGAGAAAGACCACGTGCCATTTTTGAGGCAATGACCAGCAAGCAATGGTCATTTCCTGAATGCTCACCTCCAGTCTTACACTTGGCCTTAACGAAATAACTTACAAAATGGTAACTAGTATTTGCCAAAGACTTGCCAATATTTCAGGGTCGGTGGATAGGAAGGACTCAGACTTGAACAGCACTACTGAAGAACAGCGATATTTAACTGCTTTGATTGTTGAATGTCCTATAACAAATGACCTGAACATGTGCGTTCGAAAACAACTACAGTTTATGTACTTGCTAATAATCTTGCTGTCCGGGCTGGTTTGGCTAAGCAGTTCTACCTGTCTCACTGGTTTCTGGAAGGTAACAATGGACTCCTTACTGAGATTGACTTAGGAGGAAACCTGGACAGATAGCTTGTTCTCTGTCACTTCAGGGTCCTTCCCTCTGAAAGTGGTCTGGCCACATGCTTCTCCAGCAGGACAGTCATATATGGAGCTCTCAGGAGAACAATGGAAGGTACAAGTAGCCTGTTAAATGCTTAGATTTTCTTGGTTCAAAGATTTCAGATTTTATATATATATGCATATGTGTGTGTGTGTGTAAGTACATATATACATAAAATACACACGTGTGATTGTGCTTATGTGTACACACACACACACACACACACACACAGAGAGAGAGAGAGAGAGAGAGAGAGAGAGAGAGAGAGAGAGAGAGAGAAAGAGAGAGAGATGGGCATATACTTTGGAAGGCCACCATAACTTGACCATGCTATGGGTTGGGAAGAACACTTAACCCTTAGTTTTTTTTCCAGGTGGTAATGATAGTCATCAAACAACACTGCTATTTCAAACAACACTGCTATTGGCTAGGGAGGATGTCTCATCTAAAGGTCTCCCGTGTGAAAACTAACTGATCATGTCTACCTCTTAGGAGTCTCCTTTATTTATAGGTGAGATCCAGCATTGCTTTCAGGTCAATCTGAGGGATTTGAGGGTATCACTCATTATTAGCTATTGGCCAGTAAACTTGAAACCACGCCCACTAGCTTACTATCTCTAACTAGATGGTGCTGGTTCTCATCCTATTGTGTCATTTAAGTCTTCTGAGACTCATTGAGACAAGATGCTAGGCTAGGACTCCTCAGGGGTGATAGCTCGACAAGGTTGTAAATGATGAACTGGAGAAGGAGAGAAGGATGAGATGGTGAGCCAGGTATTATTATAAAGCCCAAGGGCCTTCCTGTCAGCAGGGTTATCAGCTCCTTAGACTCACTTGGTTGTAGGAGAGAGGACAACCATGCTTATACTCCTATTAACAGGGGTGTGTGTTATCAAGGAAGACTTTTGTCTGCTGTCAGTTCTTTCCTTGCTTCTTGTTGACAGAACTGTTCTTGTTGAGGACAGCTGTGTATCCAAGCAAAAACCCATGACTGGGGCATTCTTGATGACAAAAGGGCCACGTAACCCAACTGACTAATGTCAGGAAAGGAAAAATTGTTAGGTGAGATTTGTAAAGAAGCCCCAGAAGCTTGCTGAGTAGGAAGCTGGAAAACAGAGTCAGATGGGAGGGTGTTGTTAACTATTCTCTCTTATCCGAACTGTATGTAAAAATAGCTAGAGCTACTGAGGCCATAGAGTGGTCATGTACTGCACATGGAGGTAGAATCCGTGTGCTAAGAATAGTAAAGCGAAGAGATGGGTGGCCACAGTCTCGGTGCTATCAAGGCCACAACAAGTGTGTGGTACTCCTTTCTTCTCTTTGACATCTATAGATGACAGAAGATACCCTATTTTGTTTAAGCTCCTATCCTTTTATCTTCCTGTTTACAGTTGAGTTGTACACAATTCCCATCTGACCACTTTATCAATAAAAACAATAAGTACATAGTTGGCTTCCTTTGCCTTCCTCAAGAAGATGATGCTGTTTAGGTGAAATAGTTCTTCAGACTGGGGGGGTGGGGGGGTGGACCTTACTTGCATGTGTGGACTTCAGAGGTTTCACTTCTGAGACGCCCCTTTTAAATGAGAACCTTGCTTCTTCCTCTTGTCTTCTTAGGAAAGGACTTCCTAAGCAAGTCCTTTCTCAAACACCGACAGTGCTAACACATATTATCCTCTATAACTACATCTTCCTTCCTACCCCAGCTAGTCTGACTTTTAAAGATACAAATTAACGTCTCCTGGGCCTGGGAATCAAACCCAGAACCGTCTACACTGGGAAATGACTCCTTCAAACCGAGTTATTTAAACCAACCACAGCTAAGGTGTTATTGTCTTTTCTGTGCTAAGGAAAGAGTGTAACATTTAGTGCTTGCTCTGGGAGATTTTCTTAAATGATTAAATAGAGACAAAATTAATTTGCATTTGATTTTGAGATTTTTTTAAATGAGTACACCCCGTGTGACAGCACACACATAAACATGCTGATTCAGCTTGCTGCAAATCAGGAACTTGAAGTATAATCCTAGACTTCTGAATTGCCAGGTATCTTTTGAAATAATATGTCTTGCACAATTGTTCCACGTAACTGATAACGTTTAAGGCAGATGGTAATATTTCAAACTTTGATGATTTCTTTCCTTCAGTTTTATCTGAAAGAAATTGAATGACAAGACACAATTCTCTCAAAGCACATGAAGGTGTTTGCAAGTAATTTTCCTGTTGAATTGGCCATATAGTCCCTAATTTTTCTTGGGCTCATATGCTGTTTGTTTTCTTAAAGACGCAATTAGTATAAATAATTGTTTTCACTAAGAAAAATATATATCTGTAACTGGGCTTTGTTATATGGGTTATATATATATATATATTTGTTATATATATACATATATACATAATGTACATATGTATATAATGGCAAATAGCTACATATATTTATATGTAGCATATATACTATTTATATGTTTCATATATATGTGTGTGTGTATGTGTGTATGTGTGTGCGTGTGTGTATGTGTGTGCGTGTATGTATGTGTTGGGTCTAGAAATATGAATATGTACACAAATAACACACATGGGGTTACAGTCATTATGAAACTTGCTTTTCATTATGAGAAACACATGAGAAACTTTATTGACTAATTTTCTGTATTATATTAGTTTAGTATCACATCTTTACAATTTCAAGGTAATGCAATCTACCTATTTCAAGACAGTAAGAAATGTTAGGGCAAATTAAATGTGAGGATTTACTTTTGCATGTGGCATATGCCTCCACTTCCAGCATTCAGGTCGTGAAGGTGGGAGGGGCATACATTTGAGACCATGCTTGACAATATATGGTGTGTTCCATTGTTGGCCTGGTGAGTTCCACGCCATCCTGGGCTACATATTGATATTCTGTTTTGAAAAACTACCATCATCATTGGAAACAGAAACTTCTGGTATTCATTGAGATCTCTAGAGTATTAAGTACATGTGAACCAATCATCTTTCAAGAAGGATAATAGCTCAAAATAGGGATTGCCAAGATTGGGGGAAGCCGAGAAGAAAGCATCTGAATTAAGAGAAGAGGGAGAGGGAATTTTAAATATGGATATTTGTAGACAGAAGTCTTGTAAATGGGCAGAGCACAATTGTAATAGAATGCACAAGGAGGTGCTGACTGAGACTACCACCATGATCCATCAATTCGCCTAACACCGAAGAGTGGTATGTGGAAAGGAAGGGCTCAAAATGAATGTTTTTTTTTTCCTTTCCAATATACTATCAAACACAAATGTTATAGGCCCGAAGCCAAAGATTATTCTTAGACTGGCTCTTTTCCAATGCTCTAAATTTAACCAGCTGGGATTCTTAAGTGCCAGCTTGCTCAACCTTTTGAAGTATAGAATTTGTCTTTTAATAATAAATCTGAATTTCACTTCAGTGGTGGAAAAGTCTATGCTTGCTATCAAAGAAATAGTGTTTCCTGGAGCTATATAATGAGCAGGGCTAAAAGAAGATGGTAGCATGGTTTGAAGGAAACAACACATACGCATAGACATGCACCTCATAAAAGTCTTGAGTCTTTTGGGCAACATTGTCAGCCCAAGTGTCTTACATTGTATATGTATATGTGTGTGTGTGTGTGTGTGTGTGTGTGCATTATATACATTATTATATGTATATAATATATGCATAGATACACATATGCTTATATGTATCATATGCCTCATATATGATTTTAGGAAAATATAAAATAAGATGATTCCTTGAGGTTTTATCAAACAATATTGGTGTTACTTGTCTCTCCTTCTGTATTGATCTCCTTCCCTTCTGCCTCACTACAAAACCCCCAGTATCATACGTGAGAAACCTTTTAAAAGGTTGGTCAGCATAATTCAGGTGACTCTCCAAACAATATAGATTATCAATTTAGCCCTTGGTTGGCTCTCCAGGGTTGAGGATAGGCCACTATTGCTGAAGAAGCTGGATCTTTCCTGCAGTCTAGCTTCAATGGTTCTACAAAATACTCTGCAAGCTGCCAAGGGAAGGAAGGAATTAAACAGTCTTACCAAGGGGCAACACATACGAACTATGACAATTATTAGCAAGATAATATATTCATTTACGTGTAAGGACTGGTAGTAGCATGGTAGTGTCAACCAAAAGCTGTGTAATTGGACTTAAGGCCCACTCAAAAGGAGGGAAATCATGCTGTCCTGTAAATCTTGGCAGCCTCCTGGGACTGGCGAAGTCATGACCTCAGAAAAGCATCCACTACTGCCACTTTACTAGACTAGCATAATGCCTTACTTCATTTTAAATCTTGTCCTTATACACACAGATAAGTGTATATACCGCTCCTTATCAAACAAACTTTTTTCTGCAGCAAATGGAGAACATCACAGAAAACCACATCTGGACACAATGCAGAGGTCAAAGGGTTGTGGGGAGTCCAGTCCCAATGAATACCTCTATATCACAGCTCCTGCACCAGGGAGAATACAGAAGAGGTGACAGAAAGATTGTTATAGCCAAATACCAGGAAGTCTGCTGGGAAATGGTCTCTCCTAGATATGGCGATACAAACAAGTTTGGAGCAATGGAAATACCAATGGACATGTAAAGATGAAAGAGCAAGTATTTCTCAGAGTGAGCTAAAGTCAACTATTGACTGCAGAGAGGAGAGTTAGCTTCAACCAGAGACGAGCCACATTTATGGGTCATCCAATGCAGAGAATGGTCAGCCTTTAAACAATATACACAGACAGCAAAAATGACTCAGCAAGTTGTGTGTGTACATTATATGTGTGTGTGTCTCTGTGTGTGTGATATTTGTGCATATATACATATATACATATGCAACAAATATAATCAGAGAAAAAGAGTATATTAATCTGAGATCAAGGCCATGGAATAGGTTTGAGGATAAGTAACTGGGAGGGGGAGGAGAGATAAAAGAAGTAATGTAATTCTATTTCAATTAAAAAAACATTCAAACAGTAAGGAACATGAAAAACATCCCTCCATTTTTAAAATGGGTGATCTTAGAGCAGGAGAGTGGCTCAATAGTTAAGAGAACTTAGCACGCTTCCAGAGGACCCAGATTCGATTCCCAGCATCCACATGGGAGCTCAGAACAGTCTGTAACTCTGGTTCTGGGGGATCAGATGCCTTCTTCTGGCCTCTGCAGACACTGCATGTGGTGCACAGATATACTGTGAAACACGCACAAGAAATAAAAATAAGTAAAATGGGTGATATTAGATGCTATCACTGTTACCTTTTTTTCCTTTGTTTTGTTTTGATTCATATGTACAAGGTGTTTGTTCTGCATGTATATATGTGCAGCACGTCCCTGGAAGTGGACTTAATGGATGGTTGTTAGCTCTTATGTGAATGTTAGGAATTGTAACTGGGTCTTTTGCATGTTACACTAAGTTCTCTTGAGCTCCGAGCCATCTCCCAGCCTACTATTATTCTTTAGTTAAGAACCAATTGTTCGAAATAAGAACCTGAAAGAGGTGTATTTTCTGCATAAATAGTTGCTTAAATCATGGCTTTTATTCAAATTAAAGAAACAGCATTCAATTGCTGAAGGTTTAATTGGTCACTGACAACTCTGAGCAATAGTGTCCAACTGTCTGAGATGTCTCCTTAATCTGCACATCCTTTGGGAAGTCAGATGCTCTGGTTAAGAACATCTTTGCTCTGTGCTGGAGAAATCAAACCTTAAAGTGGATGGAGCAGAGTAGTGAACATGTTCTTAGAAATAGCAAATTAATTAAGGAATCTATCAATGCTTTGAGAGCCAGGACTTTGGTAGATGGATGGGTTGGAGAGCTCAGCACTACTGATATTTGTGAGATAACACGGTGTGGTAGACAGTTGTCACGGTCTCGAGATGGGTGTCTGACGTCTGCAGCGAGTGGAAAGCTGGTCTGTGCAGAGGAAGGTGTTTCATATCATACAGCTCTTCCAGTGCCTTTTCAAACGTATAGAGTGTTCAGTTTAAAAAAAATCCAAACAGATTTAGCAGGCTTAAAACACAGCACAGCACTGCTCCATGATGTTTTCTACAAAGCATGTAACAAAACATTGAGATGACCTACAATTGACACAAATGTTCTTATCATTTTGTAATAGAGTTCAGGAACTTTTCTCTCTTCAGACACATGTAGGTACATGTTCATATACTTTCTAATGTTATGGAAATGGTGGGCTGAGGTGTAGCTCGCTGGTAGAGTAATTTTCTAGTATGTTTGAAGCCCAGTGTTCCACATTTAGCCTAATAAAAAATGGGAGTGCAATACATCATATAACATCTTCTGTATCCTTAAAAATGCTATGCTTTATAGCATTTTCCATAATAGTAAGCACAGGCCATTTATATCCTATCATAGAGTGGATCTGTGCTCTATTTAACCAAGCGGTGGCTGTTCGAGATATCTTGAAGTTTTCATTACTACAGATGATGCATAATGAATAGCAAAACTACTTATAAAAGCCCTTGTATTTCTTTTCCTAAGAATGTCTTGTTTATGTCATCTGCTAATATTACTAGATTGGCCGTACTTTAAAATTTGATTATTGAAACTATCACTCTTTTGTAATATGAATAATAGCTACTTTAAAGCATAAAATAATTAAAACATTATTTTGCATCATTTACATGGTTTAAAACATATATCCTCATGCATAAAAATGATGTAGTGTGATATATATGTCTTCAGGTGTTTCATTCCTTCAATCCAAAATGGTCATAGTGTTTTCAAAGTGACCAGATACTTTTACAGAGATAATTTGTGTGGGTACCTCCCTCAGCCCTGTGCAGGAGATGATGGGGCTATTAGTGGGATATGGTGGTTCTCATTTCACAGTGATGAAAACAAACCAACAAACCAAAAAACCAAAAACCAACAAAAACAAAAAATGGAAATACCTCAAAGTGGTGTGCTGAAAAAATTCACCACCAGGTTAATCAGGGTGGATGTGATGTCCATCACAGTGGCCCACAAAGCGAGGCCAGAGGACTCAGCCACACTGACTTTGAAAGAGGCTCCCTATCTGCAGTCTTGGCAAGAAACAGAAAAATGAAACTGATCCAGTGAGCATAAGAGATGCTTACAAAGACGCTTCTCTGGTTTTTCAGATGAAGTAAAATTGAGAAAACATGGCCTCTCCCATGAGGGAGGCCACATCTCTCTAAGGATACAAATGGAGAAAAAAATCCTTTTGGAATAAGAGAGGGAAGGGTAGGCATTGAGGCACATGGGACTCAGCAATGGGAACAGCCCAGGGCAGCAAACAGTGAGAGGTCAGTAAAGAATGGAGAGCAGGATTACTCAGCTGTCTTTACCTTCTAATTTCTTGACTTTGTAGTAGAAAAAAAAGTATTAGAAAAATATTTTCTGCTATAGAAAACCTTAAAGTCATGTCAGTATGAGAAAGGAAAGCCACACTCAGATGTGCTCAGTTATGAAGGCATGAAGTGTTTGTTTATGCAAATTCTTGATCCACCAAGCCACTTTGAAAGTTGAAACTCTATTAGAAGACAGTTCAGAAACAATGAATGTCACACCCTATGGAAACATTATGTTCTGAGCAAGTAAGAGTGGCAGTATGCTAGCCACTTTGCCCCAAACTTTTCTACTTGAAATATGTCCTTGAAAGGAAAAAACAAGAAGAAAACACCCAAGACACCAAATTAGAAACTTAAAAAAAAGTACTTAGTTCTATAAAAAAACCTAGTTGTATAACATCCCAAGGATGAATTTTAAGTACATTTGAGTCTTGAGGCAGGCAGCACCTGCCTAGTTCTGATACACTTTAATTTCTGATTTGACTTTCAGAACGTCTGGGGGAAAGGGTAAACAACACATCTCAAGACATTCAAAGGTGAGAGGAGAGATTTCCCTTCAAAATGGAAGACAGGTCACAGACTGGGTGAGCCTTTAAAGGAGACTCACTGGTTTGGAGGACAGAATGGCCCAAGTCATTTCTGATCCTTATTAAAGAATGTTTCAGACACACATGCGCACGTGATTGGGCTGGTTTTAGGCATCCTCTCACCAATATGACTGGCAGATTTGTCTGTCTTACATCATTCTGCTAGCCTTCTCCTTGTTTAGGAAAGCAGCTTTCTTTGCTCAACAAACAAACCAAACCAAACCAAACCAACAACCAAAACACACTAAGAAAATTTGTTTCTGAATATTTTGTTACATCTAGGATTGAATAAATAATTGAAGACATAATTAGGAAAAAAACCTCAGATGAGAAACTGACAGTGCCTCTTTGTCATATGTGAATGGGGTTATGCTAAGTACTACAACCTTGCCATGCCTTGATGAGGGTATGGTAGATGTAATTACCGTAAAATATAGTGGCTGTAGCAAACCTTAGTGGCTGCCTCGTTTCCACTGATTTACTCTTGATTTTTTTTAGGACACTAGGAATTAGGTTATGGTATTTGGGTGAGGAGGTCATTCTTCAACTTATTAGGTGCTAATGGTATGAGATGAATATGTAATAAAAAAAACAGAATGGGAGAGACAAAGGGCATGTGTTGCACTGGCATCGAGGAGCAGGGTAGGATGGGGCTCAGCCCAGAGGCATCTGCGGCTGAGTAGCAGATAGCTTCTCTTACTTGCTGGGGCAGTGCCTCCTCTTCATCACTGACTTCTTGGTACCCACTCTGCCAACCCTCTTCGTTCAGGAAGACCCCATGCCTCCACTCCGCCCTCCCCCCACCATATTATGCCCTGCTGCTTTCACAGAGAGATGCCTAGCTAAATCATGTATGGCTTATCATAAATTATACTCGTCAGACTACTCCTAGGTTTTAAACCACTATTCTCAAAAGCCAGTAAGTTCTGAGGCAAACTACTACTGTGATGGTTAATGTTGATTGCCTATTTGAAAGGATCTAGATTCACCTTCTATATAAACTCAGCATGGCTGTGAGGCATTTCTAGACTTGAGTTAACTAAGGTGAGGATGCTCACCTAAAAGTGGGTGGCACTGTCTCATAAGGAGGGGTCTCAGGATAAAAATGAGAAAACAAGCCCAGTGTCAGCAAACATCTTCTGCTTACACATGCAGAGCCATTCACACTGAAGAATAAGCTGTGGAACACTTTAACATTTTTTCTTTGCTCCCTCTCTGAAAATAATTCCATCTCCCTAGTCTGTGTGCATCCTCACATGGTTTGCTTTGGTGGATGGAGCATGGATGGAAATGATGAGCTTCTTGGTGACCATCCCATTGTGAGCCTATTATTCTCTTACCGCCTCTGCTAAGAGAAAAGTGCACACTCTAAAGAGGGACTTTTAAGCTTAATGAAGAAATTAGGAGATGCAGATCTATGATAAACTCACACCCGGCATTCGTACTGAATACAAAACTTGGATTCTTCTACATTCCAAGTTTAATACTTACTTTTTATAAAGTTCCTAAGATATTTTTGGTTTATTACAGTAGCAAAGCCCTGATATAGTTAGGAAAGACATAATTAAAGTTAAAGATTTATAGTAGCAATGGGTGTCATCTTTATATTCAGTGTTTCCCTGCTCTACTTCTATATATGCAGTTCTGCACATATAATCTTAATTTACAGAAATGAATATTTCTTTAGAAAAATATATTCAGTGTAAAATCCTCCATCATCCCATCTATTTCTTTGATTGTTATTCCTAGGTTCTGACTCGTTGTGTGTCCCATGGACACAGTACTCTGGGAGGACTGGGTTATTAATTTGGTAAATCTCTTTGATACATTGTTGTTCTAAACTGACAGCTCCTCAGAGGCTCTGCCAGTGGTTGTGGAAGAGAAAGGTATTGTCTCAGCAGGACCTCCTTTGTAGTAATGGGTGATGGGCCACGGAGTTCTTTGAACAGTCATTCCCTATTGCTGCCTTCCTAGCTTTCAGTGGTAGGCATCCCAGAAGCTTGCCCCATCTCTGGGAATAGTCAATTGCATACTCTCCTGGTTTGGAGGGGCTTTGTGCTACCCAGTGGGTCACCTGTGGCACTTGGTGCCTTTCAGATGCATTATGCATACAGCATCGCTTCTTGACTTCTCCACTCTCAGATTCGTTCTCCGCATTTCATTTCCTCAGATCAGCTGCCATCACACTTTCTTTCATCATTCTGTCATCATATTCCCGGGGCCCTACAGTCATTTTGAGTTGTGCCGCTTTCTTTTATATCCCTGGCATGAGAGCGTGTCAAATAAAAGTACAATAATGCCTTCCCTATCATTTTCTAGATTTCTACCAATTTCAGCTACCCCATAATTGGGAGGGAACCAGAATACCAGGTTGGAGTGAAAGATGAAAAGGGGAGAAAGCTGTCATCGATGTGGTTGCCATCAACACAGAGCACCACTGAAAGGTGACATTATTTTCTCAACCTCACTCACAGCAAAAACAAAACCCAAAGGTTCTGTAGTGACTTGAACAAGGTAGGGCACCCCATAAGTAGTAGAAGAGGATGTGTTTCCCCATATGGCTCTAATCTTCTTAGAAGGGATGGTGTGTATAATAATTAAACATGGGAAAATGCAAGGCTATACATGATTTGGACCAAGTTACTTCATCTTCCCCGTTACTGGAGGAGGTAAGCGTAGTCTACTCTTAGGTACTGTAACATTCTATGATCTGAAACCATTGCCCTAAAGCCTGAATACTTGACTCTATCAGAGAAAAATAGAGGGATTTCCTTAGTCCATTCTTCTTTTCCTTGGGTTCCAAGAATTTTTCTCACCTGGTAGAGAATAATCTCTCCCCTTTCAGTCTAAATTTAATTCATTAGTAATTGTCTGCATTCTAAATACTCCAATGTATTCAGTGTTCCACACATAATTCCTCCCATACATCTAGCTTCACCCTACTTATTAAGTCTTTGCTTCTACACACAACACATTAAAAAACTCCTGTACCTATTAAAATAGGCAGTCTTTCCCCAACTCACGACTATGCGGCATTATGTGGTTTTATAAGCTAGCTTGAGTTTTTTTTTTTTTTTTTAAATTGGAGTAAAATCCAGATAACATAAAATTTGCCATTTTACCTCATTTTAAGTGTGCAATTCAGTGGCTTTTTGTGCACTGACAGGCTTTTGCCACCATTAGCACCATCTCAGTGTAGAACATTTTCACCCCCCTCAAAGAAACCCCAAATGCATTAAGCAGCCATGCCTAACTCTCCTATCCATACCTTGCCCCTCTCAACTCTGGCAATGTCTAGCTTGTTTTCCATCTGTATAGATTTGCCACTTCTGGAAATTTCATAGACTGCTTGGGCTCTCCCACTTAGCATAATGTGTTCAGTGTTCATTCTTGTGCTTGTAGGCTAGCTTTTATTTTTTAACACTTACAGCCTATTCTCATGGTTCCTAATTCCTAATCTCCATTTCCTCTGTGCACATTTGACCTGACTTGTATGATGAAGTCCTTGATATCTCATTCTAGAGGCCATTTCCTTCCTGGGAATCACATGGACATGAGGTTCTTTGATGTAACTTCTTTGCAGGTATATCTTTCTTTTCCCAGAATTTACCATACTAATATTTTCCAGAGTTCTTGTTGGATCCATTTATGCTTTGTTTTCTCTCTTTTGGCTATTCACATCGCTTCAAGGATCCAGTTGACACACATTAGCCAGCTCTAGCAGTAGTTATTTATTCATCTGATTATCCCTAGCCCCCATAACTCCTGTAGTACCGAATTTCCAATCCCTGCATCTCTTGAGGCTGGCTCTTGTCTCCATCAGCCAGCCGTACAGCTTAATGTGACTCAAGAGACAATTTCCCAAGGCATGATTCAGCTCAACTAAACAGACAGAAGGGAGACAAATGACTCACACCGGAGCAGACAGAACACACTCCTAGAAATCTGTAATTGGACCCAAAGAGGGATGTATATTTAGACATTTTTTTGATGCACCTGGTCCTACTGCAAATGAAGCTAGTGGTTCGACTATAAAGTCATGGTTTTGTCAGGTAGCTGAAGTAACAGGGTGGAAAGAGGTGTCAGGAGAGTGATTTCTTTCAGTCCCAGATCTTAACCTGTTTCCTGAGCATGGCTGTGTCCCTGATTTTGGTCCCCAGCTGGTCATTTCTCAAGTACATCATCAGCTTAGAATAGTTATTTACAAAAGAATGTGACTATAACTGATGCTTAAGAGTATGCATGCTCTCTTCATCTTCTCTTTCCCTATCCAGTTCTGGACACTGCATAGTGTCCTTGGTGATACATGTTAAAGATGGCTGTTTCTAAATGACTACATGAGGTAGAGCAGCTCCCCCCATCCCCACACTCCAAACCTGATGATGTCAACTGGGTAGGAACTATATTCATGGTGTTAAGCTTCTGAGATTTAGAAACATTAGCTGTAGCAGCTATAAAAGTATTACCTGCCACAACTAAGGTTTTGTTTAAAATTCAACATAATCAACTGCCTAGAATCTTTCTCTTATATTCCCTATTCTAGCAAATGGCTCTAAAGTTCATTATGTCAGAAGTCCTATAATAATGAAAATTTCCATGTTCTGTGATTTCTATAATTTCCATATCTACTTGTTGACCAACTGTTCTATATTGGTTTGGCATATTTAAAACATTTCATCTTCTTGTCAGCATTATTATAGATGTCAATCAGTCTATTCCTTGGATTTAGAGTAAGTTATCAGAACAGGTTCAGAATAAAATCCTTATTTTTAGGTAAAACCATTTAAAAGGTGTAGAGGAAGAACTAACATTTGATATTCCTCTGAAAAATGTAAATGTCTCTTTAACTTCATTGGTTGAAATTATCAAATTTTATTTTCTTGCTACTATCACAGCTTTCTTCTAGCAAATCAATATAATTATTTCTTTGAACACTAGTTGCTATGACAATGGCCTTCTTACTAATCAAAGCTGGTTGGATAAGGTTGAGGGATGAATAGTTGACTGGAAACAGTACCCTAGTGAGTGTAGACAACTGAGGGCATCAACATTCTTGATACTATGTACATTAGTTTGTGATTCCTTGACTCATTCAAGTTTTGTATCTTAGAGAGTTTGGGAAACAAGAGAGACATAGTAATACTGTCACAGAAAAATAGACTTAGATTGAAGTCTACTGAGTGGAGCCATCCTTGAGTAGAAGTTAAGAAGCAGTACAGATTGCCCTGAGCAGCCCCTGGAGCTGTAGAGCAGAGGGAGGACCTGGAGGAGAGAAGACTTGTATTTATGCACCATAAGACAAATCCAAGACCAAGAAGAACAAAATCTCTGGATCATGTGCCACAGCCAAGCATTTGGGAGGAGATGAGTTTTCCTGAAGTAGCCAGAGAATCAACAAACTTAGAGCCACTGTAAGCTGATCAATACTTCACTTTCGAGTGAGACTCAGCAGCTCGTTTTATGATAGATTTTCTGGGTTTCTTCACTCCTCCACCTGTTCTAATGAAGTCTCATCAGAGGAATTACCCTGAGGAGGGCAGCTTGGTCACTTGTCCTTAAACAACACTATTGTCTCCCAAGCCCTGGGTCTCTCCTCTGCTTGTTCTCTCCCTTTCCTCTTGAAACCATTCTCTTCAGATGCTTCAGCTATGCCAGGCACTACTGCCTTCCTAACACCGGGTCCTCCAGGAATTCTTACTTTTCATGAGTGGCATCTTGTTTCAGGGGAGAGCGCTTCATTTTTAGTTCATTCCTATTCATTCTTAAACATATCTCCCCTTAAATATCTCCTGGGAGCACTGCCTATCCTTGTTTGACCTTGAATGTTTGAGATTGTATATATTGCCCCATAGCACATTTGGGTATGCTGGTGTCTTGGTGCTAATTCTATCACACTGTGCTAATCTCTTTGTTTGTCTCCCCTGTAGGCTCACAAGTCTTCTTACGGGTTTAATTATGACTTGTTCTTCCTCTATATCCAACATCTGGGCAGAAACTGACATACAATAGGTGGTCCCTGAGTAACAATTAAATACCTTCAGTTCTTCAAGGCAACAGTTGCTGTATAGTAACAAATATCATATGGGAATTATTAAATTCATTCAGGGAGTCCTAACAAAATGCTACCGACTGGTGGTTATTTCTTTTCTCACAAGTCCAAAAGTTGGAAATCTGTGATCAAGAGGCCAGAGGTGTTAGTTTCTGCTGGAGCCTCTCTCCTTGACTTGTAGGTGACTGCCGTTTTCTGGATCATCACAAACGTCACCTCTGTATGTGTCAGTTCTCTGACCTCTTCTTCTAGGAACACTGGCCATAAGATAGTGGAATCCACACCAAACACCTTACTTTTGCTTCCTTATCACTGTACAGATTTTATTTCCAAATATCTATGTATTCAGAAGCCAGAGGGTGAGGCCTCAACAAGTGTGCCCTTTCAGACGTTGCATGTTGGCTCTTTTCTTGGAACCTCTGGGCCCTAATTGACATTGAAGTGGAAAACAAGCTAAAAGCAAAGTAAAGGCAATTTAAATCAGAGACAGTAAGAGTCTAGAGAGAGAAAATTGAAATATGAAACACGTCTCCAAGGCCCAGCTGGCTAAGTCTCGGGGCAGTATACTCTGGTATGTTAGCATCTCTAGTCCGCTGGCATGTGGGACAGCAGGTTACTGGCCTTGAGCCACTGTTTGCAATGGTTGATTCTCTAAGTTCATGCAGACAGGTATAATTCACAGGGCACTAGGTGCTGTTCAGAGATGCTATGATGTTGCCAACTGAGCAAGATGGTCTGCTTGGGGCATAAAAAGAATTAAAAGTTGGTGTTTTAGATCAGTTTCACCCTCTGATCTTCTAAAATATTTTATTAAAAAAGGTGACATTATTAGTAGAGCTTAGTGGTGGGGAATGATGAGACTCAGGAGCTGCAAGCTTCACCCCTGCTCTCTCTCCCACACCGCATGGTCTTCCCTGAGCCACTTGACCTCTCTTTGGCTCAAGGTACTCTCTGTAACAGATGGTGGGATCTGGACCACTCTTTGTCAGTAGTTGTGATAAATAAGCAAGTAAGAGAGCCCTGAGTATGTGATATAGCTTACTATAGCTATGGTAATGCTTTGTTCTCGTGCACACAGGATCTACAGCCATATGTAATGTGGGAAGAAGTCCACTTTCATATTACTCTAAATGAGATGGCTAAATAAGAAATAAACCAGCTTGAGGCAGAGCATAATCTATTGTACCTCTAATCATTTACTTCTGCAAGCAAGCCCTTTTAAATCCTGCTATATTTTTTAAAATAGTTGCATGGAACTGAACATTCTCTACTATTTATTTCTTTGCAATTCACTTGGATTGCATTCATGTTGGAATGTTAACTCAGCTAAGCACTGGAGAGCAAAAGTTGAAACAAATTGGGGCTGGAAAATCGTTCGGAGTCTTTGAATACTCGCTTCTGTAGTGGAGGACCTGAGTTCATCTCCCTAGCACCTACTTGGCAGATTACAACTCTGTAATTCCTTTTTCAGGGAAACCTTGCCTGCATGGATACTAAGCATGCATAGGGTAAACATACATATATGCAGACTGACACTTATACACATGAAAATATGTCTTTTAAAAATAAAATGTCTTAAAACAAACAAACAAACAAACATGGCTACCCTAGTCAAGGACCTTCCAGTATGGAGAAATGCATGGGGACAGGTATAATTTCAAACTAGGAGAACAGTGACAGGCATATGTATGTATGTGTGTGTGTGTGTGTGTGTGTGTGTGTGTGTGTCAGTGTCTGTGTATGTATGCATATATGTGTGTGTGTATGTATATGTGTGTATATATGTATATGATGCATATGATATATGATGTATACAATGTATACATATACATATATGCATATAAGTAGTACTCCTGGAGAAAGACTGCATACTTCCCAGAGGCAAATGTGTAAATTTTCACCCCTTGTCACATTTCCTGCTGTAAGAGCCACTGGCTCAAATGGAATCCCCACATAAGTATTTGTCTTTATGGCCAACTTACAAAGAAGATATTTTTATTACATTTTTAATTTTTTAAATGTATGTTTTATTAGATTATGTTCCAGATAAGGAAATAGGAACTCCCAGGTGCTGAATTTCTAGTGTAAGGTCACACAGCTGATAACTAAAGTGGCTAGGTGTCAAATCCAGGCTCTTTTCTTTAACTGTGTACTCATCCCCCCTGTCTACTTGTATTTAAGATACAGACCTCTATAAGTAGGAGAGGTTTGTTCCTTATATCCCTGCTTTGTACAGTTGTTCATTGCAATAATGGCACAGCAATTATTATCTTAGGAAAGTGGAGATTTCCTATATCACCATCTTCACTTTCTTCATAATAACTGAAGTTGAAAATGTAGTGGAGAAAATCAAAGTGTTTAAGCCAAAGTGTATGCAAGATTTGACAGTGTCACCACCCTGATGCCAAGAATCTTTGAGACCAGGCATCTTACAAAGAAAAAATTTAATTAATTATGAGAACTACAACACAAATCTTGCCGTGTCACTTTCAACCCTGTTTCAATCTCTTTTCTTTTAAAAACCATCTCTTTAATTTTTGAGATTGTAATACAGTTGCACCATTTTGATCTTCCCTTTCCTCCCTCCAAAGCTCCCATATGCCCCTCTTTCCTCTCTTTCAAAGTCATGGCTTCGATTTTCATTAATTGTTTTTATGTGAGACTTTAAAATGATTGTGCCAGAAGCCAGATTTTTTCATTTAAAAATCTGTCTTATTTCTGCCATTTGCAATATTTTTGAACTGAATCTGTAAGCAGCCCTCACTAAACCAGGTTCTCCCCTACACAGCTTCCTCCAACTGCATCTTCTTTCGTACTCTTTTATGAGTTCTTTTCCTGCCCCAACTGGCAAATGTCTGCCATTGTTGACAGAGGGAATTGGAAAATCCATAACTGGTTACTTATGACAATCCCAAATGTGTAGACTTTGACAGGCTGTCTGAAGACATTTGGTTCAAAGTCTTTTGTTTGTTGTCAGGCTTGTTGGCACAGTTTTGTATTCCAAGTTATGCAGATTTTAAACTAAAAAAAATGTGCAAAAAGTGTTGGGGTGGTAGCTCAACAGTAGACCATTTGTCTAGTGTGTTCAAGGTTCTGGGTTCAATCTTCAGTACTGACAAAGGAAAGAAAAAAAGACTGTTGTAAGATAAAGTGTTGAGACTTGGAATGGTAAAGCAGGTTAGCCAAAGCCACTCAATTAGCTAGTGCAGCATCCTGGAGAATAATACAGACAGCCCGACTGTGTACTAGGTGAAGAGTATGCATTCTAAAATCTATTTTTATAGTCTCAGAACACCACCATTTTGGATATAATTAGTTAAGAGGAGGTTGGTTCCAATAGCCCTGATCCAAAAAATGGTGTCCTTTGAAGGAGGGGAAGAAGACATGGGCCTCTGTGTAGGGGGCAGGGCACATAAAGAGGGATGTAGAGACCAGGGTGATGTTTCTCCAAGGCTAGGAACACCAAGAGTCACTGGAAAGTACCAGGAACTCAGCAGGGGAAGGAAAGTTTCTTCCCTTAAGTCTCCCAACCTCTTTACCCTAGATTTCCATCTTCCAAAATGGTAAGCAAATGAATGTCTGTTGTTTGATCTCAGTCTATAGCCCTGCTGTATGATAGTCTCAAGAAACCCAAACAATCCCTTCTACTTGGCCATAACATTCACCATGCACATCCTGATTACTAAAGAATCCAAAGCAATCTGCTATGCCTGCAGTCAGGAGTCTCATTGTGAACTATGAAGGACAGCATTTGAGTCTGTAAGCCGAGTACCTCTCCCTCTCACACCTGACAAACACACTTACTATTGTTTTTGTTCCAATTAGCTACAAGTCAACTTGAATCACATCACAGGAAGCAGTGATCTATTTAAATTCAGTGTAAATGCACCACTGCTTGTTTTCATATTAGACAGGGCTAAATGTGGAGAAATTAGTTCCTAAGTGTCCTGGGTTTTGCAATTTAGAATTGATAAAGCCACAGACCGCTGGAAGTTAAGAGGGAGAGAAATACTGATATTCTGGGTACCAAATCCCTAAATAATTAAAGAATTGACTGTCATAGTCTAATGTTCAAAATTCTCTTATCTATCCATGTATCTATCTATCTATCTATCTATCTATCTATCTATCTATCTATCTATCTATCTATCTATCTATGTCTTTATTATTTTTGGTTTTGTATGTTATTCTGGCCATAATAATTAAAATTGAAAGCATAACAGAAAAGTAAAAGTATTTAAGCAATTGACAAATTACTCTGTTATGGTTTACCAGAGTCCAAATTCATCCCCTGCTCCTCATTTATCTGCCTTCTTGGACGAAGGAGTAATACACTTAATTTGCACTCAATCCATGGTCAGACAGGAGCAGGGAATATTGGAGAGTTCTGGCTTCTGATCAGAAATGTCATTTTATGAGGTAGCACTTTTGCTTTAGACATAAGCAAGCAGCTGGTTAGAACTTCACATTGCAAGTCCATTCTGTGAGGTGGGGGAGCTAGCAGAGGGAGAATAGATTAATTTTAAGCCCACTGCATCTGCAGAACCACTGCAATTGAAGAAGAAGAGTATAAAAGCAGTAGGTGTGGACTTGGAGTGGCTTGGGAAGCCACATCCAAGCACTTTTAGTGAAGTTCTTGGACACTCACCAGGGAATGGATAAGTATTCAGGACAACGGATTTCAAAGAGTGTGAAAACACACACACACACACACACACACACACACACACACACTCACTCATGAATGCACACACACAGGCACACACATATACACACCCATACACTGGTCAGCTAACTAACCAATAAAGTGGCTATCAAGTAGATTAAAATCAGTGATAAATGTATAGTTGAAATATCTTAACTGTATTTTTCAACCAGTTTGCAGCAACATGGACTCATGGCTTATTGCTTTTTATTCCTTTCATTTACTTAAGTCTTCAAGTATGACATTAGGAAGGAAGAGGGAACTCTTCGGAGTCAGCGAGGAAGAGGCTGGTTCCCGTGCCAAGGAGCCCTCCTGGAGCGAGGATTGAAATCCTGCTTATTTGGGAGGAATTAATTTGCTTTTCACACCTTTGAGGTTCTATTTAAATCTATTAGATTATTACAAACCTTTATTAGACATGGATTTAAGTTCCACTGGAGAACTGTGGGAGCCGAGGGCCCAAGGCTAACAATATTGTTCTTAGAGCAGACACACTGAAAGCTACTTTCTGCATTAAGCTCGAACTGTTTTTTACTTTTTATAATATTTATATTTCTTTTATTGTTATTCTTCCATGTCTGAAATGTCTATAGATCTTCTGAAAATATTTTGCCGATGTTTCAATCGACGTCATTACTGTGTATTTTGCAAGTGCTATAAGACGTGCAGTTCATTTGTTTTTAGACACCTTTCCCCTGTTTCTTGCATTATCATGCTTATACAAACAAACAGCAAAGAATTTAAAATATTCTAGGCACCAGTAACAAGGAGATACCATCTATAAACATGGCAATGAAGGTTCTTATTCTTCTTCAAGAATTTGATAAAGTATTGGTAGCACCCTTGTAAGCAAGGAAATATGATGGTATTGATGCTGTCTTACTGCACATTACAAGCCACATCAATATTTCAGTAATTGAAATCAAGCTTGCTTCCCATTCTGACTCTATAGTGTATATAAAATCTAAAAGACAATATCTCCACTGAAGCCTATCAGATATCACTATTATTTGTAGTGTTTTTTGAACACACCATGTCACAGCCCTTCTGGTCTGTCCTGCGCTCACTCACAATGCTACAGTCAGCTGTCACCTCAGTGCTAGGTTGAAAATTATGTTATGGGACTAGAGAGGCAGCGCAGTGGTTAGGAGCACTGGCTGCTCTTAGGAGCTGCGTCTGATTCGAAGCACCTATATGACAGCTCCGTAACTCCAGTCCCAGGTGATCTGATGCCATCTTCTGGCCTCTGTGGGCACTGCATACATGTGGGGCACGGACATGCAGGCATAGCACCCAATACATAAAATAAAAAATAAAGGAAAAAATAGCAACATTTACAAGTCTGTTACCTTGGGCTGGCTGTCAGCTGGACCTTTTCTTCCTCATAGTCTCTTATAATTCACTGGTCTAGCCTGGTATTCCTTTCTGATGTCAGAAGGTTTCAAGACAAGGACAAGAGAAGCACCAAAGGGGTTGGAGGACCAGTTTCCTGCCTGGAGATAAGCTTCTCTTTGTTCCTAGAGTTATCTCATTGGCCCAGGACTCGGTATCTAGCCCTAGGTTATAATAATGTGATGGGTCTTCCTGGCTCTCAACTTGACTACATCTGGAATTAACTAAAATTTAAAAATGGAAGGCATACCTATGAGGTAATTTTGCTTAATTTGAAGTGGGAAGATCTACTTCTAATCTGGATGTCTGAGGTGGGAAGACATATCCTTAATTTACATCTTTTGAGGTGGAAAGGTTTTTCTTCCAAGGACCACAAGTTCTGCTAGAAGTCTATATAAGAACATGGAAGAAGGAAGCTTTTGCTCTTTTCCTGCTTACTCTGGCTTTGCTAACAAGTCCAGTCCTTCACTGATATCAGAGGCTATTACTTCAGGATTCCAGCATATACTGAGTATCAGCTAAGATATCCAGCCTCATTGAACAATTACTGAATTCTTGGACCTTCCATACCGAGCCACCCATTTGTGGATTAGCTGGACCACACCTGTAAAGCATCCTAATACCCCCCACCTCTAACCCCTGTAGGGGCGATTCTGATGCTAAGGTCCTGTTCCCTAATTGGTTTTTGATCTGTCAGTAAAGAAAGCCATGAGCCAATTGCTGGGTAGAAGATATAGGTGGGACTTATGGGTCCCTGGAGAAAATGGGAGAAACAAGGAAGGAGAGACAGTGTTAGCCTGGCTTCTGATGGAGAAAAGTTGACCAGCAATGTGAGATCTCAAAACAGAGCAGCCACACAGGCCACTTCTACAGGTGGGTAAACAGGGGCATTTAGCAGGGGCTAGATGGGGCTAGCCACTAAAGTTTAGGTGGGAGGTGTGGAACTAAGAGTATTGATAGTGACATGCTCTTCCAGGTGGAAGATAGTAGCACCCATCAATTACACCAAGAATGCAAGTTGAAATTGAACAATGGTGTGTCTGTGTCTTTTTTTTTTTTTTTGATACTTTATTTACATTTCCAATGTTTCCCCTTTTCTGGGACTCCTCTTTGGAAACCCCCTATCCCCTCCCCATCCCTGCCTCTATGAGGGAATTCCACCTCCCACCTACCCGCCCACCCATCCCCATATTCCCACCTTGACATTCCCCTTTACTGGGGCCTCTATCTACACAATGGAGTACTACTCAGCTATTAAAAACAATGACTTAATGAAATTTGCAGGCAAATGGATGGAACTTGAAAATATCATCCTGAGCGAGGTAACTCAGTCACAAAAGAAGGAACATGGTATGTGTCTGTGTCTTTCATCTCTGGATTCAAGGGAAGCAGGGTGGGGCTGGTAGCGTGGCCTGATCCTGGAGCTAAGGTGGGGTAGCGAAGAGCCATACACAATATTTCTCTCTATATGTAGATGTAGATGTATCTTCAGTCTATTTCTCTCTGTATATAGTCTATTTCTGTATAGATTCTTAAGTTTTGTTACTCTAGAGAACACAGACTAGACGAATTAGTAAACAAATCAATTTATCCTCTGTTGCCAGAGACTACTAGATATTTGTTTATTCATCAGAAATAAATCTCCTGCTTTGTTTAGCTTGGCACATGGGCCTATGGATAATGGTCATTTTTCATCTTCCTGTTTTGTTAGCTGTGGACACAGAACTAATTTATATCCAATGAGATGTAGGTGGATGTGTGTACAGTAGAAAGGAAATATGTCTGTTTTTGTTCCTTCCTCCTTTCCCCAGCAGGAAGCACAGATATTTTGAATATGGATCTAATACAATCATCTTGTATCATGAGATGACCTCAAGAAAGTCAATAATGTATAGGGGAGCAACAAGATGGAAGGAGAGCAGGTTCTTCATTTCAAGAAATGCTCTCTCAGCCCTGGACTGACTTCTTCTAGCTTGCTGGAATGTAAAAGGAGATACCCAGTTCTCAACTGCACGTGATTCTGTGGGATTTTCAAATATTTGTAGATGAACCTGGATTCTTACATAGCTCCTCACGGTATAATTAGAGAGTCACTTCAAATGTTCTGAATTCATTAATCTGCTGCCGGTGCTTCTTTCAGCATCAGTTTTTTAAGGGATAGAATCTGATCATCTTTTTGCATTTAGTCAAGCACAACTTAAAAAAATATTACCAATACTAATGACTTTTGGATTTTTTTTAAAGTTTTGTTAATTGGAGTTATCTGTCTCTTTTATTAGCATACAAAATCAAGACTTAGTCACCATTTTTCAAAATACTAAAACATGAAAATGAGTACAATTTAATTGAATGTAATTTTTATACTGTTCATATGATTTCCAGATTATATTGAAAAAAGTCAATCTCAGGGTAGTCAGTTCCTTGGGAGGGTGAACATTTCACAAGCTTCATAATTTTGGTTGTTTCATTTCAGTTGATGCAAAAATGACATGAAAATTTAAAGTTCTAAAATCTTCAAATCCAAATGTGATGGTTATTACTGAACATCAACGTGACTGGCTTGAGAACCATCTAGCTGATTAGTCAATTCGATGTCTGGGGGTGTCTAATGTTCTTCCTAAAAGGATTATCTAAGGATGGAAGATTTGAATAGGGTGGTGTCCCACAGGCTGAGGGCCTGAATGACTGAATGCCTACTAGCATTGCCAGGTACCCCTTTCCTGACAACCAGGGTGTTAATTGCTTTGCTCTGCTACACCTTTCCTGCTATGGTGGACTGACATCTATCTCTTAATCCATGACCAAGTCAGTCCTTCCTTCCTTCTGTTGCATTGGCTAGGTACTTTTCACAATGATGAAAAATCTGACTAACCCTTTAGCTATAGGACACCTGCAGGCAAATGTGCCTAGTAATAGTGAAATATACATTCATTAAAATAATAAATATAGCAACAACGTAGGACAATATTATGATAATATATTATCGTCTGTCTACTATGACTAGATCTGTAAAGCTATTAGAAGGTTTGTTCTGTCAGATATATAAGTAACAAGATACTGTGCTTGAGAGCTAACATTGGCTGTCTAATTGACTGAATCTGAAATCTACCGAAATGAAAGCCACTGGGTACTCTTGCAAGGAATTTTCTTGATCAGATTATCTGAACAAGAAAGACCTAAATGTTGGTGACACCTTTTAGTGACAAACAAGATTTAAAAAAACATGGCAGAAGAAACTTTACTTTTTGGCTGTTTGCCTTCACTCTTGCTAGCAAATTCATCTATTTAGTGGCTGAGACATTCTTTCACCAATACTAGGACCAATAGTTATGGAATTCCAACATAGATTAAAAGACTAGCAGAAATCTTCTATGCTTTTAATGCCAGATTGTACTGCAGAGATATTCAGCCTCATAAATCACCAATGACTGGATTCACAGATTCTTTACTGTGAGACAGCCATTGTTCTACTACCTGGACCACATTGTACATGGTGACCTAATGAGTAGAATGTATATTCTATCAATTATGTTCTTCTAGAGAACCTAATACAGTATGATAAAAAAATAAGCTTGAGATGACCTCACTTGGATGGAGAATTAACAAAAGAAATGTATTTGCTAATGTTTGGATGTGGATCATGGCACCATTTCCAGGAGAGTATGGGATCTACTGTACTCTCTACATGTCTTTAAATGTCTTCCTGCTCTGGCATTCCCTTACACTGGGACATCGAATATCCTCAGGTCCAAGGGCCTCTCCTCCCCCTGATGTCCAACAAGGCCATCCTCTGCCACATATGCGGCCAGAGCCATGGGTCGCTCCACATGTATTCTTTGGTTGGTGGTTCAGTACCTGGGGTTATTAGCCCAAAAGCTCAGAATACCCAAGATTCAATTCACAGACCACATGAAGCCTAAGAAGAAGGAAGACCAAAATGTGGATGCTTCAGTGCTTCTTAGAAGGGGGAACAAAAAAACTCACAGGAGGAAATATGGAGACAAAGTGTGGAGCAGAGACTGAAGGAAAGGCCATACAGAAACTGCCCCATCTGGGGAGTTCCCATATACAGCCACCAAACCCGGGCACTATTATGGATGCCACGAAGTGCTTGCTGACAAGAGTCTGATATGGCTGTCTCCTGAGAGGC
Source organism: Uromys caudimaculatus (assembly GCA_028551405.1). Taxonomy (NCBI): domain Eukaryota; kingdom Metazoa; phylum Chordata; class Mammalia; order Rodentia; family Muridae; genus Uromys; species Uromys caudimaculatus. The sequence continues at coordinate 61,952,272 of CM052709.1, read as the reverse complement.
CCTGCCAAAGCCTGACAAATGCAGAGGCGAATGCTCGTAGCAACCATTGGACTAAGCGTGGGGTCCATGATGGAGGAGTTGGAGAAGGGACTGAAGGAGCTGAGGGGGTGTGCAGCCCCATGGGGAGAGCAACAGTGTCAATAGGCCAGACAGGGGCCGGAGCTCCCGGGGACTGGACCACACGCCCAATTCTTAGACTGTTCTACATGATCACGGTTATTAGCGGCAATCAAATAGTTGACCAGAATCAGGAAACAACCCGATGATTTTTGTGCAAACAGCTGATCTGTCTAAAACCACATGCCCCACTTTGGTGATACTTGTCCCCAATTCCAAACTTAATGAGGGGGCTACATGAGAGATTTAAAATATCTTTCTTATATTTAGGTGATATAGTAGACCCATATCTGGCTGATGCTTGGGAAAGCTAAAACACCAGATTAATTAGCAGCTGGAAAGTGATGCAGGGGAACGAATGGTTAACTAAGTCCTGCTGCAGACTAAGGAGACAGAGGGGTGTGACCGTTCCTGTCTGTATTGCTGTGCAGTTCCTGAGAGGGGAAACGAACATGGAGTTTTGGGGGTCTTGTTCAGTAGTGCTGTGTAGAATGTTCCTGTCCCTTCTCACTCTGCCTGCTTCTCATGCTGAAGTTAGAGGAGAGGATACTTAATATTAAATTAGATCTAGGACCTCGATCAAGAGATTAAGTTAGCCTAATTAACCAGGTAAAGTATCTTTGTGCCTGAATCTTATCTGAATTTTCATTTAAGAGTGATACAAAGTGAGTCCCGCTGAAGAAGTTTTTAAGAAGGCCAGGGAAGAAACAAAACCAGACTCTATCTCAATCTGTGCTGGTGTTAGTCAGTAAGCCAGTTATAAACATTGTCTTCTGAAACAGCTGCTTGTGGTTACAAATTGTTCCCTCAATAGTACAGCTGCTGTATCGAATGGTGACTGAAACTTGAAGAAAGGTGGAGCTTCCATTACATAGGCTTTGTAAGACAGCTAGTCTAGGTGCAAACCCCTTGATACCATTCACTACTTGTGTGATATTAGAGACAGCGCTTAGTATATTTAAGTCTCAGTGTCCTCAGCTCAGAAAGGGTCATAGCAATCCCTAGGGCCTAAGAAGACTTGGGAGGCTTAAGTGAGCTCGTTTGTAAAGTAGTCAGTATTCTATATGTGTTGGTTCGTATTTTTGTATGTTTTAAGGATGGCCGGGAAATTAGGCAGGCATCACGTATTTCCAGAGTTTGTGTTCACATAAACAAAGGAGGTCATTCCTATAAACTAGAAAGGGTTGCAAAATTGTGACACTGATTAATACCAGAGAGACAAGTCCACATTAGAGTTGGATCAAGAATGCTCACTGTCCATTTGTAAGGCTTGTTGGCCATAGGGATGCACTGCTATGGCTTTCAGGAAACTGATGGCTGGAAGGACTGCCACTGTTGTGGGATAGTAAGAACTCAGTTCACAGTCTCATTGAGGGAGTTGAATGTCACACTAACGATAGCTCTTATCAATTGGAGTTTCCATCTTACATATGCATTCATGATGCTTCAGTCCTCCCAATGATCAGGCAATAGCTAGAGGTCTGTCACCATTTTAACAAATGAAAGACAAATCAACACTGCAACTTCCCTTCCCTTTATATCTTTGGTGTCATCTTGGGGTAAGAATGAGTCTCTCTTCCAGAGAGCTGTAGATTCCTCAGGGAAGCTGATCAATACCCTTGGATGTGAAGAGACCACCTTCATTTTCAACACCTAACCTAATGACAAAATAAGGGTTTAAATCTAGTGCTTTCTTTCTTGGTTTCCACACTAATAATAAGTAGACGAAATACCCAAATTAATCTCCAGAATAAAAGTAGAAAGAGAAAGTGAGAGGTGGGTGTAGAAATACACAGGGGGAGAGAGAGAGAGAGAGAGAGAGAGAGAGAGAGAGAGAGAGAGAGAGAGAGATTTCATCTTAATGCAGCAGGGAGGCACTGAAGAAATATAATTATGGATGCGCGAAGGCCAACTTTGGGTTTTAATTACTATTTCTCACTACCTACTAATTTGCTCTTCAGCACCTGCTGTCACCCCGCTTTGGGTTGGGTGGCATTAACTCACCAGGTAACCGCAAGTAATCTTTTCAGTTTATGCCTGTGGAGTCTCAGAGCATGAGGGGCTGGGGAAATTAGATACATTATGTCCAAAACCATTCCTTTTCATTAGTATTTGGCACTGATGCCCTGATCTGTAATCCAATGAGCATTTCTGTAACATTATACTATGTGGAGATTAGTATTTTGACCAAAATGTTTAAAATTCACTGTGAATCCCTCACAGTGTGCATTAATGATGAGGCAAGCTAGCGGGTTGAACTTATACACACTTGTTATGGATATATGCCTTAGAAACATGGATTGATTTTGAACAAGACAACCATCCTTTGTGTACCAAACCACTTTGCATATCGAGTGCAGTTTATTTCCTTTAATCTACAAAGACATTAGCTACCAAGGAGAAGGCTGCTTCCTCTGAGTTTGAGAATTATCATCACACTAAGAAAGTGAGACAGGCAGAGTTATGTCCTCAGTAATATATGAGGAAATACAGAAAAGGGTGTGTGTAGAGAGGCCTAAGAAAGCCACACACATTTAAATGCTGTGTTCTATTTCCATGCATTCTATGAACCATACTGTCACTGCTTTGGGTCTGAAAACACAAACTGGTCTTCCTGGTTTGGGATTAAGGGTCCGGAGATGCACACACATCTTCCCCTTTGCTAACTCCAGTGAAATCTTGGGACAAACACTTTGCAACCTGTTAACTTCTGCGAAGCGTTCTTGTGCCTGTCAGCCATCACAAAGCCTGCAGTTTGGACTGTGGTTAACTCAAATATGTTTCACATTTTGTTTTCTAGCTAACATTTGACAACTGGTAGTTTCACCTGAAATCAGATTTCAAGCTTTTCATTCAATAACCAGAAGGAGTAATACCAACCTGACATTTTCACATGCTAACATGGGCAGGAGCAGGCAGTGGCTCCATTCAGCTGTGCTGACATTGTGGGTTTTATTTTATTTTATTTTATTTTATTTTATTTTATTTTATTTTATTTTATTTTATTTTCAATTTCCACTGTACTCTTTCTCCCAATAACAAAACTGAAGTAGTAGTTTCTTTTACTTAGGCTTACATATATGTAAATTTTTGTTCACTAGGAATATGTTTTAGTACCTATGTTTTTATCCAATGTGAGGAAAGACAAATGTCCAAGATAGCCATAGATTTTAAAATCATATGGGAAGATTGCCCTTCCTTCTAAATGGAAGACAATCCCTTGGCTTTACATTACTAACAAATGGACCCCTGTTGAAGGAATCCAAGACTTACACTTGCTTATGTTCCTCCTCAGCCGGTGTAGCATATGTACTGGTCTTTCTTGATCCATTTGGGGAAAGATGTCATTTCTGCAAACTCTTGAAGAAACTTTTTCCTAACAGATGCCTTGTTTTACTATTCCAGGATATCCAACAATGAGAGATAACTTTGAGAAGATATTTGGGTCCAATAGCTACAAGAAGGACATTTTACAGGTGCAACGTGAAGCTTTCCAGAGGAAAAGCTCTGATGCAAGGTGAGCTCCACGCTGAACAGTCACAAGTGATTTTCATCAAGTTAGGGCTCCCCGAGGCCACTGTGCACCCAAGAAAGCAGTTCCGAAGCAAAGTCCCACGTTTTCCTTGAAATGCATTGATCCAAAGATTTCTGTTAACCTTAGAGACTTGAGCAGGGTGGGAAGCTGGGAGAAGCAAGCCCAAGATAAATAGCATCTAATATCTTTCTTTAATAATACGCACAATAAATTATTAGTGGTTACTATGTGCCAGGTGCCATGTGAAGCGTTTTACATATGCTATCTCATTTAATCTTGTAATTGCTTTATGAAGAACGGGTTATTGTCTCTGGTTCACACAGGGGATCTAAGTTGCTAGGAGGATGAAAGCTGGTTCAAGGTCATCCAGGTTGCACTGGAGAGCCATTCTCTTAATTGGCATAAGCCCTGCTCAAAAGCACTTCAGTGTATTTATTATGGCCTAGATGGTTTGGAGAAGAAATACCAGGAAACAAAAGAAGTGGTTTACTTATGCAATATTGGGATTCATTCTCCTTATTAAATACGTTTATATTTTCTGAATATATAAACCCTCCTATGGTTTCCATTCAGCAAAATGGTTTCCATTCAGCAAAATGGAAACCATATATATACACAACTAATGCTGCAGCAAAGCTTGTGATCAGATGGGAGTGGGGCTTGTTAGCTTAGCTTATGTTGCAGTTGAGAAAATCAAGCTGCAAAGGGATAAACTGACTTAACCAGGTCTATATTGGAAGTAGCAATGACCTCAAGGATATCACCTTCATTCCACTTTCTGTGTGTTGCTGCTTTCTTTTGGGGCTTAAGTTAGAGGATGGCCATCTGCATGTGAAAGACACTCTTGTACACTGAGAGATAATCACATGCCTTCAATGCAGACAGTAAACGACTTTCTTCTTTCTCTTTTCTTTCAGTGTTGGCTACGCAGATTGTGATTTAGAGGTATTATTGGAAATTAGGATGTAAGGGCTCATCAATCTGTTCTGATCCCCACAGCCTATCTTTCATGTAGAACACTGTCAGACCTGGCAGGACATCTTGGAGAGCTATCTGTGATGATGAAGTTCTTTCCATACAGAATCAGGGAATCTGTAATTGATCATCTCACCTAGACACAAGCTAATGAGATCCAGATGATAGCTGAGCTTTGCTTAGGTCTGGAGATACAGTCGACCCTGCTGACCCATGTCGTATTTTACAGAGGTTATGAGAGATAAGGAAAGTGGTTACAGATAGTTTAGCTTTAGCATTTTAAATTTCTTCTATTCTGCCTAAATGATAAAGCTCATTTAGCACTTTTTCGCTTTGTGGTTTTTGAGTATGTGCCCCCTCAGAAAACTGGGTTGAAGTTTTGTTAGTATGTGGAGAGATGGTAGGAGTTTTAATAGGTGAGCGGATCATGAAGAGAGACTAACAATGCTCCTACCGGGACTGAATGATTTCCTGTGAGAAAGTAGAGGCCCCAGACTATCAACCATGTCTCTCTATGTATCCATGTCTATATATTCTACATGTGTTTACCAAAAAGGTGGCAGAAAATTATATTTCTCAAAACAGATTTCATAAAATGTTAATAAGTTTTTTTTTGGGGGGGGTGAGTTTTAAGCAATATTTTCTTACTCTAAAACACTTGTATTATCCATACAATTAAGATTGTAATTACTAAGTTGTGTTGACATAATAAACCAGACCAGGACAAAGGCTATCATTATGGGTTTTGGGCGTAGGATGTGTCAGACAGCTCTATGCATTCCTCTAAAACCACTCATACTGAGAGAACCGTTCCATGCCTCTAACTCTAAAACCGCACTTTTTCTTTGGTATTATTATTGGGATATGAGTCAAAGTGACTCACTTTTGTACTAGTTTTTAAAGCAGTTTGTTTCATTTCAATGTTGTTAGGAATTTTCGCTTGGTATTATTGCCTGTTTATGCCTGATTACCACATGGCATTCTTTAATTACTTACCAAATATGTTAAATAGAAATTTCCAAAAAAAGAAATTTCAAGAGATGATGTTTGAAAGTTATCATTGAAAAGAAAAGAAAACAAAACCTTTGGCATTCAAAAATACTACTACTTATGAAGTGTGTCACTTAACTTCAAGTCTATTTATAGCCTAAACATACACATTTTCATGCTAAAAAAGCCTGCCTACTTTCAAGCCCCTGAGATGTATGAATGTATTAGACAAATGTATTGGTTCTGAGCTCTGTGTAAAGGATGATACTAGAAAATTCTACTTTCACAACAGCCAACTGAGGACAGCAAGTGTTGGAGTCACATTCCATTTTATTACCATGGTGACCCAGAATGCTCATTGATTGGGACTGGGACTTGTGAGCTCTGTCTTTTCAGCCGGTTTTCTGTTCCTGGTTAATCGTGCCTCTAACAAGATCTTTGGATTGAAAGTGGTTTTCAACCGTCATGTATGGTGGACACACAAAAGCATGACCATGGTATATTTGTATTCAAAGACTGCCTAGTTCTAAATCAATCTTTATGTACTTGTTACTGTCATGCATCTATATATTTGTGCATGTACAGAGATTTTGTGTGAATGTGTTTGTGTTTCTGTGATATATATATATTCATTCATGTATGGGGTGAATGTGTGTGTGTGTAGGTGTACACATGTTCATATGAATACAGAGGTCAATATTGGGTGTCTTCCTCAATCATTCTCCACTTTTAGAAAAATTTTAGAAAAAACACATTTTAATTTATTTGTTTAGAGGAAAGAATACTGTGGAGGTCAAAGGATAATTTGTTCAATTTGTTGGTGTCTCTTCTCTCCCTTCACCATGTGGGTTCTAAGGAGCCAGTTCAGGTTGCCAAAATTTGAAGCAAGTGTTGTTACCTGCTAAACTATCTTCCTGGCTCATACTCCTTATGCTTTGAGACATGGCTACTCAGTGAATCTAGAACCCATCAAAATTGCTAGCCTAGGTGGTTACTAAGCCTCAGGAATCCTTTTTCTTCCACTTTCCCCCAGCACTGGGTACAGATGTATACAGCTGTTCCTATTTTCTACATAGACATTTGGGATTCAAATTTGTTTTCTCATGCTTGCATAGCAATCAGTTTACCCACTGAGCAATCTCCTCATCTCCTACACAGAGTTTTTAAAGATAATAAGTATTTATACTTTCTTCCCAATTCATGCTGTTTCCACTTCCCCCACTGACTGTAACATTCTTATTTCTCTTGGGAGAATCATACTCTTACTACCATATGATTGCAGCATTATTGACTCTATTCCCAGGTTCAGGAAGTATAATGAGGCCCCAGCTTGGCCAACTGAGAATTACACCCGTTAGCCAGGAAGACAGGTTCAGGAAATGGCTTGTTCTTACTTCAAGCCAATGTAAATCAAATCTGATATTTGTCAGAATAGTGCATATGCAATATCTTCTTCACATCTGGATATAGGAAGAAAGCCTAGAGCTCTGCAAACTAGCATATCACCATGATGGAGCACAAAAGCCAACCAATAAAAGAAATGCAGAAGAAAGAAATCAGCTTTTCTCTGGTTGTCAAGGTCTTGTGACTTATGTAGGCATAAAGTGAGGTGCGCTTGGTTTTACAGATATGTAAGAATTTTGGACTTTGGATAATTAGAACTGTGGTTCCTGTCATTTTTAATTGGGTACTCACTAATATGACTAGAGAAAATGAGGAAGTTGGAAAAGTGTGGGAGCAGAGCCATAATGTAACTGTAACAAAAGTTACATTATTCTGTGATTTTGTTCTAGAACTCCAAGTTCTCATTTGAGTTTTCTCTTGTTGACATAGTTTGTCAATGAGATGTTATATCCAGGTATTTTGTTTGTAGAGTGTGCATTTACTAGGTGAAAAAATTATGGGCCTTGGATAGGAAATCACAGTGAACACCTGTGCTACAACTCTCTAGCCTTGTATTAGGAAGAAGGTAATTTCTCTGCTTCAATCTCTTCTGTGAATGGGCTATTATGAAGATGCAATTAGACTACATATATAGAGTGACTAACATAGCTTCTGAATAGATACCTGTTTCACAGGCAATATTATTTTTATAAAAGCTTTCACTTTCATACAATCTATATATCATACAGTTCATAAAACAATTCTACCTTACCCATTCTGTCTTTGCCCTTTCATTGATCGATTAGTTGACTCATTCATTTAGTTTCACCATCCATTGAGTTTCTTTGCATAACCTACTTTTCCATTTTAATCGCACACCACCATAGATAGAGCAGGTGCAGAATAAGGGTCCTGCTTGATCAAAGGCATCATGGTTTATACTTTGAAAATGTTCTCTTTCCAACAATGCTTAGGTAGGCAGTGCATGGGAAACCTGCATAATGTCATCTTCATAAGTTATGGTGATTACTGACATATTCTTGAGTACAGTAAGAGTTATTGAAAAAGTATTGATTGCCTTTTAAAACTAGCTTAAACTCACTGGAGGAGATACATTGCAATGAGGAAAGTATATTTCATCATAGTACACATTTGAGCTTAATTTTTAATCTGGTTTAATCCACTCAAGAAGTGATTGTGCATCCAGCCTGTCACTGCCCTCTTGTTCTTTGACAGGTGCGTACATTTTAAATTTCCTATGAATAATCTTGCAATTGAGTCTAGGCATCTGCTCTTCAAGATCCAGAAACAACATGAAGAAGACAGTATTTTCAAGTTCTGAGACCTAAAGGAACAAGTCACAGATGCTACCATTTGGAATTAGATTGTCCTTTTCCAGTTGGTGTTTTCAGTGTGAAGTTGTAGATGAGTTAGCACTCAGACTGTCAGAGGAATGAGGAAAGAGAAGTGAGAAACAGCAAGTGCCATGGAGGGGAGGAGAAAGAGGAAGAGGAATTCACAGATAAATTCAAATAAACTTTTTCCTTCATGCCTTATTTCCCAGGATTGAACCTTCAAACCATAATTATTAATTTTCTAAATACCTTCTATCAGGTCTTTGTTTCTTTCTGTGGGATTAGGTGTTAGAAAATTATCATAAATACTTGTTGTTCAATGTACAAATTCCTGATATTATATAAACCTTCCATATAGCCATGTACCAATCAGAAGCTATTAAACACTGATCAAATTACGAATACATGCAATGACTTAGGAATGCAGAAAGAAGTAGACATACACCTCAGATATTCTACAACAAGGAAAGCATAAGGGCCAATAGATTTTCCCATATTATTACTTTTGACTAACTTTGTATAATATAGCCAGAGTGACTTAACACTACTTACTTTTTCTCCCTCTAGACACTGTTTTGAAAAATTTCCCTTGAATTTTCTTTGTGCATACTGCAATGAAATCATGGCCTCTTTCTGTTTGTTTTCTTTGCTGGATTCCTATTATGCCTGGAAATTTCTTAAAAGTAGAGATTAAACTTTGTTTTTCTGGCAGTTAGCACAATATCTGGGACATATTACTTAACAAATATAGGCTCATGAAGGAAAGAAAGCAATACATAACTTGTTAAATTGTACTAAGCATAAGAATCATATTTTAATTCATTGTGTTATGACACATTCACCACAACAATAACAAAATATACTCCACAAAAGGTGCAAATGCTAGAAAGAAACTGTCATCATTCCATCACCAAGATTTACCATCTCTTCTCCCAAGAAGCAATTTGAATTTTTTCTACCCTCAAAGATGGACTTGAGAACCATGTTTCCCCAAACCTAATGGGCATACTATTTCTTCTACCTTTTCTTTTCCATTTTTAGTGCAAATATCGTTGAGATTCTAACCACATATTTTTACTTGTAATTGCACAAGTATTTGTAAAATCAAAACTAACCCTAGGAACCATTTGATTGGCACTCAACCCCCAGCAACATGTAAAAACAAATTAAATTTATAAAATACTTGTCACAGAACTGTATAAGCAACTCTGTTAGGTGAAAACAGACCAGTAAGTACTGATGGGGTGTCATACAGAGTACATATTTATTTAGTTAAAAATCAGGGTTCCTAAGAGTGAGCAAAGCTAGCTTTCCTTTTTGAATTTTTTTCTCTTCAAGTACAAAATAAAGCACTTACAACAAATGATTCGAAGGTCCCCTTTCAGCTTTAAAATCCTATTCTTTTATGATCTCTAATTTCATCTAGGAAGTAATTGGGAAAATAATTTATTCATAGTCTGTAGTCCAGTTCTGTTCTTGCAATACACCTGTTCTGTAATGAAACTGTGCTTGGATTCACATGAGCACGCTAATACTTTGCGCATCTTAATTTTTCTCTGAAGGCTTACATGTCATAGCATTCTGGCTTTTCCCCACTCTACACATTTCTTTTTTAACTTTATAAAATCAAACTCTCTTTAAAAGTATCAAAGTCTCTTCTTGGAGTGAAGCTGGCTCTAAGTTCTTTGGATGCCGGGAGAATGCTGAAATGTGGGGAAAATCATTCCCATTTCTGTTCTTTACAGCTACACTATAAAGAAAAATAATCATATCATAAGTATTCATTTGTAGAGCCATGATTCTTTCTTAGTCCCTTCTTCAACAGAACTGAAATAGCCTTAAGTTTACATTTTGCTTCAGTGCAGAAAATTTTAAATAGCTGAGCCGAATAAAAAAGAGGTTCCAGAAAATTCATTACTTTGTCCAAATGACTTTCAAGGTGATATTTTACTTCTAGCAATGCCTAAGGGGATGTATAGATCTTAAATACCATATAGATTTTTCTTAAATATAGCATAACCACGATGTTGTAAAGACCTATCAGCGAAGAGGCATAGCTCCAAAGTTGCTCTGCTTCTTTTTAACACTAACCGTCCTGGTTAGCAGGGTGGATTGCAATAGAGATGCTCAGTCATTCTTGAATATTTCATATAGCAATCAACAAAACATACAAATATAAGGAATGCTTTTTGCTTTACAACAGTTTATGTTTTATTATATCCAGTTCAGTAGTAAGATCTAATTATTTGATGCTTTTGACAGATACCATAATATTTATAATACTGTAAAATAAAATACAAAATTTATTTATAGTCCTAAAAATATCAAGTGCTTATCTATTCAGAACATTTAAGCCAAGATGTGAGATTAAATGACTCTCATGCCATATGATTTCGGGTAGTATATTTAAGTAAAAACTGACTGGGAAACTTTAATGCAGATTAAATTGGTGATATTATTTTATTACAAAGTTTGTCTGTTCAACATTGCTGAGAGAGAGAGAGAGAGACCACAAGTCAGCAGGAAATAAAACGTCCAACCGTTTTGTTCTTAGGTCAGCAATCAAATGCAATATTTGGTGTTCTGTCAAATGAGCCACTGTCTCCCTCTCTTAATGCCCAAGTCTTTCAGTCTGCATTCTTTTTTAACTGCAAGCTCTTATTTTCAGGATTTGGCATGAAGTTGAGTGATAAACTTAATCACTTTATATTCCTTCCATTTTATCACTTTTGTTCTTGTAATATAAATTTTCTTTTCCTGCTGATCTATAGAAAATCTCTTGTAAAAGTCTACCAGTCAGCTAAATTCTTTAAGGTGGTAAATTACAAATGTTTTAATGTCCTTAGCTGGGAAGCATAATTAGAACATTCATTATTAAATGTCCTATTTCTATTTTTATGATAAATAATAACCATAGTGCTACAAAACATAGCCTTTAAAATATTAGAAATATAGATCTGAAAGTTATGTTAATAATTTACTGGGTGTCTGGCACAGCATTTTTACAATGTTAACCCCAACCTCTCTTATTTACTTAAATAGTAAAAAGAAAGATGTGTAACCTTATAACATGCTATAGTTATAGGAAATAGAAATAGTTTAGAACAGTTTCGTGGTGAAAACATAAGTGTTACTCAATACTTACTGAGTGGCTACCCTCTGATGGCTACTTTGGGGGGAGATGAGTAAATTTGGCTAGCTATCAATTTCCTCTTAGAAACCAAGAGGTATAAGGAACAAGGACTTTATGTCAGTGTACATCAGGCAATGAAGGACAGTGAGTCCTCACAGCGGGGAAGTAAAGGAATTCCTATGAGTTCCCCATGTTTCTTTCTACCTTGAGCTTTTATAGGTCATAGTATTGGTAGAGAAACTCAGGTGACTCACAAAGTTGAAGAAATGGGGCTGAGATTTGGAGGAAAGATTAGAATACTAAAACTTGGTGAAGACACCACTTTTAATGCACACACACACACATACACACAGGGACAGAGACTGAGACAGAAACAGTGATAGACACACACACATACACACAGGGACAGAGACTGAGACAGAGACAGAGACAGCGATAGACACACACACACATACACAGAGGGAGGGAGGGAGGGAGGGAGGGAGGGAGAGAGAGAGAGAGAGAGAGAGAGAGAGAGAGAGAGAGAGAGAGAGAGACAGAGAGACAGAGAGAGAGAGACAGAGAGAGAGAGTTAAAGATCTATTCAACAGGATATTTATTGATCAGCATGTTTGCTCTAGGGAATTTCTTGTGGGTAAGAAGCTGCTAGAAAATAAAATGTCCTGGGGAAACTGCATTATGTACAATAAGGCATCAAGTGCACTACTTGAAAGATTTGGATTCAGTAGTAGGAAATAATTTTCCTAGACTGAGTATTGTTCTGGCCTTGCTCAACAAATCTTAAAAGACAGGTTTGAAAAGATCAATGTTTCTTCAAGCAACTGGTCTTACAAAAAATATTTACAGATAATATTTACAGAATGTCTTATAAAAAAGTGTGTAGTATTTGTAATGTCTCAATTCCTAATTACCAACTCTGCCAAGAAGCTTAGCTACATGACTAAGCAAGAAAAGAGAACACTCAATGAAAAAGAAACAGAGCTTATGAAGATGTCAGGATACACTGACAGAAATGTTTAAAACAGGTGTTTTAAACATCTTTTATATTGATAGATCTTAAGTATAAACAAGAGAGACATTTAGAATACAAATATCACCTATAAAGTAAAACAGTGAGATCCGGACATAAACATGTTAGAAATCATTTGCAGAGCACATGTTGTAGAAGAATAGTGAGCTAGAAAAGCAAACAGCAGATTCTCTACAAAATGAGAAACAGAATCATGAGCCATGAGGACAACTTTCAGGCCTTTGTTAATGGGAAGATAAAATATTTGAATAAATAGATTTCTTAGAAAGTATGTATCTTGAGGTCAAAAAGCCTCCTGAAGAACAGGCACAAGAAACACTAAATCACCAGCAGAAACTGTCTTGAGACACATAAACAGGAATAACAATAACAACAAAAAACCTTTAAAGCAATGGGTGAAAGTATTGTGAATTTATAGGAACAAAGACTGCAGCTGGCATCTTGTACAAGTAAAATCTGCAAATGAGATGGAAGTAGACTACCATCTTCAAAATATTGAATGAAATAAAACACAAATAACTTAATGCTGCAAACCAGTTACCTTTTAAGTCTCAAAATTAAAACTTTTAGAAATGAAAATGGCTTAATGCATCTGCCAGTCATTTTTGCTACAAGAAATAATAAAATAAGGAACTCCAGGAGCAGTAAGGAAGACTAAAGTAGAAGAACCAGTGTAGATGGCAATGTTGGCTTACAGTACAGAATTGGATTAAAAATTAATCCTTGGATGAATGCATGATTTCTGCTACTCTTGGTTATGAGATCATTTACTTCTGAGACAAAATAAAACTAACTACTGAAAAGTAAAATGTCATAAAAATATAAATAAATTCTATGACAAGCTTGGTTTTGGTTCCTCTTATAGATTATGACACTACATGTGAAGAAGAGTTAAGTCCTGCTTACAATGTAAGTTTGAAAAGTTAAAGGTACATTTAAAACTCCAAACCAATCATTAAAATAGCAAAATAAATAATTGATGCTCAATACCTAAATGTTGGCAAAAAGGAGTTTAATACTGGATTTATCTGAAAGAAGGAAGAAACAGGAGAAATGGGGGAAAGTAGGAATAAGCATAGAAGAAATAAAAGATTTAAACTTAATTGTATCATTAGTTACATCAAATACAAATGTAGCTATACCTCAATTGCAAAGCAGAGCTAAATGGATTATGTTTAAGAAATTGAACTATATGGAATCTACAGGAAAATAATTTTAACTACACACAGACAGACAGACAGACAGACAGACACACAAACACACACACCTGCACACCCTTATTATTCAGCTCTATAGAAGAAAAAAGATCATGGCATTTGTAGGAAAATGAGTGCAAATACTGATCATCATTTTGAAGTGAAAAGAGCCAGACTTAAAAGGCAAGTGTCATCTCTTTTCATGTGAAAACATTCACAGAGAAAACTAAGTTCTAACAATTACCATTGGTAAATTCTGTAAAATAATTTATGACTAGTGCCAGTTCTACACAAACTCTTCTAGAAAGTTGAAAACAAGGAAATACTCTCATAGTTAATTATATATGAGTCAGCCATACCTTGATATTCAAAACTGGGAACTCCATAAACAGTAAAGAATACAGAGTCATATGAATATAATATTGTAATATTGAGTGATAAAATCTTGGAAAATTGTGAGCAAATTAAATACAACTATAAAAACTATGACTAAGTACAGTTTACATCTTGAATTCAATCTTGACTTAAAATTTGAGAGTAATAAAATCCCTATATTAAAACACCATACATGACCATTTTAACAAAATAGTACTCATAAAACCATCGCTAGGTAAATGAAGTTGTCTGGGAAAATCTTAACTGCCTGCATCAGAATACTACAAGGATCTTCTGTCTACTGCTCCAGTCATCGCCGTAACACTTTAACATGTATGAGAAGCCTTAGAAAGTGCAATGAATAAAAGAACATGTAGAAAATCAAATAAAATCTACAAGTAAACCCACCGGATTCAGTAATTCAGTTTAGATGTATTTTAGGACCTATTACCAATACATTAATATCAATTTACTTTAATATACTAGCAGCAAATGTTAAAATGCATATTCAGAAAGACTAAAGGTTGTGAGGGATGGAATAAGAGCGCTGTGGAGGAGGGAAGTGCAATGGAGGGATAACTAATACCAAGGGCCTTTAAAAGGCCACATATGAACGTACTACTAGAGGAGCTTCCTAAATACGTACACGTATATAAAACACAGTTTAAATGGTGTTGTAATGGGGGAACAACAGCCACATGGTAGCAAATAAAAGCTCCAGCACCAGCAGTTGGATCACCTCTTTCGGAGTTGATATTGCTATTGTTCTTTGTTTTTCCCTAGAAGTTGATAGTAAGACCCCATTTCGGAAGATGCCATATCTTTGAGTCCTCAACATGGAGAACTCAAGTGGGTTGTGGCCTAGAAGTTTCATTCCTAGTGGATAGCTTTCATGGTGCTAGAAGGGCTTTGTGTGCTACTGGAGGAGAAAAGCAATCATCAGTGTCACCCAGCTGTGAACCTTGCAAGGTGCCATAACAATCTGCCTATATGCCTGCTGGTGCAGTAGTGGCATGACAGTTATAGGGGTCACCTAAGACTTTCTGTTCTGAATTAAGATATGCTCCACAAGATAGACTATATACCTGCCATTGTTAATGAAGCTAAGAACTTGTGACTGGATAAGTCATAGGCTCTAGAGGAAGATCTACTCCTTATCTGCTAAATAGATATAGCAATAAAATAACTAATAGCTTATTGATATACCATAGATATCTACACCACTTAACCATCATTGAAGAAGCTTCTTTTTGTTGACAGAAGATAATACAAAAACCCATAAGTAGTCTATGTGGTCAAGAGACTTTGGCATATTAGCACTAAATGTGATATCTATATGGGTCATCTGTATTATATCCCTTCCCTCAAGACTCAGGAATCTTCCTAGAAGAAGAGAGATACTGTAAGAGCCATAGATGGTGGATGACCAAGAAAACACTCTTTTCTAGATACAAACAGGGCACATATGAACTTATACAATTGTGACAGTATACACAAGTCCTATTCAAGTTCAAGCCGGACAAAATCCTAGTATGAGCAGGGGAGGTAAGCACATAGACAAGGGGAGGTAAGCATCCTTAGGTTAAAAACTATTGGCATTTGATAGGTGTCGGGAAAGGCAGAGATGGTTTTCTTTAATGGTGTGGCTTCTCAGACATTACTCATACTCCAGGTCAGGCTCCAAACCCAAGAGTAGTTGACCAACAAAAACTTTACTTGAGTTTAAAAAGAGGGGGAAAGTACCTGAGGTTGAGTTGGTAGGAAGGTGGGTGGATTTGGGAGGAATTGGAGAGAAGGTGAATATGATCAAAATATATGGCATGAAATTCTCAAATAATTAATACTAATAATTTTTAAAGTGTATCACAATGATCATAGCATTAAAAACAAAACTAAATGAAACACTTTGGGATAAACCGGACCATAGATGTAAAAGGCCTATGCACTGAAACTTTCAGATAAAATAGATAATAAAACAGTGCTGAGAAAAAAATGAAAAAATTATATAAATGGAGAGAAATGCCATTTTCACAGACGGAAAGATCGGACACTGCTAAGACGGAGATGTTAAATGCGAGTTTCCAATGTGCTTTTTTTGGAGGATAGAAGTGTAAAAGTAGTTCTGAAATTTGTGTATAAATTCAAATACCTAGACTAGCCAAAGCACTTCAGATGGGTAGATTATAGTGTTCTGAGAGATTTGCAAAAATACAATGAGATGTAAATTATTCATACATCGGCATCCACAAACACATTTTTACCATTATCAATATATATATATGCAAAATCCAAGTGCTCTCATTCACAACTGAACTGTAAAAGGATCATAGATATAAAAATGAATCAAACAGGGATCTCAAACAGTTACAGGTGAAAAGTTGAAGAAACATACTTTTTGACCTAGGCTTGAGACGAGATTTCTAGACTACATCTGAAAGCACAATTTATAAAATAAAGCATTGATAAATTGAGCTTCATCATAATTTAAAAAACTTCTGTTCTTCTGATAATATGTAACGATTGGCTTCAAATGAAAACACAGCCAGAAAAGCTACAGAGTGTGGACCTATTAAAAGACCATTTCTAGAATATCTATGACCTCCATCAAATTCCATAGCAAGAAATAACACCGCTTAGAACAAAAAGAAAAAAAGAAAGAAAGAAAAATGGGGGGGGGGAGGTGCGAACAGAAATTTCACCTAAGACACCTGGATAGACGATGACCTCATAAGCGACCCCACCACCACTGGTCGCTAGGAAAACGTACTTAACAGCACGATGAAGTAACAATGAGACTTGACTAGAAAGGCTAAAGGGAAATGGCACTTATGGTCTCAGGCATTGCTGATGATGTGAGAAATGACTCTCACACACGCTGTCATGGAAATTTGAGATGTTACAGCCACTCTGTTAAATTTTGAAAAAAAAAGTTAAGCATATATCAACTCTACGACACAGAATCTTAGGATTCTAGGTATTCTTATAACAGAAAAGAACCAGAAACCAGGCATGGTGGTGCAAAACTGTAATCTCACCACTTGGAAAATGGATGAAGAAAGATTGGTGTTCAGGGCCATCCTCAGCTACATATCAAGTTCAAGGCCAGCCTGAACACCCCACCTCAAAAACAAAACAAATAAAGCAAACTAAATAAAAACCCCATATGTATCTATGCAAAGATATGTGTGGGGATGTTTATTACAGCTTTATTTGTAACGATAAAAAACTAGAAATCTCCTATGTGGTTACTTCCATGTTATCTATAGCTGTACAACGGAGGAAATATTAAGCAATTAGAAAAGAGTGAGCTACATGCTATGCTGTAGCTGCCTTTCACAGTCATTGAGCTGACTGAGGGAGGCAAGGTGGGAGCACACAGTCAAAGTCCTAGACAGTGAAGAATGACATACGAAGCTTAATACACTGTCTGGAATAGGAATAGAGCTGGAGGCTACAGAGAGGTTACTATGGGGTTGTTGGAAGGACTGGAGCTGATGGGTACATGGTCTGTTTTATTATGGTAAAAGTTTTCCTGGTACACATGGATCAAAACTTCTAGTCGCCTGCTTTAAAATGTTGTTATTTTCTGACAATTGTATCTCAATAAAGCTGTTTAACAAGATGATGAAATAATAATAATAATAATAATAATAATAATAATAATTATTATTATTATTATTTGGACAGGGTCTTCTGCATAGCTATGGCTGTCCTGGAACTCCCTTATGTAGATCAGGCTGGCCTCAAGCTCATAGAGATCCACCTGCCTCTGCCTCCTGAATGCTGGGATTAAAGTCATGTGCAATGCCACCTGCTGATTAAAGTACTTTGAAATGTAATCATGACTTTAACACATTATCCGTTCATTCCTGGTCTTACTCTAGAAAGAGTAATCCTCTTGAAATAGTGATTTCTTTATCAGCAGGCAATGAAAGTTTCCATAGTGAGTCAGCGGTCATTGTGTTCAGTGTCATGTTGTCTCTGCTTTCCGTACTATGCCTTCTCTAGTGATTTTCATTATCCTTAAAACTGTCTGTTGCACTCATCCCTTAACGATCACGTGTTAATGAATACAAAATGGTGTGAGCACTGATAATGATCATCTTGAGCAGCCTAGTCTTAATGTCTTCATGGTATTACTTACAGTTTGCGCTTTTAGTTCTAAGGGACCAGCCCTTTCGTTCCATCAGTATTTTTCTTTCATTCTCCTCTCTTCAACACAAATGACTTTGTATAGATAGCAGGTATTTTGGTTGGACTCTTTCTTTCCTGCCTTATGTTGCTTCTTGTCCCGGTGTTACTTACTTTTGGGTAACTGTGTGTGTGTGTGCGTGTGTGTATGTGTGTGTGTGTATGTGTGTGTCTGTGTGTGTGTGTTGGTAGGGAAATTTTTGTTCTTCCTGTTTCCTCCACACTTACTCTTCATTTGGAGGAGAACAGACTCCCTACTGTGTAAGCCCCTCAAGCAAAGCTTATGGTTCTGAGTGATGAGAAACACCCGGGGAGCTTCTGACAACACAGATGATTGGGTACCAGGTACCCAGAAGTCCTGATTCAGATTGGTTGGTTCTGAGGTTTGCGTATTAAATGGCACCCAGAGAATGCTGCTGCTGCTGCTGTTGCTGGCCTGACAATACACATTAGGTACTGCTGCTTAAGACCTTGGCCTTTAGAGTTTGAAAGAGCAAAGAACAAGTCACAGTAACATTCCTAGAGCAATTTACCTACTTTAGCGTAGCTTCCATTTCTTGCTCTGGAAATTAGTAATTATACTAGTTTCCTTTCTATTAGATTGTTGTAAAGATTAAATCTGTTAATATCTTTGATGGCCTAGTATATATCCTGGTATAGTAGATGAGACCCAGTGTTCCAATTAGTAGCCTTACATTAATTACTGTCATTGGAACATGCATTTTGAATATACTTAAAGAGGGACCCATTTCCCTTGCTAAGTGTCTCAACAGACATTCCTTTTCATTCCTTTCTCTTAGAATACAATGTTCTCTGACATTCCCTTTAGGTTCCTAGATCTGATGTCTTGTCTGGACCTCTCTTGTCGGCTAGACTGAACTCTCTCCTCTATGTAAACTAATTGAGCCAGTGTTTTATGGGAAATGTATATAATTAAAACATGGTATTTTAAATACCCAGTATCTCGGCTATTTCTTCACTTGTTTGTATAATATTGTGAGCATGTTAGAAATGGAAGAGATTGGGAGTCCACTGGTATTCCTCATGTGTACACACACACTATGGCAGGTGGAGGGGCGTTTTGATGAACGCAGCTGCTTTTCAGTTCATGTGGGGTGACTTTCCACAGGGGGCTGGTTACTTCCTTCAAGTCAACCATGATTGCATTTATTGAGGTCTGAAATAGAAGCTAAGTTTTAGACCATCAGCTTGCAGGACTCTTGGCTCAAAAGGTCTATGTGTTTTGGTCTCTCTAGCCCCTCTCCTCCTGTGTTGTTGTTCATGGTCACTTTGCAGCATGGTTAAAGAACCCATGAACAAAATATGAGCAAGCTCATAAAAGCAAACAGAAACACTGAAAACCCCTCACCTTGAACAACTGACATGAGTCTTTTTGCCCTTCCTGCTGCTCCTACTTTAAATCCTGCCACAGGAAGTCAGATGGTGTCTCCACTGTACAGCTATAACCCTGACTGATACAATACTGACTACTTTGTTGTTTAATGATGCTGGAAACTGACTGAGCTTGGCCTTCTGGAGGCAGGTGTATGGCTTTATGGACATAAAAGTGATGGGTGGAAAGCAGGGAGGATGCGGGGCTGGCTGGTGATCTACCCTGACAAGCGAGCAGCACAGCTTCTCTGTGCTGTCACCTCATAGGTATGAGGCACGTGGAAGCAAGCATGAGCAGCATATGGCATTCCTCTTTCTTTCATCTGGCCATAGATATATTTCAGAAGAGCTCTAACATTGCTGATTGATTTGCAGCAGCTCAGGGCTACACTTAAATATCAGAGGTATTTGAAATGGCGCTGTGCTTCAGCCATTACAATTCTGTATGGCACAGGAAGCATTGCTTAACAAGCTTCCTTTGTTTCTGTTTTATGTCAGAGTCTGACTTACTTTCTACTTCTCTAATTGGTTGTCTAGAATTAAATAACATCTCCCACAAACACTTTTCTTTCCTCATGTTGACATATACACAGATTTTTGAGAATTTGCTTCTTATTTTTCATGTTAGGTCTGGATGACTTTACTCAACACCTTCAGAACATACATTTGCTCTGCCCTCATCAAGTGCTCAATACTTTCTTAACTCTTGAAAGAAATCAAGTCAGGCATCATGTGAAATTATCTGATACGACCAAAATGCTGAAAAATTAGTTCAAACCAACCTAAAGCCTCCGTCTCTTGTGTGCATATTCACACTTATAATCTATTTCACTTGTAAGATTTTTTAAATGTCCCTAAAAGTTTGAACAAAAGACTAAGGCTTTGGGTATTAAGTCACTCATTTAGTTATACATATTTTCTTGTAGTGGAGGAATCTTGGGCTTGTCTGATGACTAATTTATAAAACAGAGGTAGGCACAGTTAGGTTTTGGGGAGAAGAAAACATCCTAGATGGCAGGGAGACCAGGTCTGGAGAAGAGAGCACCTGGGTGAGGTGCCATAGAGCAAGTCAAGGGAAAAGTCAGGTGAGATGCTCCATTGTGTTCCAAGGGGCAGAGGGTTTGGGGAGACAGGTATGGAGAAGGATGTCTGCTGATAACATATGCTGAGGTAAGTGTTTGCCCTTTCACGTATTTTCTCAGTTCCTGGTGTAATGACGATAATTAATCTGAGAGCTACTAAATGTAACCCTGGCTTTCATTTATCAGGCCCTTAGCCTTACATATTCGAGGATGCTTCAGTCATTAACGCACTCGGTCTTTATAATTAGATAAAATACATCATTAAGAAGAATGCTAGCTAAACTGTGTCATTAATTTTGCACTAAAATGACTAACACATTACATGAAGTCCATACTTAACTGGCAGAGGCTTTATGTGTCTGTGATGGGTTTATAAAGCAGTAAAATTTCAAGCTATACTTGATTTCATGGGGCAATCAGCTTTTTTTCTAGATTTCCTTGCTATGTCTCCTGTCAGTTGAGGTATGCAGACTAGTCCTTTGCTAAACCAAACTACGTATAATTAACCTTCTGCTAAACTAAGCTACATATAATTAATCTTCCTTCCCACCATAGAATGCATTCCAGATTCTCCACAGACAATCACCACTGTACGAAATAGAAGACATTCAGGTTTCAAAAGTTAAAGTAACTTGGAAAAAAAAACCTCTTCTTTAATTAGGTAGAATGTAGGAATTTTTCATTTATTTATTCAAAACCATATTTGTATCACCAAAAAGATATGTACTTTGTGGTAGAATTGGACTCATTGTTCTAAGTAATATGTAGGAAAAATATAAGCTCTTCCCATATATTAGGGGAAATACGGTGAGAAAAATTTAACTTATTTTTGCACTTGTTGGCCTTCTATTCTGCATTGTCTTTAGAACAGGTAGCTCCAACAGTTATACAAGAGGCATTTAGTGGGAAAATGAATGTGGTGTTAATTTTTTATTGTGTCAACATCGTAAGTAAGGCTTTTGAAATCTAGTTTGCTGATGAATTAAAAGGTAATCCCGTTGGTCTAGGAGAATATAAACATCAATATTTCCTTTTAAATTTTGGAGGGCGTTTCATGAAAGAAATTGAGAATTATTGTTTGTGGCTGATTAAAGTAGCCATGAATTATTATTCTGTTTTGCCATCTACTTTACAAGAATATGGTAATTCTGACCTTTGGTGGAGGAGTCAATGCAGGCTTTGAAGCTGCCTATGGACACACTTTTATTCTGAACTGTTTAGGGGTCCCTGCTGCCAACAGATATGTATTGTGCAGTTCCCAGAGAGGGACTTTATCTCTAGAGTATGTTTGCTTTACAACTGTGTAATTTTGGTATTAATTGTCTACCTAAGAGGAAGTAAGAAAATATTAGGTTAAGGTGAAAGATTTGCACTCAATTAAAACCTATTTTTCAAAATAGTTTCATGAAAATGTAAATGGATATACTTAAGTGAATATTTTAGCAATTTCCCTAATAGGTGCATAAAATGGATAACGAAGCTTTTCTCATACTTGAAAAAGGAGTCATAAAAATGTTGAAAAGTCAAGTGGTGGAAATTATTAGTTGGTTAATTAATTTACAGAGTACAAATTATGACAAGGAACGACAGCACAATCTCCACTAAGTGACACACTTAATTATTAATCACAAAATTATAAAGACAGGAAAATTGTGTTATCTTGACTGGGATATTTTTCTGATTTCTCTTTTAAATAGTAATTTTAGATTATAAGTATAATGTACATTTATTGTAAGAACTTAAGCATTATTAATATTTTCTATATTTTGTTCCAGCATTTTAAAAATAAACTAGGGTCTCTTATTATTCCTTACCTTCCTATCTATCTATCTATCTATCTATCTATCTATCTATCTATCTATCTATCATCTATCTATATATCTACCTGTCTATCTGTCTGTCCATCAACTATCTATCATCTGTCTTTCTATCACCTATCACCTATCTATCTATCTATCTATCTATCTATCTATCTATCTATCTATCTATCTATCTATTTATCTATCTATCTTCTATCTGTCATCTATTATCTATCTATGTAACTATATAAACTTAGCTGACTAGTTTAATAATACACTATGCATATACCTATTTTCAGGAGAGAGATAGCCTAATTTTTTCTGCACTATAATATGTAATCTTCTCTCTGTACTTCTGTTGATACACAATAGTTTAATTTACTTTTAATAATTTAATTTTTATAGAATTATTTTTGTTATTAATTAGGACACATATGTTGCATTTCATTATGTCAGTTTTAAAATAATGTTTTTGAGCAGCCCTGCTTTACACTCTTACTTCCTCATCTAGAAGTCTCTATATCCCATATATTCTGCTCCCACTCATGGGCTCCTTCTAGTTTTATAACCTATATGACACCAAATCTACTTGAATATGTAAATATTACAATTATGATCTGCATGCAAAAAGAAACACATGCACTTGTCTTTTTGAGTCTTGGTTCCTTCGTTTAATATGATAATTTACAGATCCACTAATTTTCTTAAAAACTTCATATTTAATTTCCTTTTTCATAGCTGTAGTAAATGTGATTGTGTATACTCACCACATTTTTATCATGAGTTTATCTGTGAGCACCCTGTGGTAGGACTCAGCCCTTGGGTATTAGCAAAGATCTGTTATTCTTAAAGATCCCACATTTTCCAAGTACGTTCTGTCTTGAAACAGCTTCATAGTAAAAATCATTATGAAGACACTTTAATTTATGGAAATATCATTTCTAGATCAAGGAGCCATTTAGGTTTGTTGCCTTTCAGAAAGGAAACGTCCTTGGTCCAGTCGGCTGTATTGTTAGCCTGTTACCTCCATCTGTTCCAGCGCTAGCCATCGCTGCCTTTTAGTGGATGCGGTACCATCTATAGAATTACACCCTACTTGATTCACAATTGTATTTTTCTTGCTTTCAACTCTTCACTTAAACTCTTCTGATAAGTTGACATACAATTAGTTTAAAAATTATTTTATAATTTCTTTTTTAATTTAAAATTTAAACACAAATAAAATTACTTTTATATAATAGAGTAGGTAGGGGTGTAATTTTATTTTAAAAATAATGGCTATATTTGGATAACAGCAATACCCTTTCCACCTTATACTTGTGTATCTATCATATTGACTATATATTAAATTTTGATATCCTTTGCAATGATTTCTTTTGATCATCAATTTGACAGGATTAGAATCGCCAAGGAGACACACTACTTAGTGGATCTATCTGTAAAGGGATGTGCAGGGAGTTCTAACTCCCAGAGGGGATGCCCTCTCTGTATGTGTGTGGGTGGTCCTGTCATATGGGCAGGAGGGTCAAGCTGAATAAAATGGTGTGAGTCTCTGCATTGCCCATCCCTCTCTGTATATGACCAGCCTCCTCACAGTCTCATGAGCAGGTCTTTACCACAGTCATGAACCATAACTTCTCTTTATTCTAGGAGCTGAAATAGGTTCTTTCCCATGAGTCATTTTTTTGTCAAATAATTGGGCACAGATGTAAGGAAACTAATGATAAACCTAAGTGGCTTCCTGCTATCTATTCACTTTTATTTCTTGATTTCACATTTGAAAGTCTGATATTACATTTGAAAAGTGAAAATTATAGTTTTATGTATTATTTTTCTGCAGCTAGTAAGTTGAGTTCTACTCTGCCACCAAATGCAACCATTTATCCATAGATCAGATGTGGTAGTATATATACTGGTAGCCCTAGAATGTGGGAGGCAGACATAGGAGGATTACAAGTTCAAGGTTGGCCTTGGCTACATATACACACTGTCTTCAAAACCAGCCAACCAATCAAAAACTCAAATATATTGTCAACATATAAAATTATATAACATAGAAAATTTGATATTTCTTTTTAATTTATTATAAGAGAATTAGGAATATAATTTTCTCATTGTGACCCACTTATATTTCAGTTACTATTTATTTATTTGGTGTGTGTGTGCATGCCTATGTGGTATATGCATGCGTATGTATGCACCATGGCATGTATGTGGAGTCAGAGGACAACTTGCAGGAGTCAGCTGTTCTTTCCCTCCACAATATGAGTCTCAAGCATTAAACTCAGGTTTGTAAGCTTAGCAGGAAGTATTTGTGTCAGATGAGCCATTTTGCTGGCCCCATTTTATTATATTTTATAACACTTAATAAACTGTTGTGACTTTAATTGAAATTTTACCCTAAAACACGGTCATTTGTGTATTACTCACTCTTTTGATTTAAAATGTAGTCTGAGCAGGGCAGTGGTGGCACACGCCTTTAATCCCAGCATTTGGGAGGCAGAGGCAGGCGGATTTCTGAGTTGGAGGCCAGCCAGGTCTACAGAGTGAGTTCCAGGACAGCCAGGGCTACACAGAGAAACCCTGTCTCGAAAACAAACAAACAAACAAAAAAATGTAGTTTGATATCTGTTGTTGATTTTAAGGAATAAAATTTAAATCTATAGTTATTTATAAAAGTTTATAGAAATTTCTTATTAGTCAGAAACTCTAAGTATGAGAAAAATTGTTTATATGTGACCCCATGTATGTGGGATTTCTTAGGCAGAATGTGTATGTGCTTGAATTTTGTATGTATCCTTCGACAATGCGGCAGAGAGCCTGTTTCACTCAACATGGTAGATTATCAAATTCTTGGCTTTAAATCACCGGGAAAAATTAAATAAATTAAAAAATTTCATCTTTCTTATAAGTATACATGAACAAGTCATATATTAATAGGACAGTTTTTGTGTGTTATTTCCTGTGAAACGTGTTGAATTCTTCGCCAATTTTAAATATAGACACATTGGACTTTTTAAAAAATGGATTTCTAGTTATCATTTGTATAATAAGAAGTCTTTGTGATATTAAGATTAATTTTTATTCTAGCTTTAAATTTGTACATAGTATTTTTGTGGTTTTACACAATGTAGAGATTTTGTTTTGCCACTTCGAGATTATAAATCAATTTGCCGAGATTTTCTATTAAGAAAATTATTTATATTAATGACTAAGGATATAGAGGAATGGAGTTTGGGTCTGCACGAACCTACTAAATGTTGGGTGGGTAAAGCAAGCATTTGTAATTCCAGATGTGGAAGATGAAGACATGGAATCCCCAGAGCAAGCTATCAAGACAGACTAGACATATCTTTAAACTCTGGGCTTAATTGAGAGACCTTTCCTCAATTAATAAGGAAGAAGACCCATAGACAATAATATCAACCTTAGGCACACACGTATATGTGCCTCCATGTAGTATGCAGACTACACACACACACACACACACACACACACACACACACACACACACACGCACGCACGCACGCACGCACGCACACACACATGCACGCGCGCACGCACACGCGCACACGCGCACGCACACACACGCACACGCACACACGCACACACGCACACACGCACGCACACATGCACGCACTCACACACGCACGCACACACGCACACACACATGCACACACACGCACACACACGCACACATGCACACACACATGCATACACACGCACACACATGCACATGCACACACACATGCACACACACACATGTGCGTGTGTGGAAGATATAAAAATAAAGTTATATTTAATCTGGTGAAATGTGTCCTGAATCATAAGATACAAGATTAAAATGATCCAACTATCCAGTTGCTCCAACACATTTCTTCTACAGACAATCTCTTCTGAGATTTCAGGTGTGATTTTATCATGTACAGAACTATCACTTGTAATTAAGTATGTTTATATACTTTTAATTATATCCCATTGGTATTTCTGCATTAACCATGTAGGTTTTTTTTTTTTATTATTTTTTTTATTTTTTGGTTTTTTAAGACAGGGTTTCTCTGTGTAGACCTGGCTGTCCTGGAACTCACTCTGTAGACCAGCTGGCCTTGAACTCAGAAATCCACCTGCCTCTGCCTCCCGAGTGCTGGGATTAAAGGCGTGCGCCACCACTGCCCAGCTGTAGTTTTATTATAATGATATATATTTATTATATTGTATATACATAAATAGAAATCTGCGTATTCCTTTTGTACCTTGCCAGTTTACTAAATTCCACTACATTTAATATTTCATTTTTGTATGTTTCCAAGTATATAATTAAATCATTTGTATATGAGGAGAGTTTTACCTGTTACAACCTTTGTTTCTCTCTGTCTTCCCTTTTCTGATTGTATTAACTGGTTCATACCCTATGTGAACCTCTCTCATTTATCTGCAAATCCCTACCTCCCTATTGTCTATCTCTATCTATGTCTCTCATTTCTCAATTACCTGTCTTTATGTCCCTCATTCATCAACTATGTATCTACTTTCTATCTGCTATCTACTATCTATCCGCTATCTACTCTCTAGCTACCTAACTACTTATCATGTATCTGTCTTCTATCATCTATCTGTCTGTCTATCTATCATCTATCTGTCTGTCTGTCTATCATCTTCAGCAGCAGCATTTAGCTAGCATCATCTACCTGTCTATTATCTATCTAAATTGTTAACTAAAATTGATGTCCTCTTACAGGCGACTTTTTGCAGAGGGGCAGGTTGTCATTAGTTTTTACCTAGCAAGCTTATGTGTTCCTTTCAGATGAGGTCGATGTATATTACATACCAAAAATAAATAAATAAAAATAAATAAAATAAAACAAACAAAAGTTCTGTTTATTTTATAAAGATGTTTATAAAGATGCTTGGTGGTGATGAGACTGCAGAAAGGTAGACACAGGGTTTTTCTGTCTATTTCAGGCTGGCCTTAAATTCATAATCCTTCTTCTGGTTCCTCAGAACTAGATCTGAAGGAATGTTCTATTTAATGAGGTTGTCAATAGCTTTGCTGACTTTTATATAATATCTTTAACTTTATATAGAAATGATAACATACCCTTTTTCTTAAATCTAGCACAAATGTTAACAATTGCCAAATCTACCATAAATCCTACTTGATAGGAGTGAGTAATTTAAAAACCTGCTGCTAGTTTGTTTTCTAACATAGTATAAAACACCTTTCTGACAATCTCTGAAGACAAACAAGTTTTTATGAATCTAAATAAAAATCAAGGTATGGTTAAAACTTGACCTGGCCAGGTAGTGGTGGCACACGCCTTTAATCCCAGCACTTGGGAGGCAGAGGCAGGTGGATTTCTGAGTTCAAGACTAGCCTGGTCTACAGAGTGAGTTCCAGGACAGCCAGGGCTACACAGAGAAACCCTGTCTCAAAAAAACCAAAAAAAAAAGAAAAAAAAAACAAAAACAAAACTTGACCTGATATTATGTGAGATTCATTACCATTATTCAATACCTTTAATATGATTATTACATATTTTTGTAGAAATTGGATGTCATTCATTGAAGAATGTTACTTCATACCACTGCTGATATATAGCTTATAAACTGTATTCCCCAGTAAAATCTGCGGATGAAAGATATTAAACATAAATTTAATAATTCTATTTTTATTTTAGAATTTTTACTTATAACCACAAATATAGTTGCTTTTACTTTTACTTTGAAATCTTTGGTTTTCTTCAATCAATATTATACACCTTTATAAAAAGAGACACTTCTTTCTTGCATTGTCTCTGAAAGAGCTTAATAGTATTTAAATTATCTCCTTAAATCTTTGATGAAAACTTTAAAATATGAAAGTACAGTAGTTACATGAAACATTCACTAAATAAGAAGGCTCATGAAATGAAGGTGAGAGGCGCCCACTTTCACGTCCCTCGTGCTGTTTCCCCTGGTGGTCCAAACTGAATCACAGTTTAAAAGTTGGTGTGCATATTTCTAGAACTCTTCTTGCATGATGCATAGAAATAATAAAAGTAGTTTCTTAAAGTCAAATCAGATTAATAACAAGGTGAGGCTAAGCATTGTTTATATTTTGGAATACCATTGTATTTGTGATTTTCCATATAATTCTATTTTCTTAAAGGATCAGTTTGTGTTTACTGCATTAGAGGCATGGAGATCAAAATTTTACATCATGCATCTTCCTCAATCACTCTTCATCACATTCTTTGAGAACAGGTCCTCTACAGGTGCCGAAATTTACCAGTTCAGTTAGTCTTGCTGCCCAGTGAGCCCCAGGGATCTGCTTGTCCTCAACTCGTTCATGCCTGGATTTCGGGTGTCTAGGGCTGTACCCAGCTTTCGCCCTGGCTGCTGCCGATCCAAACACAGATCTTCAGGCGTGTATGGAAAGCACTTTACCACCAGAGCCACCTCCCTTGCTCTCATCACAACTATTCTACTATACAATTAATTAATTGTGTTTCTAGTCCCGCACAATTTAGTGTATAATTAGTATGTGTATGTTATTTAAAATGTATTAAATATATCACATAAGAAACAATATGTATAGTATGCATTGCTGTGTTCTGTTGTTTTAGAAGGCATGGAGATATGTCAGTAGCCTGTTTTGATATATTTCACTACTCCACTGAAAACAATAACGTTTCATGGTGCCTTCTCACTCTTGAGACACAGGGAAAATTCTATAGATGAATATAGGGTGAAAGTACACATCACACAATAATCAACTTCAAGTGACAGAAACATTTTCACGGAAAATGCTTTCTTAATAGTTGCCCAACATTTTCTCAACTGTTTTCTGAAGATCTTTGTTAATGAGAACTGTTTCTATGATTAAAATATTATCAATACAAAGTTGGTATCTTGTCCCTGTAATTTCTGATTCTTTTCATTAAATCTATTTCTCAAATTCTTAGATAAGATTTTCTTCTGAGAATTTTATTTATGAATTCATGTCTCACCTGATAGAATTATTTTTTATTTCTTTCTGATTCATTTCATGAACCTCTGAGTACATATTAGGGATACACTCATTCATGATGAATCTTCAGAAGGCCTTTGATGCTATAAAGGAGTTTTCTTCTCCAGTTTATGTATAACCTGCCACCCTGATACACTCGGCCTTTCTGCTTGCCCTTCTGGCTAGCCCACTACCTTCCTTCCTTTCATGACCATAAAACTACAAGAAAGTAAGGAGTATGGAGTTAAATATTGAATAGGGCTTGTGTCAACCTCAGTGTAGTTAGGAGAAAGATGGCATGACTCACTTGGTGTGTATAGAAGCCTGGGAAGGATCCTTTCTCTCCCAGTTTTTCGTGAGTTAACTTGTGATTCAGAGGCATAACAAACAACTGACCATATTCTAGTGAAAATATAAAGTCTGTACAAATGAACTTAAACGTTTTGGTGCCTTAGTGATCAAATATTTAATAACTGCCAACATATTTTATTTGCAAAGTCATATGTTTGGCATCTATAAACATGATTTCTAAGGATTTAAAACAAAAACATTAAGATTCATGCAAAACTCCATAGCTGCATGAGTGATAAAGAACAAGAAGTTGAAGTGAATGTTAATTCACACTTAAAAAATATACATTCTAGGTTACTGACTATATGTATTATGATTGCCTTCCAAATATTATAATATTTATATTATACCCTAAACTGAAACATTTTCTTTAGCAAATACTATACTAATACTAATACTAACGTATTTTTGCATATTATTAGAACAAATAGGCAACTGCCCTGTAAAGAATGCTCATTACTTAGCATGGAAAGGCATGTAGCAAAAGGTATGTCAAAATAACATAAATTATTAAAAGCACCAGAGTTTGAAAATGTCACTTTTTTTTTTTTTAAAAAAAAGAGGGCATTTGGGTTACCAACTCTTGCAGGTGTGCAGAGGAAAGAAAAATAACTGTTTAAAAGAGTTACTAAAACCAGAACTCATGTGCCTATACCCTAAGTCAAAGGTTATCCTGATCTTTCTTCTAATACAATTAGTATACATACACTGCTTGGCCATTCACATCTTTCGCTCACGTTTTCCTACTTTGATTACACTGAGATTTTTTTTAGTGCTGAACTAAATTGAATAAGAATTAAATCTTTCTCTGGCTTGCTTGCATTTATTCAGATCCACTAAACATCCTGCTTGAGATAATCATCAAGATGAAGAAATTAAAAATTCTCCTTCATTCTTAGCATAGAGAAAAGTTCTAGAAGTTTCATGCCCCCCAATTGATATGTACAAATTATATTGAGAAAAAAGAAAGGGTATCATTGTTTGTCTAGGGAAAAGATTAGCTTGTATTTTATAAAATTAAGAATACACCATTCTTCAATGATTGTTATGGCTGGTAACTTGTTTCTCAAGAAACCAATATATTGTTGTTTCCTTAGTTTATTTGCTCACAAATAATTGCAAAGCAAGGATTTTATATTAGTTGATACTAAAATTTAAGGTTAGATATGATAGATTCTATCATTTAAGATGTTTAGTTTCTATCTTTAATGCATCTTGCTTTAGTTCTAACCCAGGAAGCTAGAAAAATCAATCTTGTTGTGCAAAAGGCGAATGATTTGACAGCCAAGACAGTCAGCATTTATGCAAACCAAAAAATATTTGTCTGCCAAAATCATCAACATCTATAAAGATTTATGAAAATGTGTAAAATGCTAAAAGACTATGTGTAAATTAGAATCTGTTGCCTGTACCTGGAATCTATAGGACATATTTTTAACGTGTGCCTTTACTTTAATCCAAGAAGACAGGAGGCATACTTTTATATAATAGTTTTCACCATAATGGACAAATTTATCTTCTACTGCAATGAGATCGGCTTGCAATGTGCTGGAATTTTCATAACACTTCTACTCATAGTCTGTCATGGTTTTTATTTTCCCTCCAGCTCTTCTACATATGTAGCATCTGCTTCTATTTTCTTAACTGTGATTAGAAAAGTAGCAAATAAAGCATGGGCTCAGTCTGCTCATTAAGAAAATATTGATCTTGAGGGCTCTCAAAGTCCTTTTGATCAAAGTCCTTTGGCATTGACCATACTTTATGTATTGAAAACAGCTGTCAAATTAATGACATGTAGTGATAAAACAAAGTCTTCTAATATTATGTTATAGCAAATGTTAATCTTCCTTCTTATTTAAATACAGATTAATATCCCTTATTATTAAAAAGGTTAAGTTTATTTGGAAATAGGAAGGTGAACCAGAAGTGATACTTGTATGCTGTGCCACATACACAGCAGCAGAAATGGTCCCTGTGTTCTGTGTCATCGACACAACAGTCAAAAAACTGAACTAAAAAGCTTATTAGTTATGAACTCATCAGTTATGTGAATAGGTGATTCAATTAAAATTCATTCATTAACACATGTACAAAGAGGGTTTATTCGAAGACAAATTTCTAGTGTACAATAAACTCAAGCTAATCTTTAGTAGTGGCATATTAAATATGACTAGTTTAAAGTGGCTATCTTAACATTTGGCTAGATGTTGGTTATCTCAGCTGATTTACTGGACATATGCATTAAGACTGCCTCCTAAATACTAGAGTCTCTAACTCTGAGAGATGCTGCGTGTGTACAGACAAGTCTTTTTTAACTCACTCTAAAAGCAGGGAAAAGTCAGCAAGTGCCACCCAGGGAAGAAAATATTCTCAAGGACCTGTTTAGATGGTTACTGCCAAACAACAATTTTTTTTTCTTCAGTTAAAGACTTGTCAATCCCATTTTTGAAGATTGATTGGGTATCTGAGCTTTCCTTCTTTTTATCCTTGGAGAAGATGAAAAATAACAAGTCCTCCTCTACTTTAGACTAACCATTCATATACTTCATGACAGTTAGTTCTCCCCCGAGCCTTCTCTTCTGGACAAATTATGCTAACTCCTTCAGTCTATCCTCCCACGTCCTATTTTTCAACCATTAAATCATCTTACTGTTCTTTCTTGTATCTTTTCCAGTTTCTTTAAACATTTTCAGAAATATGAAGTTTTAAATCATGTATCTTTGCACATACTAGGCACGCTAGAACTTCAGGGGGTATTTATTTCTAGCCCCTGAGTCAGAGGTAGGTGGTCATGTCATATAAGTCAATTTGGACAAGAAGAAAAAGAGAAACAAAATGAACAATTTAATATCTTAACATAATGCATTTATATGATTAGAAAGAGGAAGGCCTGTGCCTATATAAACATCTTAAGGGGTCATTTTTAATATTTTGGGAAGATACCAAACCACAAAATTGATTTTTAAAATAATGGGAGTCCCTTTTGTTGTGTCTTTAAATAACTTGATGCTTTTTTAAAAACTAATTATTCATCTGTTAAGGAAAAGACTGCTAGGTGAGTTAACAGAAATTTAAACATATATCTATCATCTATCTATCTATCTATCTATCTATCAATCAATCTATCTATCTATCTATCTATCATCTATCTATCTATCTATCTATCATCTATCTATCTATCTATCATCTATCTATCTATCTATCTATCTATCTATCTATCTATCTATCATCTATCTATCTATCTATCCATCCTAATTACTAGGTAGGAGTTACTTTACTGTGTCAATTCAGCGTTAGAATGATGGTAAGGGACAGAACTACCCCAGCACATGCAAACGCCACGGGGGCATTTGTGGATTGCTAGGTAGCAAAGTATCTCCTCCTCTTTGGCAGAACATGACCACCAGGAAGAGTAAGATTGTACAATCTTTGCTGATAGAATGTCCTGGAGGTCACTGCTGTTCGGAGTGTTCTCTAGAGCACTATGATGATTCAGGTGACTAAGACACTGTAATTTTTCTCATCTATTCCATTTCATAAGGGGAAAAAATGAACCCATAATATTATATACAAGCCACCTCCACATCTAGAGCAATTTCTCTGAGGACAGGGATCTTCTACTATGAAAATGTAGACCACTTCCCCACCTCAACCCACATATCAGTTTCAGCCTTTCTTGCTTAAATTTAGGTACACTTATAATTGAATTTATATCCTTTGGACAACTTTAAATTTAAAATCTTATTTATGCCCAAACCAAAATGCCTAACATTTGCTCCATTCTCTGTCTTAGGGTCTGCTGTACACCATGAAATTTGGAAAACTGCTTCACAGTCTCCAAAAATACAGAGAAGTGCAGACACTGCAAAAATACAGTACTATGTTCTTTCCAATAGTCTCTTAATAAGTCACCAATAAATTATAGGGGAAACAACAAAGCCGGCATACAAGAGTTCTAATTCCCCAGATGAAAAGCTACTCAATTCACCCATACCTAGTACATTTTTACTTTTAGGCTTCAGAAAATCTTATATGCCAGCTATGCCCATATTGAAAAGCCAGAGGCAGATCTTAGAGGGCTCTTGCACTGAACGGCGTGCAAGTGTGAAATACTGGTGTCTTGTCCTGACCCCTTCTTGAAAGCTAATACAGGGCATTCTTACCATTTTTGCAGACAGGACAACATTGCTCTGGTTCATAGATTGGGTTGACACACTCAGGAACTGCGCAGTCTGCTACAACACAGTGAACTTCATTGCTGGGCTCACAGCGACACCATTCACATGGAGAGGGCTAGGAACAAATCTCAAATTAGCCCCTTTTCTCCTATAACTTAATGCTTGCACATTCATATGCTGTCAGAAGACAAGACAGTAGTGTTTATATCGACTTTAATTCCATTTACCACATGTATGGTCATTCCACTCCCAAAGGAAGGCAACCTGTATATACAAGCCAAGATTGAGTTGTAAAGCACAGTGCAGGCTTCTGCAAATAGTGAGTTATTCTGTACCAGTGCGTCTACTCTGTAGAGAAGCGTCTCGACACCAAACCTGCCTGTTGCTCATATGGTTTCCAGAGCACTGACTGCTTTACTCTGCAGAACAAGACAGTACTAGAACACACAAAATCGTTTCTACTACTGTTTGGTTGTTTCTGCTTCCTAAAAAAGGTGGATTGCTAGGAATTGAGAAAATATTAAGTACATATCCTAACCCTTCCTATGACTGTTCAAGGCAATTTAAGCCTAAATGGCTCTTTGTCAGTGTGAATGTTATAGAAAATTTTAGCTGGGATCCAAACATCCAGATCCAGCTTCATGACATAATTTCTGAGTACCTTACACCTTGCCTGCTTGCTTTGAGAAGTGAACTAAAATCAATTGACCTATAAAGCCACAATTTAAACAGAGCCAAAGACTCTAACATGGAAATGGAAAAATAATTAAGATAATATAAAGCTGAAAAGAGTTTTCATCTGTACAATACTTACCAACCATGAGTGAATGGATTTTTAGTTTCTTTTCTAGAAAATGTCAGTGACCCTTTCATTCTGTATAGATTTCTGCACTACCTCTTCATGAATCCTAGGGTTAGACTCCTAGCATCAAAAGATGGTGCTCTAACAAGCTGCGCATTGCCCACACTTTTCCCAATCAACTATTTACTCTTAGGAACTTCTGCTTGAAGCATGATGCACAATTTTACACTTGCAAACTGATTTAATGAAACTCTTTTTCCATCCTCAGTGGTTACTATCCAAAATTCTGATCTGTCCCTGTTTTTGTTCAGAATCAGGTAATTTGAATAATTATCCTGACTCAAGTGCTTTGTGTGGGATAGAAAACAGTGAATTGATTATTGTAAACATTAATTTAATCTCCATTTTGTGCTTGAAGAACAATAGCCCAATAGTAATTGTCTTAGTTACTGGATTAGTTTATAGAAGCTTCAGTAAATTATTGCTATGTTTTAGCATGATACACTAGCTTATTGAAGGCAAAACTCTGCCAGTTAAGTTTTAGCACCGTAGAAAACTATGTTGCATTATGACGTGTTTCATCATGCTTTTGAAATTTATTAGTTATTACTATATTATGAAATTATATATTATCAATTTTCTTATTTCTGTCCGTTAACCCAAATGAAGGAAACTTATTTACTCCTCATCTCATAGATGACTGAATAGGTTAGCAGACATTCAACAGTTTTTCCAGGTCCTATGGATAAGCACAGGGTAGAGATTTGAAGGTAGGAGTGTGATCGAATTCTAACCTCATGTTTTTCAACAAGAAGTGCCATTCATTGTGCCCTCATCTGAGTAATTGATATCCATGGCTTTCATATTTGTCTATGTACACCAGAGGAGTAACCACTAACATTGGGGAAATTGGCTTACAGGGGATATGTACTTCTTGTTGAGAAATTTACTTTTGCAGTTAATACATAAAAATTCTCATGGAAATTTAACAATGAAATTATGAAGTGTAGGAAGGACATTTGTCTTGTTATATGGCTTGTATTTGCGGAGATGTGTCGTCTCAAATTTTGGAGCCTGGACTTCTGCTTGGTGGTGTCTTGGAGAGAAGTTAACAGACAAAGCTTGACACCAATAAACGGTGGATATGCATGCATCTTGGAATCCCAAGAAATACTCTTAGGAAGAGAGGAGACTACAGGAGAGTACAGACTATAGTGATCAAAAAATACTGGGAATTTTGAAAGGGTTTTGAGTAATGAAACAAACTACGAAGGGAAAAGTATCTTCCTAATTTTTAGTACCCCCTATTCATCTTTGAGCCTGGATTATTTACTTTCTATTCCAGAATCTGGCTTTAAGTCCTTGTGGTGATGCTATTTCCTCTTTTTATTTTATTAATTTGTTCTTTCAAGTAATCTTTCTTTTAAACTTTATTTAGTCATTCCCCCATGGTAGCCATCCTCTAGGCTCAGTGTGGCTGGCACATCATGTGCCCCTGCCCAATATGTCCTAACCTGCTTCCACTTACCCCACTTTCAGACTGCGCTCCAGTTTAAGGAGTCCTACCTGCATGCCCCTGCCCCCTTGCTCCCATCCCCCTGCCCTTCCCACCCCCCCACACCACCAACCTTTATTTCTTCAAATATTAAACCTCTTGTTCTCAGCATTCAGTCAAATTCAACGCCTTGACCTCCTAGTGAGGCTTCCTGCTGACCTTGCCAACCCTACCAAGTCTTACTGGCTCTGACCACATCACCATTCTCTTCCTCAATCGGACTTTTCCATGGTCCCAGCCTTCCTTTGCATTTTTGAAAAGATACTTTTTAAACAGTGGTGAGCTAGGAGGAGCTTAGTTCATATTTTTAAAATTCTTCCCACCTTATAGTGTAGAACTACCGGGTTTGGTATTTCCGACGAGTAACATCTTAAACACTGAGCTGGTTACAAATTTTCTTTTATTGGATCCTTCAACATGAAATCTACAGATTACCTAAAAATGTTCCCATTAAATCAAAGATTAAGGAATAAAGCCGTCTTTAGAGGAACAGGGAATGCTGAAATAAGAAGATGAGAAAATATTCCTTGTACTTTTCTATCTTTAAAAAAATAAGCTGTGGAGTTATTGTCAGCTAGATATTTGGAAAGGCAGATGATGAAATTACACCAGTCTAAAATTTTATTTCTTTCTTCAAAGAAATCACAGAGACTGCTTTACTTCTTAGCAATGTTTAAAAAAAATAATACAATACTCGATACATTTAGATTCTCATAAATATATTTGCAATTATGATTATAGATTACATTTATTTGTTAATGCACATATTAGATGAATTCTATGTGTGCCTTATGAATCTGTTACATCTCTAACAGTGGTTTTGAATGGTTAATGTGGGATTGTAAACAGAAACTGTGCAATTCATCTGTAATTCCCACTGTCACCAAATACATTGCATCTGTGACAAATGCTGTCCCCATTGTCCCTAGATCACAAACATCTCTTGTTCCTGAACTCAGATATAAATATATATATATATACATACATATATATATATATACATATACATATATATATAATGAATATGATTCTATAAAGCAATCAGTGACTAAAGTATCAGCTTAGGTGACTAGAATGTAAATTTTCTCTCTTAGTAGCAGAATGGGAAATATGGGGAAAACATGGTTAAAAACAGTTCCCAAAGACCTTGAAGCTGAAACTGAACTTCAAAGTGGTCATGATCTGAGGATGTTTGGTGAACAGGAGAAAGAGATTAGAATCCTGGAAAACAGTGTCGTGAATACTCCATGACATTTTAGATTGGAAAAGCAGCCTAG
Source organism: Uromys caudimaculatus (assembly GCA_028551405.1). NCBI lineage: Eukaryota > Metazoa > Chordata > Mammalia > Rodentia > Muridae > Uromys > Uromys caudimaculatus. The sequence goes on along the minus strand of CM052709.1, from coordinate 61,914,568 downwards.
GAACCAGAAACATAAGTTACTGGAATAACAAAATAATTTTAGAAAATTGTCAACTATTTTCTTTGTGAGAATGTAGGAGCTAACATTGTTATCACTGAGAGTCAGGGTTAGATTCCAAGAATATGTCTTTGCACATTGGTTGGTTAGAATTGTCCCTGTGTTTATAAAAATGAGCATTTGTTTTGCATTCTCCACACTTGAGAAATACTCTTCAGACCTGAGGATAGCCTAGATATGAGATCTATATATCAATTGAGTCATTGGGAGTTATGGGTGTCTGTTGGTGCTATTATTCAAAGTATTCAGGAAGAAATGACCACTGTCAATAAGACTTGTCATACAAATTCCCATCTGAAAGTTAGCAGAAGCATATGGGAACCCTCACTGTGATTTTCTGTCCTCCTGCTGCCTGTACAAAAGCCACTTTTAGTTCAAGGAATTATTTCACTGGCTTTTGAATGGTTTTCATTTGTTCTTGCCTATTGCCTTCATAGATTTAAGCTGCTTATAATGTATTATTCAGTTCTGAACTCTCAGCACTTAGAAGACGCCTGAGAATGACAACGAATATTTAACAAAATCTACAGTTTTGCAGATTTTCTGCAGAATCTGTGTTTCCTTGTCTGCCGAGCCATACCCCTGGCAGCTTCATCTGTGCTCATCGTGTGTGGAAAGGATTTTGACTCAATGGCATGTTCGCGTTTTATTTAAATTTATAAAACATACTTTGAGGGAACAGATCCCTGAATCTGCATCGTGAAATAACAATTTGGGCTCTAAATATTATGACAGTGAACATAAACTGACTCTGTAGAGGTAATTTTAAATTTGTAATGTTCATTGTGCCGATCACAGGTAAGTCCTCCACAAGCACTGCAGCAGCTAGCACATCTAGCAGTAGGTGACTGTAGGCTTTTTTTCTTTTTTATCTTTGCATTTCTTTATTCTGCAAAATTAAGACATTATAGCTATTACTAGCATATGAGTTTGCTTGGCCATGAAGTACAATAGCAATAGCCTTTCCTATTGTAGACTGTAGGCTTTTATTGCACTAGAAAACACTGTGCTAACTAAATTTAAGGCCTAAGTGTATGCAGAAGAATTACTAAAATGCCCGAGAAAAAAGCCAATCCTATCTATAATGTGTGCCAAGATGAATGGTACGTATTAATCACAGTGATTTTTTTAGTATATTGGTAAATACATTTTCTAAGCAAAAAGCCCTGGTTTGAAACATACCCATTTCTAAAATTATTATTATTATTAAAAGGAACAAAATACCCCCCCCCAATACTCCTTGAGTATTTTGAGAGACAAAACTTGATTTCTAGAAAGGTCTTTGAAAATACTGTTGGAAGCTGATGGGTGGACACAAGGATGGGTGAGGTATATTCTAGAGGTCAAGTTTTGCTGCAATAATGAAATCAATGACTTTTGAACCAAGTAATATCAAGCTCTGTGCATTTGGGGTTGCTTCATTTCTCTGATCATCAGCAAAAGTTATCAAAAGGCTCAGTTCCTAAGCACAGCAATCCATTCAAACAACCGTTATTCTTTAAAAATTCTGATCCCAACAAATAAGAGGCATTGCTTCATGAAGCATTCTTCTTTGGAGATAATTTATGGCATAAATTTTATCATTTTATAGAACAAGTCTCATTACTTCCAAACCGGATGAGAAACTTGGAAGGCACTATTTCAAATTTGCTGATGCCTGTCAGGAAACTCACTGTTCACTTCATTAAAATATACATTAAATTACAAAGCACAGGAGTATTTAGCATTGCTGCCATTCCTGTAGGTGGTAATTTGCATGTAGCAGATGCTCCCAAATAATCAGCGGACCTGATGGGATTCAACCAAAACTCACAATCATGTGAAAGATCACCCATAGCATCTGATTAATATTCTCCTTTGTGTTCCTGATCGAATGAGCTTACGATGGCCCCTACAGGGGCCTGACCTAGTCACTGCAGTTTTTTTTTGGAACATGGAGGCTGCAACTCATTCAATTGTGGAGATACAACTGGAACTTCTTTAATAATATTAATAATGCTGAAGTAAATAGAAAAACCTGACAAAAATGACATGTCTATATCTACATAGCAATATTTATGCCTATATATCTCTATCTCATCTATCTCTATATCTATACCTATTTATGCTTATATATTTATACTTCCTCTATCTATATATCTATGAACATTTATACATATCTGGATCTATATAGCTAAATCTTTATATACATAATAATCTACCCATATCTATCAATTGATATCTATCTCTAAGCTATATATGTCTTTCCCTTTCTCTGTATGTCCAACAGCAAATGTATATGCATGTGTCATTTAAATAATGAGCTAAGTAGCAACAGTTCTGGCTTTTTCTGAAGGAGTTTCTGATTTGAAAAGATATTAAGGGATATTATTGTCCATGTGCCTATACAAATTCCTTTTAGCTTTGCTGAAATTAAAGCATTTTATAAAAATAATTGTAAAAAATTCTTGTTCATGTATTATAATAAGCCAGATATCTAATAAACTATAATTTAGAAAAGTACAAATTCAAAAAATTATGTTTCTTACAAATAGCTATCATCATGTATATGTGTGTATATATATATATATATATATATATGGTAGAGTATATAAAGCTATACACTAGAAATGATCCCTCTATGCTTCTCTCAATGAGTGACTACCCAGAAGTTAAGGTTTATGCAGGCCACATGGTGGCTACACACATCATTAATCCCAGCACTTAAGAGGCAGAGGCAGGCAAAACTCTGAGTTTGAGGCCAGCTTGGTTCACAGAGTGAGTTCCCTGACACCAAGGTCTACACAGAGAAGCCCTGTCTCAAAAGAACAACAACAACAAAAAAGATTTATACAGGTATATTTTGATAATTTTACCAGAATGATTTTATCAGAATAATTACTGGTATTGTTATAATGAAAAACTAACTAATTTTTATTTTACCCAAGCTCAAAGAAAATATAAAAAAAAATCAGAAAGCAGATGAAATGCCAAACTTAAAGTTGTTCATTATCAAGCACAAATAAGTTTCTTTGTTTTAAAGAGTTCAGCATTTCAATTTGATGGTAACACTGTTTTAAATGTACATTGTTTCCTTGAAATCCTTTCCCTCGAAAAACAGTAAACATTTTTGGCATGTTTTAAAATATTTTGTATTTTTTTTGAGAATTTAACACAATGTATTTTGATCATATTTACACTCACCCCTCCTCAACCCTCCAAAATCTGTCCCTAGCTCCTTCCCCACAGTTCAATCTTCTTATTTTTAACAAAAAACGAATAACAGATCCACTCCACTGGCATTTTGCACGTTGATTTGATACCACATATTCTGATAAATGGATGACATATAGAACCAGAGAATTTTTTAAAAAATCCCATGACCAAAATGCAGCTTTTCTGAAATGTGACTAGGTTTCAAACAAACAAAATAAAGATACAGAAAGTCTAACCAAAGATATACTTCAGTTGCAGAAGAAGGTTTTCTTTGAATAGGCAAAGCAAACTTATCAACAAAATGTCAGGGAGGTTTTTTCCTTCTTTTAGTTGCTACTAAGATTTTCAGATGAGAATCTAAAAGTATGGAGAAAGGTCACAGTAAAGATTTGTGAAGTGTCACATCGATACCTGTGAAATACTCTAGACAAGCAGCAGACTGGTATCTCTTCCCAACAAGCTGCTGTGAAGCTACGTTCAGTACAAGGCCATCCTATGATGTGGGACTGAGCATGTTCATTGGGGCCTGGATGTCTCTGTGTGAAGATGCTCCATGGACCACACATTTATGCAACAGGAAAAATGTACACAGTTGTATAACTTCAAAATGTTCCCATTACTACTGTAAAGGACAGATCGCTCATATCAGCTGAAGAGCAGTTACTGGCTGGAGCATTAAAACAAAATCCAATGTAGTTATAGAAGAATATGAGACCATGAGAATTCTATTCGCTCAAAGAATAAGAAACGTCACCAGCGCCATTTTACAGAAATCGTTAGAGGGAAATGACAGAAAGGAGAAGGTATCATAACACAGTCAGCAGCATTGCCCCACTGGCAGAGAATCCAGAGCCTTTAGAATGTAAGAGTTGAGACAACCATACTTGTTGCACTGGGAAAGAAGGAGAGATCACTTCCTAAGAACTCTGCCACCATCTCAGTTTTCTCTAGGCAAAGATTTTCTCCAAGTTGAGTTATTTTCTTCCGATACAATTTGGCAATAAAATTGTATGTGGATGTGCAATGAAGATAGGTAATTAAAAGTTAATTATATTAGGTGCTTTATAATTGTTAATATTGAAATATATCATGGTTCCAAGGGTAAGGCGAAACAATTTCCCCGTCAATTTTATAGCTCATTTTTTTCCACACTTAGTTCATAGCTTATCCTGTTCTAAGAAAATATATTGGGACGGCTTATGGGCAATGAAAGTCAAGTATATTTTAATTAACAAAATCTTGACTTAGAATTTTTTTGACAACCTTTCATGCATTGGCGTGCAATTTTGTAAACTTGTGTGGCGGTTGTTTGTGCTGCCTGGTTGATCAGTGATGTTGACTGAGGGCATCAGGAGGAGACTCTGCCATCACACTCTCTGGTTTTTACCTTTGACAGATTAACCTTTTTCAGTGTGGGTTTTCTCATTTTTTAGAAGGAACTGATACATATATAATCTTTTTAGAAAGTTTCTATTTTATTCCATTTTATTTGTTTACTTTTGTGTTTTGTGTGGTACATGTGCCCTAGAGTACATGTAAAAGAAAAAGTCAGGGAACAATTTGCAGGAGTCAGTCCCCTTACCCTTTACAGTGCTTACATTTTCTCTCTGGACTGGTTCAAGACTCCAAGAGAGTAATGAAGTATGTGAACAGCAGGTACCCTATGTGACTTTGGCCGTGTATCCATCACAGCCCCCAACTGGATAGTAGTTCTCCCTCTCCCACCTCCCCTGCGATGATCTGAAAGGCTTTTGAGTTTCTCAAGGGAGTGTGCAGCTCATAGATCATTTAATTAAACTATAACATAATATGCTGGGCGGTGGTGGTGCATGCCTTTGATTGTAGCACTCAGGAGGCAGAGGCAGGTGGATCTCTAAGTTTGAGGCCAGCTTGGTCTACAGAGTGAGTTCCAGAACACCCAGGACTACGCAGAGAAATCCTGTCTCAAAACCAAATAAAACAATGACAAAACCAAATGATGATGACGATGGTGATGGTGATGATGATGACGGTATCTAAAAATAAGATAACATTGATTCCAATTATACACCATTTGGCCTGTTCAATTTGTGAGAATGACATAAGGGTTTTGAAAGTCATCCAAACATGTTGCAACCTCTGACAAGTTTCAGTGTTGGCATGCAAACAGCAAGTAGATTGAGAATGATGTTGGATGACGCTTTTAGACAGTTCAATAAATTCTTATTTACTAAAGAATCTTCAATCTTTTGTTGGAGTCTTCATAAAAACAGGTTTTTGAAAAAGAAGGATAGCTTTGGTTCACAGTTGTCTGAGTCTTGATTTTCCAGCTTAAATGCGATGTCCTAGAGGCTCATTAACAAAAGGAATATTCCTCATGATTGTCCCTTTTCTCCTTAATGAAGCTTTCGAAATCTCAGCAGTCAAAGGTTTGCTATTTTAGCAGGGGTTTATTTTTAATGCTGGAGGAAATTTAAAGTTAAACAGAACAATTTTAATTTCCCCTGTCACACTTAGGAGGAGGAGGCTTGGAAGCCAGTATTAAATGAATATAAGTGGAGTTTCAGAATAGTTATTCAACATTGTTGACATTTTTATTTTCAGTACCTCTGTGTGTATAACACCTGTATATAACATGCATGTATTTGCGTGTGTGCACAAGTGTGTGGATGTCAGAGGACAACAACAAGAGTTTGTTCTCATCTTCCACCTTATTTGAAACAGGGTCTCTTGCTCTTGTATGTCAGGCTAGCCTGGCTGCCAGAGATTTTCTTGTCTCCAGTACCCATCTCACTTTAGGAGTTCTGGGATTAGAAACACATGCTAATGCACCCAGCTTTGATATAGGTTCTGGGGACTTGAACTTATGATCTCACAGTTGCATGGCAAGTGCTTTATCTATTGAACCATCTCCTTAGCTCCAATGTATTTATATAAAAAACAAAACATCAAAATTTGCAAAAATAATCATGCTTAGCCCTCGATGGGTTCAGGGTGCAGTTTGTGTTTGTTTTCAATGGATGAGGATGTGCCTTAGGTGTGCCTGCATATGTCTTGATGATGAGAATTTTAAAATGAAACCAGCTCAGCCCTGAAAAATTGTGAATTAGAAAACAATTTGCTTCATGTAGCCAACGTGTTGTATTATGTGGAAAGATATGGGACTAAAGATGCAGTCAGTGGCTTGGAATTGAATAGACAGCAATAAAGGAAACATAGCTATAGCTATATCTATAGCTATATCTATCTATCTTTCTATCTTTCTCTCTCTAAATATATATATTCATATATGTATGCATATGTATATATTCATGTGAAAAATCAAATGTTCTCAGCTCTATTTCTTTCAGAATGTCTTACAGAGAACTCCCCAGGCTGATAAGGTGTAGTGGAAAGAGTCCTTGCATGAGTCAGAATTGGCTCCTTGATTTGTCAGTCTTGAAAATCTCTATTTTATATGACAACAGCAAGAAGAAAACCACAGATTGCCTTGAATGCAGTTTTGAAAATGAACATAAATATATAAATAATTCAATGGGTGAGTGCACTTGCGTGACACGTAAATCTGACCAGTGTTGTTTGTGTTGCTGTCAGGCACAGACCTGATTTTGTTCATTTCACCTTCACATGCCCCGAGTCTGCCATTCATCCACCCTGAGTCTGACCCGGCTGCCTCTCCTGATCCTCCTGCTATGGACTGGTACCATGTTCCCTCCCTGTTTTTATACTCTGTAGCCTGTGCTCTGACCACTCTTGTTGCCTCATTTCTTTCTGGTTGTGCTTTCTCTTTTTCTTCATTAACTTTCCATTTTTCTCTAAAATTCCTTTAATACTTTGACATCTCCACTCAGCTGTTTCCCTTTAGCTTTGAAATGTAATGCTTCTTTTCTTTAATCAAACTCCTATAGTAACAATACAAAGGCATTTATACCACTTGTGAAGGGAAACGTGTTGCCTTCTTTATTTTGATACATTGTTTCACCTTAATGGAATCAGAGTGTCTATTTTTAAAAATGTTATAATGGACTGATACTTACATAAACTATTTACACACCTTTGATTATTAGCACAACACTAAATATATATATATATATATATATATAGTATTATATTGAAACATAACATTAAAATTGTATTACAATCAAAGGGGAATACATGTGATGCAAAAGATGAACCTTTTATAAATTTTGCTTCTTTACATTATTTGTGAATAAATATGATTACAATTGAACACCAATGAAAAAAGCCTAACTATACTTTTTGGAATTAATGACAGAAAGAAATGTGGCTTAATGTATATGCTGTTACGCATATACAGTAAATAGGCAAATCTGTTTGTCTTTTTAAATTTTCACGTTTAAAAAGTGAAGCTTTAGTCTACTCTCTGGTGAAACAGGATCCATCTTTATCAGTCCTGGGAAAGGTTGTAACAGTATGGTAACAGAACTATTTGAAGGGAATAGAAAGGGCAAAATAACTAGGTCATCAACAGCAACTTTTCTTTAGAGGGCTATAGTGTTTTGGGACACCTCAAAAGGAACTACAGACCACATATAAATGAATATGCATGGCTGCTTCCAATAAAAGTTTATTAGTACAGCACTGTGGATTGTGTTTGGTCACGGCCTGTATCGCACTAACTCGGGTCTTCTATTATTGGCAATTCATAGCTAGCGTCATTATTACTATCATCCTCGTCTTGAGAAGTCATTTCTTAATGGAACTATTTGATGTAATACAGATTCATAAGTGAGTAATAACATGGATACAGTTTTGGTGATTTCAAACAGAAAGAAGAGATTAGCTAAGAGATTGATTTTTCTTCATTAATTGGCCCTCTGTGTCAAACAACAGAATTGGACTTAATCATTAATAGGTTATCTCTTCAATAGCAGTTGTATGAACTTAAAGATATTAAGCACTGGAGGATATGGAGCCTGAAGTGGCCACCTTCTGTATCTAGGCAGAACTACAATGGAAGAAGTATAAGGACACCGACTCACCCACAAAATCTTTAACCTAAAATTTGTCCTGCCTACAAGAAGTGTATGGACAAAGATGGAGCAGAGACCGAGGGAACGGCCAACCAATGACTCGTCCAACTTAAGACCCATCCCATGGGCAAGAACCAATCCCTGACACTATTAATGATACTCTGTTATGCTTGCAGACAGGAGCCTAGCATAACTGTCCTCTGAGAGGATCCACCCAGCAGCCAACCAAAACAGATTCAGAGACCCACAGTCAAACATGAGATGGACCTTAGAGAGTCTTGTGGAAGAGTTGGGGCCGGATTGAGGAACCTGGAGGGGATAGGGACACTGCAGGAAGACTAACAGAGTCATCTACCTTGGACCCTTGAAGGCTGCCAGAGACTGAACCACCAACCAAAGAGCACACATGGGCGGGACCTAGACTCCCCACACATATGTAGGAGCTTGGTTTTTATGAAAGTACCCCAACAATTGGAGGGGGGACTGTCTCTGACTCTTTTGCCCACCTGTTGGTTCCTGTTCCCCTAACAGGGTTGGCTTGTCTTCAGTCGGAGAGGATGTGCCTTGTTCTGCACTGATTTGAAGTACTAGGGTGGGTAGGTATTCAGGGGAAGACCTTTGCCTTCTCAGAGGACAAGGAGAGGGGGGAGGGGCTGTGTGAGTGGGAAGGACTCACAGTAGAGGGGGGCTGTGATCAGGATGTAAAGTGAGTGAATAAATAAATAAATAAATAAATAAATAAATAAATAAATAAATGGAAAAAAGATGTTAATAGATGTCTGAGGGAAAGATGTGTTGCACTGTCACACAAAAGTGTTGTTTTTGGATTAAATTAAGGTTTAGTAGCAATGGTAGTAATGTCCTTGGGCTTTTATGAATCACATATTGTGTGTCAAGTACCATCTCCTAGGATCTTTATTTGGGTCACTTGAACATCGAGAAAAAAAGAAAAACAATGTGTGCCTAAGTTGCCTGGCAGCTCAGTGGTGTAGCTTGCTTTAAAGTCCATTTTTACCTGACTTCTGAGTTCTTAGCAGTTGAGAGATCTACACTAGCTTTCAGGCCTTTTTAAACATAGTCTATTGGTCTTAGTATTCTACTGTGTACTGTGCATTTCTAAAGATGCATCATTTCTCCAACTTCAAGTGACATGAACACCATTGGAAACTATTCCTAAGAGTTTCACTTGAGATGGCCTCAAAACACTCTGAAAGTCTTCATCATTACAGAGAAATTCAAAGCGGGGAAAACAAAACAACCTGGGAAGTTTTAGCATCACTTCTGAGATTCAAACAATTTAAAAGTCAAGATGAAAGTGGAGGAAGTCAAGAGATGCAGATATTTGCAGCATCTCTTCCTAGGGCACTGAGTGTACTAACAGGCACCACATGACTACTGGTCAGCTTAGCAGCAACCCTGTCTCTAATACCATGGAGCTACAAGCTTTTGTGTGCCCTGTTTTCATTTTTCACTAGCCATTCCTACAATTTAGTGAGAGGCAGACATTTACTGAGTGAAAAAACAATTCCCCTCCCCCACATCAATTGTGGTTCTAAAAATTGTCAAAATATCTTTCAAGAGTGCCTATTTTAATTTGTTACTTTCTGGTATAAAGTTGTCTCAGTTAAAATAATTATAAGTAGAATATAATATGTATAAATATATTTAAAAATATATTTGAATACTTTTAAGTAATAACATATTTAAATTTTAAAATATTTATATTTTATATATAATAATGATTTTACTAATAAATATTTTAAAATATATGTAGCAAATATAATTTGGTCTAATTACAGTAGTTTTCATTTTTATAGAGAAGATTTATTTTCTCTCCCAGTCCTTGTAAACTTAGGCTTGTTTAACAAATTGTATTCAATCCCAATCAAAGATGGATTTTAGATGTGCCAATATTTTATTGTTCTTGTATACTTGTAACTCTGGGTTGCCATGGTGATAAACCCTGATATCACATTTCTATAGACAATTGGCTGAAATAAATCCTTGTGCACAACGTACTTATTGGAAAAGAACATGCAAATCAGCTTGAACTTTCTTATTAAAGGTGAAGGTAGCAAAATGTGGCAAAATTGCATAAGAAAGTGATGTAGTAAGGTTGCTTATTCGCTAATGAGCTGTGGCTTTATCTTATTTCCATGAAGTTTTGGTTAATCTTTGTATTATCATTTCTACAACAAAGGTGTTTAATAAACTAAAGTTTTGTTTTTTTTATGAAATTAAAATTGTAGGATCAGTAAGAAGGCACACATACACAAACACACATACACACACACACACAAACACACACACACACACGCGTGCGCGCGTGCATAGAAAATACAATAAGAATTTGGTAAAGAAATGATTTTAAAACTGAAACCCAAATACTGTTTAATAAGACAGGTACCTTTTTGCGTGTGCATATGTGTGTGTTGGGTATGATATATGTATTTATGTAAGTGAAGACCTGAAGTATGCATGTATGTATGTATATATGTATGTATGTATGTATGTATGTATGTATGTATGTATGTATGTATGTGGAGGCCTGAAGTTGCCATGAGGAGTCTTCCTTGATTGTGTTTCATCTTATTCCTTTAGACAGAGTCTCTCGGTTGAACCCAGAACTCATTTACATGGCTAATCTGGCTACCCAGACTATTGAAGGACCACCACCTCTACCTCCCACAAGCTGGGATTTTGGTTAGACCATCAAACCATCCAGTGTTTACATGGGTTCTATGGTCTGTACTACAGGCCTCAGAGCTATGCTGAAGGCATTTTAACCACTAAGCCAAGCTCCTAGCTACTCCTACCTACCCTCCCCCATTTTTTTCATAGAGGGCATCAGTCATTCCAGGCTGGCTTAAACTCACTATGTAGCTGAGGATGTCCTTTAACTCCTGACCCTTCTGCTTCGACCTCTCAAATGCTGTGATTGCAGGCATGCATCTACATGCCTGTAAAGAGACGCTTTTTAAATTATCCTAATTCATAATAAGTTGATACGTAATGCTATATCCTTCAAATTATTAATAGTGTTTATTATTAGGGGATGTTTGTAGTGACATTTTCATATTGATTCTACAGACAGAAAAGAAATCAAGAGTTGATGGCCAGATGGAACAATATGGAGAAAATAATGAGTTTCATGCAATGCACTTTTATACCTCTTAGATAACTTTTTACCAGCACGGAATAAGGTTGTTTGAAATCTTTCTAGGGATGTGAATGGATTTTTTAGGCCCTTTAGTATTTTCTTCACTCTTTTCATGATGCCATTGAACCCTGATGAAGATAACTTTATTGTGATACTTTATGGCACCCTAGAGACAAGGCTCATAACAATAGAGGTGTGTCAGAATGAAATTACTGATGCTAATCAGGAGCGATGATAAGGTCCAAGTGCAGGCTCTAGAATAAGCAGGTCCTCAGTTAATACAAGTCATTGAGACAGCAAGTCCAAAGCATCCCCATCAGCTCTTACTGGTTTGTCTCGAGCCTTTACTTGAGCACTAGACAAGCGAAAATAAAAAACACACTGATAGGTTTTTCTTGTGCTGTCTCTCATGAAACACACTTTACTGCCTCATAGATAAATCACAGAGTAGGAAAACAGAGTGAAAAATTTAAAAACTGTGATCAGAACGTTAAGGAGTAGAAATAAAAGATTTACCTCACGTCTCAAATAAGGAAAGAACACATATACATACATACGTGCATGCACACACACACATGCACACACTGACAAGCACACATACTACTGTGTATATGTAGAAATTTCAATGAAGACTATATAGACTATGCATATTAATCTGCAAAACTTGTACAAAATATGTAGACTTAAGAGGAAATAAGATTTATGAAAAAGAAGAGCGCATTTGTTAGCATCTTCTACTGTTTCAGTGAGCATATACACAAGTAAAAATAGGCAAGCTTTGAATACATACAACTGAAGTTTGAATTTAGAAGAGCAATTACTAGGTAGACATTCTCCCTTGTCTTTTGAACTACTGTTACATTAATAAGAAATGGCAGTAATGACTGCAGACTTCCTAAGGCTGACCTTGGTAAGCTATGAACAGTAACATACTCTGCAAATCTCGGATGTGACTACAGATCAAACACCAGCGTCCCCATGTACGCAGGGCACAAGCATCCAGTCACAAATCTCTGATGTCATACTTATCACACGGTTACAACCATTAATCTTCCAAAAGGAAGAGCAGCAGTAAACTTTACTGGGTGAGTATGAGAAACTATCATGTAATCCACCTACATGGTATCCACCCACATAACAGAGGACTATTGCTTAAAACGGAAAACTTAGACTGCCAATGGGATAGATATTTTACCCACTTGAAAATCATTTATTCATAGAATCGATTCTCTTTTTTGGGATATTTTAAAAAACAATAATTTATTATTATTATTATTATTATTATTATTATTTAATTTTAAATGTGGGCTTTCCTGGGGTTAGCATATTTTGTGAAATTAAAAAGAAAATGTCAAGTATATTTTAATGAAAAAAAATGGCACCATGAATTCATAAGACTGTTTTCACAAAACTGTCTTCTAATCTCTGAAATTGGCCAGAGACCATGAAAAATTAAGTAGTAGGTCACTAATTACAAAGACATAAAGTCTTGTTAGGAACCTCCACTCAGAGTCTGGGGATTCTGCTCAATACCTGCTGAAGCTATGCCTGTGTAAACAGTAGTAGTGACTCACTCTGTTATCTGGTAGTAATGAGAAAAAAAAAAACAAAACTATTCCTTAACTCACTTGAAGACCATATTCGTGTTCAAAGGCCCAGTATATGCTGAAAATCAGAAAAAGTTATTTCTCAGAGCTAACAGTTATTCTAATCCTCTTCACAAAGACCTTAGTCATCTTTGTTACATAAAACTATGATTTTCTCTGGATTGTCTTTGGACAGGATCTTTATGTTCCTTGAAGACTCTACTACCCATTTGCTGAGCCTGTGTAGACTTTCTAAGGGATAACATTAAAAACAAAAACAAAACAAAACCAAAAATCCTCCCATAGATTCAGAAGCAACCCATTTCTGTTATTCAAATCAATTCAATGTATACACTTCAGCAAAAATTGCTTTTTGACTGAGTTTATCTTGTGATAAAGCATTCCTTGGTTCCTTTGCCTTTTGTAGGAGCTGATATGATAGTGGAGGAGCGGGGTGTGGTGTACTGCGGTTTTCAGGTTGTTATCAGTTACATTCCTCTGTTGAAACTTTCCTCCAGCTTTTCTTTGCCCCCATCTTTAACAAACCTTGTCCTCAGCTCCCGAAACATGTTGCCTCCCATTTTTTTTCCATATTGAAAAGTAATCAGACAATAAAATATTGAAAAATATTTCCCATTTAAATATTTTAATAGATGTAGTATTATAATGTTAGGTATTAATGATAGGCTGGTAGTTAATGACAGAACTGGGATTTGTATCTCCTTGTGAATATACCCATTAACAAGCTAGGGCAGTTCTAAATCCAACCGGCATCCACTTTTCTTTTTAATGGATATGATGATTTGGCAAAGCATTCTGAGTATTGAGTAATTTTATGTCCTCTGGTTAATTCTTCGGGATTTGAAAAGTAAGTGCAAAATTCAGGGCATAAACAAGGCAGGTACCACAGCATGAAAATATGTTTCACTATTGTTGTCGAAGGTTCACAACGCACACAGATGTGTACCAGAGAAAATGTTTATACTAAACCCTCCAAATTAACTTAAAAAAATAAAATGAAAGTAGGTCTTTTCAGTTGTCTTTGCCGACTAAAAGGAATACCACAAAAGTTACTCCCAACAGGGAAGGAAGGACCTGGGACAAATTGGATCCTGAATTTGGGGCATTGGATATTGACTACAGAGAACTACTTCAAAGTAAAACAGGCTATGCTAAAGCTGACACCTCATTCAGCTGCGTGTAGTCTAACCTTCAGTGTATGACCTAAAATTAAATTAGTACAAATTTTAACGTATAAAGAAATATCCACAAAGACTGAATCTTGCGGAGTGAGAGTTATAAAAATACTTTGCGAAATAAGAAATTATTTCTCCTTTGGGGTTACTCAGAAGCACAGAGCTGAGGCAGATCTTTACATTTCTAATCAATGTTTTCTACAGAAACCATTATATATGCTGTTATAATTCATTAATTATAAACTTTATCAAATGTAGGTCTGGTTGCATGTTGGTTGGGTAAACATCGAAACAGAAGATGAGAGATGCTATGTAGTGACCTTCATCTTAACACATTATCAGAATACTGGGGAGTTTGGAGTTTTCCAGAAGAGTAGAGAGAGGCAGCTATCTCCCACTCCTGCATCAGGAACTGGAAAGAGTCTTCATAGCCTTTACACAGCTCATTGCTCTTCCCATCAGGACACATGTAGATTAGTCTGCAAGTTTACTGATCAGAAGGTTCAAGTGCAACGAGGTATTTGGCAGCTACTCAGGACGAAACCTCACAACTAAAACCCTAGACACATCCTAGACCAGCTTCAGGACACAGTATAGAGAGACATTAGGGAGCAGAAGCAAGTTAAATGGGTATTTCTCTTGGAAACAGTAGGTACCATTTTAGGGTGCTTGGGGACCACCCTTTCTAAACCTGTAGCAGCTCAAACAGAACCAAGGCATTTAAAGGCAGCCTCTTGAGTCTCTTTACTTTTGTATGTCCAATCATGATCTTGCTCATTATCCTATTTACCACCACTACCGCCACTACTACCACCACCACAACAGCCACAAACAACAACTAACAGCTACAACAAATCAAAAGAGAATAGTGAATGCTTGTGCTAATTTCCTGATGCTTAGGGTTGGGAATGCAGGAAGTGAAAAAGAAAACCAAAGTGTTCATTGTGATGGAGGAAACCAGTGTGTTCTAGTAGAAGGGTTAGGCGGCCCCATTTTAACACGTATTGTAACATGATAGAGGCAGTCAATGGGAGATTTGGGTGCTGCATGGGCAAGGTTCCCGCCATTCCTGATTTTGGTTGTATGATCTTAGTTGTGAACATTTATGGACTGATGCTTTGGTTTTCTTACCTGGGAGTTGTTTAGTTGACATCAAGATGGGCTGTATTCAAGTGAACAATGAGTAGCACGTGTGAACACAGAGGGAAGGATTTTAGACAGAGATTAAGAGAGGCTGATGAAACAACTCTGGACCAGTGGTTCTTAACCTGTGGGTCGCGACCCCTTTGGGAGTAGAATGATCTTCCCCATAGGAGTCATATATTAGATATCCTATATATCAGATATTTACATTATGATTCATCACAGTGGCAAATTTATAGTTATGAAGTAACAAAAAAGAATTTTACAGTTGGGAGTCACTACAAATTGAGGAACTGTATTAAAGGGTCAGCATTAGGAGCACTGAAAAACACTGCTCTAGTTATTCCATGGGAAGTCAGATATTACCCTGAAAACTACCCTAATACCTTTATCTTTGTCCATGTGAGTAATCTTGATGCTTGCTTTAAAAATTCTAAAATATTTTTGAAGTTTTCATACATGAGAAATATGTTAGAAAGGGAAATTGATATTTTCCAGGAATATTTATAATTTTGAAATTTTCCAGTTGTATCTCTTTTCCTGATGTTCTTTGGGGGGAATAAAAGCATATTTAAACCTAATTTTAAGCATTGTGGTCTGCTGCTCTAGTTGCTTTCGCCTAACATTGGCACACACCACAGAATGGATCCAGACTCTTGTTATTCACTCCCTTGCATCCTCTTCAGTCCTCGTTCTTCCCAGTCTCTGCCTTTGCTCCGGAAGTTTCTCTTTTGGAATTTTGATCTCCCGTATCAACTTCAATCATTTTGAAAGACAGCCCCAACATTGGCCATCTTAAAGAGAGAGTTGTTATTGTTTTTGTTTTTATTGGCAAGCCTCATGATATGCTGATAAGCATTTCACACCCTAAGTCTTGGGTAAATAATGGCACTGTAGTCATAAATGAACATCATTTCTATTTTGTAAATTAGGGTCTTGCTGTGTGGCAGAGGCTGGCCTTGGGAACCCATGATCCTCGTCTCCAATTAGAAAAAGCTTAGATTGCACCCATAGGCCAGGACACTTAGTCCATAAACTCAATTTTTGACTGCTTTTCTTTTCATTTGAGTTGTACATTAATCATGCCTTTCTTGTTAGCACATTAACTTCTAGATGCCTTGATCTCCAAAACAAGTGACTCTATAGTATCCTGAATAATAAACGGGACAACAAATGCTCTTTGGATGAATATATTATTGTAAAGACTATCTCATATTACAATGTCCTCAATGATGTGTCAGCAGAATTATAAGGACATTTTGTGAATCTTTAAATATTGGTTACTTGTTCCTGGTGAGGAGGTTGGGAACTAGTGAGGGTGGTAGGATTTGGCTAGTGTTTGCTTCGATGTATCGTTCATATGGAGAAGTACAACATTAATGGAAGGTATTAAATTTCTTCATCTGAAATTATCTTAAAGTTGAATTTTAATTATAAAATATAAGTAAAGATTCAGAAAAATTTAGAACCTAGAGTAAATACTTGTGTATTTGAGAATGACAGAGTATAGAGAAGAACTCTTTGTTCAACTCAAATGTTCCCATTGCCCTGGGCCCAATGATTCCATTCATTTTTTTTTTAGCATCTCTTTACAAGGGAACTAATCACTACAATGGCTATTTTATAGTCTTACTATTGTGGGTCAGATCTTACATCTCACTGAGGAATTTGGGCTTCAAATCCAGCTGTTTCTGACCTTCACATAAAAGTGCTTTGGGAAGTTGAATAGATTTAATTGCAAGAAAGCAGTATTAAGAAACAAACGGATGACTTTGCAGGGGCGGTAACAAACTTTCTTGGTCTCAGTTCCACATTCTAACAAATTTGTCCTAGATAATATCTACAAATTTCTGTGGCCATGTGTTTGTAATAAAGAGGAATTTAAAAAATATATATATTTAATAATCCTTTGACAGAAATAGGTACAAGTGCTTTGCTATTAAGGGACGTTACATGAAGAACTACATTGGGGCTATAACTAGAAGCAGAAGAATAATTAATATTTTGTTCATATGTATTGTGTTGTCTGAGATGGTAACACAGGTACCTTTTAACATTTTAATTTATTATGTGCATGGGTGTTGACCTGCATGTATGTCAGTGTACCACATGCATGCCTTGTACCCGAGGAGGCCAGAAGAGGTACTGGATACTCTGAGATTGGAGGTACAGATGGTGAGCTGTCATGTAGGTGCTGGGAAACAAACCCAGGTCCTCTGGAAGAGCAGCTGGTGCTCTTAACTACTGAAGAATCTCTCTACCTTTCAAAGTTATATTTTTGTTTAAGTAAATCTAGTACATAGAGGAGAAAAACTATAACATTTTAAGGGTAAGTTGAATAAATTCATAAACCAGACTATCTATTGTTTTATATATTAAATGCTGATTGCCAAATTTATCTATCAAAACCTATTTCCTGTTATCTTGGTTTGAGCTGGATATTCTTTCCAGAAAATTCTATTCTAGCTATATGTGCACATTAGGTAGGGATTGCCACAGATTTTGTTCATGGCTCCACAAACTATAATGTGTTGAATACTACATTTACCTTCACCTCCTGGAAGTAAAAAGCACTTATGCCAAAGTGTATACGATATTTTAAAGACTATATTCTCATTAGTCATTCTATGATAGTATGCTCTTAACTGTGATTTTGTGTCAGGATAGCTTTACTAAAGTCTCTAGCTTTTACTTCTTAAAAACTACACAACACAATTTTATAATATACAAAAGGAAAATCTCTAGAATAACACTTATATCTAACAAAGTTCATTTAAGCACTAAAACCCTTTTTCCTTATATGCAATATAATGTAGAACAAAAAGCCAGGCATTCCTGTATAAACTGGAACGAGCTTGAACTCATGGCCCAGAATGGAATGAATACAATAAAACAGCTACACACCAAACTCCCTAACGATGATACTTCAAATCTTTCTGCCACATGCTGATTTCTGACACTATTTTACTTTGTAGAAAGAGTAGTTAGTTCAGGTCTAAAACCTGAACATTTTTTTCCAAATTTAAACAAGCACATTTAGGACCAGCTGTAACTGGTTTTTACCTGTAATGCTATAAGACCTATGTCCCAGAACTTTGATAAAATAAGACCGTTTAATATTAAGCTTTTAGCATGAAAGATACTCCAAGATACAAACTGTCATTACAATTAAGATATTCTTGATATATTAATTCATGCTTCTAGGACTTATATGGCTTGTAGGACATTCTAATTAAAATTAGCCATCAGATAAAAGAGAACTCCAGAAGAAATATAAACAAACTGCATGTTATTTGAAAATAAGACACAAAGGTTGAAAGGAAAACTAAGTATCATGTAATTGAAAAGTTGACTTCTCTTTTTTGAAGGCCATGATAAAAATTCAGTTCTCTATGAAGTCCTTTGAGTACAACCGATGAGCAGAGAGCAGAACCCTGCTCTATAACAAGTAGGCCCAATGCATTTTCTTGATGTAGAGATCACAGCTCTGAGTGCTTTCTTGTAGCATGTACATGTCTACACAGTAAACAAACATGTCAAGGCCATTGGTATATGGCTCCCAATACAGACTAATAAGCCAGAAAACTAACAATATGAAAATTAATATAACAGATGCATCCTCCAAACCATCACTCTTCAAAAACATATTTTGTAAAAACACAGAAAGAATGTTTTTGAGTGTTAAAAATGAGAAGATATTAAACATTTCTGAAAAAACATTACTGTGAAATATGGACTGATGAACCAACAGGATTTTCTGTCAACCATGGTGCTACTTATCTGCATAGAGTCGTATAATTGTATGCTTTCTAGATTTGCTTTTAAAATAATCTGCTAAGCATGTTATAGTAAAAATTAGAATTCAATAAAGATGGAGGGTAACTCATACCTTAAATTCCTCCAAGATTTTGTAATTTTTCCCATGATATTCACAAAAGTTTTTCACTTCTTTACATTCGGGACAGCATCCATTGTGTTCCACCTTTGTACATTTTGGATGAATTTTAGGGCATTCCGGTTGGTCACAGACAGGTCCATCTAGGGCACAGACACACGGACAGTTGGAATGCCCCGGGAAAAACCGTTCTCCCAACTTGTACACAAAGCCGCTGTCATCCACACACCCTTTCCCTCGATAGTCATCAAAGATCAGATTGTCATTACTGGAAGCCTGGTCACCTTCATCAGCAGGATAGTCTTCGTGACTGATGGCAGCAGAGGTGACCAATCCAGGGATGACCAACAGAAGTATGCAAGCTTCATGAATATGAAGAGCCATCCCCCTCCTCACAGACTTCTGGATGTTCTCCTAATATTAAACACACTCAGCTCCTTCCATGGGAATGCAAGAGGGGTGGGCTGAAAATAAATATTTAAAAGATAATTTGACATATAAAAGAGAGTAAAGATGCAGTTAAGCCCATGCCTTTAAATCATCTGTGTGGATTCAGTTTGGGATTCACTGAGACTTCAGATAAACTAAGCTCATCCAACTGTCTATACTTTATTGCAAAGTTTGAATAGTAGACTTTGGCAATGTAGGTTTCAATAAAGTTCATTTATGGAGTTGTTTTACTCAAGGGCCTTCAGATTGTAATTTTCCTTTGAGTTTCAGTGGTCTGGCTCTTGTTCATTGTAAGAAGTGGTTTTACTAAGCCTTAAAGGGTGATTGCAAGTAGTTACTGATATATAGTTCAAGGATATTTGAAATGACATCCCTAGTTTTCTTTGAACGGGATGAGTCAGTAACAGAATGTAGATGTTATAGTAATCTGCATAAAAGCAAGAGATTAGGGTCAAGCATTAAATTCTAAAAGCAAAGGAATTAAAAAAAAAAAAAAGCAGTTGGATGCAAGTTTAAATGAGATGGATCCAGTATAAAACCTTTCTTTCTCATGCCCATATTCTGGATTGTGGAACACACTGAATATAAAAAATAGCACAGCAAATCATGGTGAATAAGAGAAAATATATCTAAGTGATACAAAAATTAATTTATTGATATGGACTGGTTAAAGACAGTTGTTTCTACTATTGCAAACATTATTTTTATGCAGGAAGTAAGCTCCTAGTGGGCAGGAAAGATAAATCTACAACTTTTTATAGACATGAAGATCTAATAATCATGTTATATTATTTGAAGTTGATTCCTTTCATGTAATGTGAATAACATTCACAGGTTACTGAAAATATAATTCATTTGAAATGATAAAAATATTTGCATTCAGTTAATTTAGACAAAGATGCCAGGTAAAAAATCTTTCTGTGGAAGTTTCTTAAAATAATAACGAAGCATGGACACTCACAGACTATATGCCTTATTATCTGGGTAGCAGTTACTGTTGTAGGCTTCCCGAGTGTTAGTGTTTGGTATTAAATATTGGTAATGAGGTTTCCTTTGAGTATTTAGAGTAGCTAACTTTTGTGAAGGTTCTGGAGGAAACTATAATTTTGGGGAGGAATAGATAAGGAAGATTGTTGTAAAATATTTAATTCATCATTTAAATGCTATTGGCTTTCTGCCAATATCATTAAGATTGTGGGTAGAGCATTGTAAGATGTCTAAGTTTCATTCAATGTTTGAATTCCAAAGTATACTAGAAACAGTGAAAAACTGCTTCTTTTCAGGCTAGCACACGACGATGATAATTAAACATGATGAAGATGATGCTAGGAAACTTCATAAACTCTTAGAATAAATTTGCATCTTAAGTTAGATATGCAAATTAGAGTAATAGTAAAATGGAAGGCAATGTATTCATGTTCTCTTTTCAGACAAGGTTGATATTAGTATTCCTCCAATATTCTCTGATATTAGAATTCCTTTTGGGTGAATTCCTTTGGGGTAATAATAAAGGAGATAGATTTCTCTTAAAATATGTCAAAAATAATGAGTCATGACAGAACAAGAAAATGCAAACCTCCAATTCTACTTGAGAAGCTGGAAGCTCCATTTGACAAAGCATTTTTATTCTTCTAAATTACTACAGAGGCCACAAACAGAGTGGAAGCTTCTGAAAAGGCATATATATGTTTTACTAATTAAAGCATACATCTATGCACTTCTCACATATATGGAAAGTTTATCTTGCAAGACAAGGAAGCTACCGTGCCTCCTCACAATGTCCAGCGGCAGCTATCAATACATGTAAGAAAAGCCATGTGAAATACACACAGCATTCTGCTTTAAAATGACCCAGGCAGAAAAGGATCATTTTGTAAGCCACAGGTAGGCATTAATGTGCAAGGTTATAGTAAATGTAAACTGAAAGATAAAAATAAGGGTGGGGTTTTTGCTTCATATCAACATTAAGCATGCTTTTATTATGAGGAATATGCATCTTTTTAATGAAACAAAGTTCTTAGGCTATTTTTAAAAGAGCCTTCATTATAATAAATATGCTGTAGTAAATACTATTTAAAAATAGGGAGGTTAGGGAAATAAAACAACACCATTATCTGAAGCTTTTAAAGAAGAATGCAAATACTGCTAAACTGAGGACCACTTCCCAGCTAAACTTTACCCCTCCTTGCTACATATGATTTAAAATGACTGCATCTATTTCTCTGAGAAAGCAAACACAACTCATGTCATAAGATTCACTTACCTAGTCACTCAGAGGTTAATGATGGTGCTGGGGGTCACAGACCAATCTGAACTTAAAGGTCAGGTATCTCTTAGGTAAGCCGGTCCTCTTTAGTCACCCAAAGAATGCATTTTTAGGCATGAATTAAAGGCAATCCATCCTCTCTATTCCCCATTTCAAAACACAGCCAAGAAGCAGTCTCCCACCCTTCCAGAGAGAAACACAGCAGACACACATAAGAAATATGCTTTGGACCTGTCTTCAGAATTCAAAGCAAGAAGCAATGCTGGTCCTGTGGAAATCCGGACCCCAGTAGCAGAATCATGTTGAACTTATTTTTAGCATTTTCTTAGATCCTTCTATGAAATTTCCTGGCTGATTACGCCTCCTCCACACATGAGTTCACTTACACAGTGTTTGCTACGGCAGTAGAGGTGACTTGGCTAGGCTCTGAGGATCACAAACAGAAACAGCATACTGAAGCTTAAAGCCCACTCCACCAGCAGAAGCAGCAGCATCGTCCACAGTATGTTGACTGAATCCCTCCTCACACACCAGAAGATTCTAACTGTGGATGTGAAGCAAAGGCGCAACTTTAGCTGGGCTTTGGCATCGCTGGGAGCAGTTTGCAGATTGCTGATTCGGAGCTCATCTGCCGGCAGCCGGGAATTCCTCAGCACCACGGACAGCGCCAACAACTGGCTTCTGAGTCCAGCTTGGTCAAACCCCCAGCTGCTTCCGCGGACCAGGCTGTAGTGTTGTCTAAGGCAGTCACTTGATACAGCTGATGCGAGCGAGCATGGTGTGTGTGTGTGTGAGGGGTGTGTGGGGGGGTTCTGCATGCAAGACACTTATTTGCATTTAAATCACAATAAAAAAAATAGAAAGATGTAATTTTACCTAATGTATTCTTGCATGGGCTGCAGAGATGAAAGTTCCCGGGGACTTGCCTTTAGATTTAAGCCATCTGCAGTCGTTGGTTATTACTAATAGATAAAGCACACTCATTGTCAAAGAATCTGTAAAAATGTATGCTTTCTGACCCTATTTGACCCTCTGGTTATAGAAAGATTTACCTTGTGCTATACATAATTCAACTTTGGGTCTTCTGCAGCTCAGGTTTGATTTAAAAAAAAAAAAAGTAGCCGCGTTTTCCTGCAGTTTGTTCTCTAACGTTAAAAATCAATGTCTTGTAATTCATCTAGTCTGTCATTAGGCGTCATTGTAAAGCTGTTTCTTCCAACCTCCTAGCAAGGATGCCCTGTCTCTGAATTCATAACCAAATGAGAAAGTGAAAGATAACTGGGTGGAAAAAAAAAACACAGACAAATAGATGAACAAAAAGTTACAATTTTTATTTGTAATAGTATGGGCCATATAGTATTCACCCAAAGCTTGTTTTAAAACAAATATTTTATTTATTGGTCGTTTTAACCAGTTACTTGCTGGCTTGTGAGCAGAGTATAGAAGCCTTAGAGGAAATGCCCTTTGCATCAGGGTATGCTATTGCTGATCAGAGCCACAACCGAACGGTGCCGTCAGAACCTCCAGAATACAGATTCTCCCCATGGTGGGAAAATACCACGCTGTGTACTTCACTCTCATGGCCCACCAGTTTGTGAATTTGCCCAGATTTAAGATCCAGCAAATGGATAATCCCGCTGGCACTCGCCTGAGCTAAAATTCGACCTGGAAAAGAGGGAAATAGAGATTTATCTCAAGCAGTCACAGCATGTAAACAATACAACATTTTATCTTGTTTTGGTTGTGATTCAAAAGACTCATTTTTATATTAGGCTCTCATTAAATATGAACTAACTTTATCTATAAAAATAATTTGAGCCATAAGATACATTTAGGATAAAAGCCTATAGCTCTACTTGCTTACCATTCAGAGGTCATTATATGCCTCAACATTCTCCTTATATTTGTGATTGATAGATCATTTTGAGATGAGATTGAGAGCAACTAAAGAAGACAACTTTATTTTGTAAATGAATATATTAAAGTAATTTAAAGCAATAGTTATCTAAATGGACAACAGAACATACATTTCAAGTAGATATATCTATATGTATTTATCCTAGAAAATGTAAAATGTACTTACTTACTTTAAGTATGTTAATTATGATAAATCATTGTATAAATTTATAACTATTGAGATATTTATGAATTCAACACATTTTCTTTGGAGTTGGAATGAAAAAAAAATAAGTATTTCTACCTCAAAATTACATGACCATTAACTTAACTTAAATTTCTGAAATCTTGCAAATGAAAATAATCCAAATTTAGTGTGGGGCATTTTCATAATTTTAAAAACATTTTTATTAAGTACCAAAGAATTAAAATACATAATTTTGATTCATAATTTTATTGATAAATTCTAGTAGGAAACTATCCCGGCATTTAGAGGCAAGTAGAATTAATAGAATATACTCACCTGAACTTAGAACGGAAGTGTTAAATTAAACATTGGGTTATTTAATCATGCTTATTGGTGTATTATTATCCCAACAACAGTGTTTAAAGCTTATTAAACTCTTTTAGCATCTGATACCACACTGAGTACTTGCTGTACAATTCTTAGAAGGACCCAATAGTAGACAAAAGAGCAGTAATTCTACAGTAGAGAGGAAGAAAGAGGCTTGAAGAGGCTAAGGAAGTTGTTTACCACGTATGGAAGGAACTGATATTCCAGCACAAACATTCCAAATCCAGAGACTCATAACCATCACATCTCCATTGTGTCCAGATGACATTGTATCAGCCATGCCTTCTGGACAGAGTATGGGTAGGTGACATATCTTGGAAGGGAATTTGTCCACCGCACAGTAGGAATTCACCATGAAAAGCATGGTGAAGTATTTCATCACATACTGTCCCTGAATAGTCATACTGCTTATGAAACAGAGAGGCGTTTATGAGTAAAGTTAACCATGACAAATATGGTCTATTTGCAAACCTTTATAAGACTCAGATTCTTTGTCTAGAACAAAGCCTTGCACAGCAAACATCCTTAGGACGGATTAGCATGTCCAAAGCAGCAGATGTGAATATCTATTATAAACCCTCTTCTACTAAGTCTTTGCTGACATTGGGGTTACACACTGACTTCACTTCTAGACTCACTCTATAGGTTACTGCTATTTTGACTCTCCTGAAACTCAAACAAAAGTTTTTTTTTATATACAACAGCGATGGAGGGGTATGAGATTTCAAAGTGTTTAGAACCAAACAGAACCAAAGCCCATAAAGAGAAGGATATAGCTAGAAATCAATGTTTTTGTTGTGGTCAAATCTATAAAAGTCAGATTTAAAAATATTCAGAGGGTGTCTTAGTTAGTGTTTTACTGCTGTGAACACACTCCATGACCAAATTAAAAAGAACATTTAATTGGGGCTGGCTTACAGTTTCAGAGGTTCAGTCCATTATCATCAAGGCAAGACATGGTGCAGTAGGAGCTGAGAGTTCTACATCTTTATCTGGAGGCTTCTAGCAGACTACTGACTTCCAGGCAGCTAGGAAGAGGGTCTTAAAGCCCACACCCACAGTGACACACCTACTCCAACAAGGCCACACCTACTCCACCAGGGCCACACCTTCTAATAGTGCCACTACCTGAGCTGAGCATATAAAAACTATCACAGAGGGATTTAGGTAATTTCTAGTAGTTTGTATAACAACAACAACAACAACAATAACAACAACAACAACAACGAATCCAACAGTTTAATGCAATGACTTAGAAGAGTTACAAGAAACATATTGAAAATAGGTAAATATTAAAAGCTTTCAAGATATATACCTTTAGATATGGCTACATAGTACATATGTTCTATAAATAAAGTTAGAACACTAGAATACACTGCTAAAGGTTGTTCTCTGATCTCCATATGTGTTCCATGGCACACATGTGCACTGCCACACCAAGACAACATACCTTAAAAATATGTGTATTATAAAATCAGCAGTGGAATAATACTATAGAAATAGAATTTTAAATAGTGTCAAATGAACATATGTGAAACCCGAGGTAACAGTACTCATGTCAAAACTGCTTTATTCTCTAAGATATGAAAGGCCTCAACCTCATACATGCAAGCACAGGTAACTAAGGAACGGCAAAGTGGGAGAAATAGTCTTCCACAGGGAAGAACGCTCCAATTAGGTTATCCAGTACCAAACAGCCAGCACTGAAAACAAAAACTATTCAAGGTACCTTCCCAGAGTTAGGTGTTTTTACTAGGATTTTGAGTTAGCAAGTAATGGCTTTCATGAGGACATTTTCAAAGATATATCATTTTGCCTTATTCACATTATTGAACCCCAATTCCCTGTCCACAGTTCCCTGGCCTGCTTGGTCGCTTTCCTGCCTCTAAGGGCTCATCTTGCTGTCATGTCACATGGCTTCTACTGTCACCTCCTCAATCTCCCCCAAGATCTTCTCTTCCCATCTCTTCCCCTTGCCTACTTTCACAACCTACCGAAACACAGATGTTAATATATATATGTGCACATATATAGTAATTTTAAAATAAAACATACTATTCTTAAACACCTGTTAAACAAAATGACTTGTTGCATTTATTTGTTATATCCAGGAGACTAGGTGGCCCAAATTTTTCATCAAGTGAAAAAAAAAACAACAACATAATTTTGGGGAAGATCAATCTTATAATTATATATATACACATATATATACACACTATTATATATATATATAATAGCATATATATGCATCCTGATATATGTGTGTATATATGTATATACACATACACCCATATATATATATATATATATATATATATATATATATATATATATATATATATATATATATGTATGTATGTATGTATATATCTCAAGGAACATCAACAGTGGGAGATTTTGAGTACTTTTTATTTGTGTGTCTCCAAAACCATAATTAATATTTCTTTTTATCAGTGAGGATAATTTCATTTTACTTTACTGATGAATGTGCAAATTCCACTTGGTTCTGAACTAAGTTTCTTCCAAATGAAATAATTGATATTTATACCTTTGTGGATTTCTCAGAATTTTGTTTCAAGTAAATATATAGCTCTACTTAAACAATGAAACCTATTTATATTATAGCAACAAGTGATATTTTTTAGAAGAGAAGAATAGTTACAATAATACCCTCTGAAATAAAGTAGTTTCAATTGGATTTGTCACAAAAAACCAAAAATATGAACATACTCACTTGGGCATCATTTTTAACAAATTCTCTTTAAAAGATGAGAAAAGGGCAGTAACATATAAAATAGAGTGGGATCATTTTATCTGAGTGTAAAATCATGTAGTATAAACTACTATTAAAACTCGTCATCCCATATTAACATAACATGCAAATAAAATATTAGCACTTTTTAAAACCTATGTACAAATATTTTGTGAAACTTTGCACGTTGGTGAATGCTTTTATTAAAATTCAACTCTGCTGAAAAAATCTTGGCACTTCTTCAAATTAAAGAATTTTTAATGAACTTTTGATACCTATTTGTATGGAAATTCAATTTGGTTTAGAGAGCATACCTCTAAGGATATCAGGAGTTATCTTAAGCTTTCAAAATTTTTTGTTTTGTTTTGTTTTTCAAGACAGGGTTTCTCTGTGTAGTCTTGGGCATCCTGGAACTTGCTCTGTAGACCAGGCTGGCCTCAAACTCACAGAGATCCACCTGCCTCTGCCTCCTGAGTCCTAGGATTAAAGGTAGGAAACACCACTGCCAGGGAAGCTTTCTGATTCTTAAGTTCCTTTCTCACCCAGTCAAATCTTCCCCAATGTCAATAGCTCTCCATCCCGTCTATTACCCTAGTATTTTAGGACTTGATATAATTAGTGCTTAAGACATGCTTCCCTGAAGTTATAGCTTGCTATGAGAGTACAAATATATTTTGGTATATTTTTATAAAAAGCATAGGGTTCTATATATTTTGCATTTATGCCTGTGTAAAATAAGGAACAGAAAGAGTGGAGTCCTACACCTTTTGTTCCACGTTCTTCACTCAACCCTAGGATGTGGAAAGCCTTCCTTCAGGACAAATGAGGGAAACTCCAGGAAACTCAAGTTAAAAGTGACTCACACACATACACACAAATGCACACACCCACACACACAAATGCATGCATGTACATATGTGTCCGTACACACATACACATGCACAGATGTGCAAACACAGATGCATATACTCATTTACAAGTATTGGGGTTTCTCTCACAAATTAAGACTCAGATTAACTGTGATACTTATTTTGGGATTTTCTCTGAGTGCAACTAAATCCCTAAGTACATAAGCTCTTATATTTACCATCCATGTCAACCCCAACTGTTTCAGCCAGTGTCGGCTTTACTACCTTTTAAGTCTGTGAAACGAAAGCATCCATGTTCTTAACAGAAATCACCATCACACATATCTGTTAGTGTTCAGCTCCTAGGTTGGTGCTTTTCACTATTTCTGTTTTGACAATGGAGGATGTCATGCATCTTGGTATGCTTTTAGATATTCCATGGTTGACTTAAACCCACACTTCACAGACAAGTACAGTCTTACTGCCTTTGAACTCTTTATTTTATTAATGCACTCTGTGGAGCATTTTCCTTAGCTTTCTGCATGGTCTCTGGTCATATCTTCGTGAACAAGGCCAACCCATCCACTAAAGCCCAGTTAGAATTATTCTCTTCAATCAATTGGAACAACACATCCTTAACGTGCCTTTTCCTGGAGTAGTGCATCCTTTTATTCATACCTTTCACAAGGTAACAAGCTCCTAAAAGGTGTGGTCAGCAATATATGTGTTCTACATTCCTGGCCATGCCAAATACCTGTGCACTTAACACTTAACAAGGAGAGCATTGTGATCAATACTCACAGTAGGTAATAATTAAAGTTGTCACAACTACCAGTTTTAAGACTTATTGTTGCCAAGCATTGTCCTAAGTCACTTTAGCAGGACAACAACCTTACAGGGTAGAAATATACCTGTGCTATGCATTTGAAATTCAACTAGCAGACCTGGAATGTATTATGTTTGTAAAATGTTCACCTGATTTCAAAGATTTCCCATGAACAATCTCACGGACTTCATTGATAGCTTTATGTTCATCACATACAATCTCACTTCAAATATATGATATTTAATAAAATAAACTTTAATATATATTTGAAGTATGTGTAATATATTAAAACAATTATTATTTCACCTTTTGGAAAATATGAGTAGAATCACATTTACAAGTGTCTTTCTGTTGGACAGTACTGGGATATACTTTGCTTTGCGGAGACTAAAACTGAGGTTTACAAAGATTAAGGCAACTTCACATGGCCACACAGTGTACGACTCATGGAATCCGGATTTGGGATCCCTGTGACTCTAAGGCTCTCATCCTCTGCCTCATGCTTTAGTAGCTCTGGATGGATTTTCATTGATTGGTTCAATGTCATCTCCCCGCTGCGATTAAGCTTCCCTTACTAAATTTCAACATGACTCAGAGTAAACAGCCCTGTGCATACAGCTTCAGTTTCCAGCTGGCCCTATATATTTTCCTAGGACATACTTTAAAATGAATTTTGACTGGACTATAGGAAACAT
The DNA here is from genome assembly GCA_028551405.1 of Uromys caudimaculatus. Taxonomy (NCBI): domain Eukaryota; kingdom Metazoa; phylum Chordata; class Mammalia; order Rodentia; family Muridae; genus Uromys; species Uromys caudimaculatus. The sequence continues at coordinate 61,885,056 of CM052709.1, read as the reverse complement.
TTAAAGATACTCATTTTGCATTACCTTAACGGCATGTATGAGCTCCAAGGACCTGACTGTACACTAGCTTGCTAGCAATAAGCATAGGACTTAGGAGACTTGCCTTTACTCCTTGACATCTTGAATAGCATTCAACATTTCCAGGATCAATAGTCCTTTTGTGATCAGAAAAGCCATTTCCACAACTTTGGGTAACTATTCAATATTCACATGTTGTATAGGAATTATCTTTTTTTTTTCTCAGTGAAAAGCAGAATATATTCACATTCTCATGAGTCCATCTGCAGCAAGTACCTGTTCAGCTTTTCTCAAATAGTGTGTGAAGTGAATAGCTATTTTAATACAGCAAAGATATATTTTCTACGTCTTTATGCCTATTGTTCCCAAGAAGAGCAGCCATATTTTGTTTTGCTTTGTTTTGTTGAGTGATTTCAACCTGCTTTACTTTCATATAAAATGTCTCTTCAGTACTAAAGTAAAATTAATTGGCTAGATTGAGAAAGTCAACTAGAATTCAGTTGTCAATATGACAATTCATATTTCATGGATTCAAAGCAAAAGCCATTGATTTGAAGAAAACGTTTTAATCAAGCCATGTTTTAAGAATACATTTGTTCTTTGGTTGGTGGTCCAGCCTCCAAGAGGACGGGGGGATCAGGCCCATTGATGCTGTTGCTCCCTCCATGGGGCTGCAGACTCCCTCAGCTCCTTCGGTCCCTTCTCCAACCCCTCCATCTGGGACCTCACTCTCAGTCCAGCGGTTACTGTTAAGTGAACCTTGGGCATTCTGGACTTTTGGGCTAATATCCCCTTATCAGTGAGTACATACCATGTTCATTCTTTTGTGACTGAGTTACCTCGCTCAGGATGATAATTTCAAGTTCCATCCATTTGCCTGCAAATTCATTAAGTCATTGTTTTTAATAGCTGAGTAGTACTCCATTGTGTAAATGTACCACATTTTCTGTATCCATTCCTCTGATGAGGGACATCTGGGTTGTTTCCAGCTTCTGGCTATTAT
>CM052709.1:61797106-61883935 GCA_028551405.1 Uromys caudimaculatus | reverse complement strand
TTATTTGGTTTTCTGGAGTCTAACTTCTTGAGTTCTTTGTATATATTGGATATTAGCCCTTTATCGGACGTAGGATTGGTTAAGATCTTTTCCCAATCTGTTGGTTGCTGTTTTGTCCTATTGACAAAGAATGCACATGGAGGGACCCATGGTTCAGACCACATATGTGGCAGAGGAGGGCCTTGTTGGCCATCAGAGGGAGGAGAAGCCCTTGGGCCTGAGGGTGTTAGAGGCCCCAGTAAAGGGGAATGTCAAGGTGGGAATATGGGAGTGGGTGGGTGGGTGGGTGGGAGGTGGAATACTCTCATAGAGGTGGGGGAGGAGGAGGGGATGGGGGTTTCCAAAGAGGAGACCTAGAAAGGGGGAAACATTGGAAATGTAAATAAAGTATCAAAAAATAAAAATAAAAATAAAAAAATAATAAAAAAGAATGCATTTGTTTACTAATGTTTCCCATGGAAGTGTACCATGTCATTTTGTAATGGGATACCCAGAAAAGGAAAAGAGGTAGTATAGTTATGAGATTCTCTAAATAATGGTGACAGAGAGCTTCGATTTTTTTGGGGGGGGGAGGTTGTCGTTCAAAGAATAACTCACAATAGTAGGTAATGAGCTCAGTTAGGGGCTAAGCTACATTGGAGAACTCTTTAGTTGATCAATAATATTTCCTCTTGTGAGTTACCAGGTATCAGGTACTGTTAGGGCAACTGTTACATGAAACCTTTATAATGAGGCTTAATAAATTCTTTATCTATTGAAACATCAAATATTTTTGTTCAGAAAATTAATTTTGAAGACATGTTTCTTACTACTTGGTATCTACAGATTTACACACATTATTAACAGAGAAGTTACACAGCTTCTAAAAGGTTTGAACATGTGATAGTAATATGTTATAGATATACAGTTTGATAGCAAGATTGTGGATTAAATTTGGCTAAATATATGCACTTTTCTATTGATTCTTTACTAGAAGTGTCATCCTAGATCGGATGCCGGTAGTTGTAGGAACAGAATTCTGCTATAAGGAAAAGAAGCCGAGTCAAAACTTTTAAGCTTATCATGCATAATGAAAATGTGAATGAAATCCATCATTCCATTTCTCATTAGAATAAGTACAATAATTTCTCATGATTATTCATGCTTTGGTTGAATTTTAAGTAATATGTTCCCCTAAAGGACACAAAACACTCGTTTTCTAGTTCATTCAAATTAATCTCAAACACAGATCACAGGAAATTTATTTATCACAAGTACAAGAATGGGGACTAAAACAATTGTGTGCCCAATATGAAATAACATATCAGAGAGAGGACGGCAGGCTTTGATCAATAAGGAAATGATTTTTATACACATCAGAACCAATTTGAAGCAATTCTCTCGATCAATACAGATAGGCAGAAATGCTTCTCAGCATTTATTACCTGTGGAGAGTGTTATTGATTAATTATATTGATTTTTTGAATGCATGTGGAGAGGCATCTGTTGTTTCTTTAAAAGATGCCTCAAAATGAGAAGTATTAAGAAACTACTTAAGTTTTGGGGATTTGCATTAATGGCTCAACCTAGGTCATTACTCAGAATTTCAGAAACACTGTTGAAGAAGATATGAAATGCAATTTAGATTATTTTTCATCCTATTGTTGATCAATATATTTTTTTAAATATTAAGAATTAACTAGTCTAAGTGATAGTAATAGTTATAAACTTTTCCAGTACTTTTGAAGTATGAATATTCTTGCTAAAGAGATCTAACTTTTGTTTTTGTCGAGAATACTACTTGACTGGAGATCATGTGGCATTGTAATATTAAAATGTGTGAAAAGGTAAACAATGGATTTAAAATTTCTCTTGCTAGCTTATGCCATAAAATACGATAGCCATTAGGGCAGACTAAATCTCACTGTTGTACTCTGGTACTTGAGACTAAAAAAGATGTTTATGTTATATTTATGTTAGAGCACATACTGTATTTAAATACAACCAGATGGAGTGTTGAAGACAAAACACGCTGTTATTTAACCTTGGTATGAAAAGCTACTTATTAAGTAGGCAAATGTTAGTCTCTTGTGTAGGTTTTATACATTTTTCACAAGAAATAATTACATAGATAAACTAATTTTTGTCTTTTGTGCAAAATCCATGTCCATCTTAGGAAGATAATTCATTGACACTACCAAAATGTGTAAAATGCAGCAGGCGAATTAATAAAAATTTTAATCTATCCTACAGTGTGTTGTTCTCAAAATATGTTCCCCCTGTTAGGAGAAAGTGAATGAAAAATTTGTGAACAGGTGCTTTCTTCCATGAGCTATTTTTTTTTGAACATTACTGAACTCCCTTGTGAGATGCACCCAAAGTCCTAAAAATGTTTAACTAATTATTGAATCCATTTAGACTATCAACAGCCACCTGTTCTCATTAAGAAATCCTTGTAGACCTGTTCCCTAGCATGGTCTTCACCTATGCAGCTGATCAGTGTTGGAATAATATTTATTTAGGGACCCCATGCACCTGGAGCCTTGCAAACACTTGAGAAAGGTATTTGCTGATGTAAGAGGGATCCTGAGTTTTTGGTTCATTTCTGAGAGTCAGATAAGCTGGGGCAGAGCACAGTTCTGAGCTGCTCAGAGACTGTGATGGGTTCTTTTCCCATTGTTCTTGAATAGGGAAAGAGTCCAAAGGCTTCTATTGATATGAGCCTTTTAATTAAAAGTTTAATTAATTTTATTGTATGAAGTAATAAAATCACTTTTAATAGTCTCAGTTTTTATTATTTAGACTCTAACAATTAATACATTTTAAGACTCTGAAAGTCAAAGTTCTAATGTTTCGAGAATGTTCAAAGTGGTTTTAGAACTAACTTTCTCATAGATGAATCCCCCATTGTGAATATGGAAGTCTGGCTGTGGGAAGAAAGGACGCTGCTGACTTCTGTTCCTGAGTGCTGAGGTAGAGAATTGTTAGCCACATCCTCAGTTTTAGGTTTATTCTTTTCCACGGAGGGCAAAAATAGAAAAGGGGCGAAAGAGGTTACGTGAACACAAATATCATCATAGTACTAATAGAGTAAAAAGAAAAAATATGTGATAAAATGCAGCTAATCTGGGGGGCAAGTGGCAGATGACAAGCCCAAATGTAACACTTCTACATAAATTAAGAGTGGCCAGATTATTTAGTTTACGTAGAATATAATTTGTAGTTTTAAAAGAAAATTTCAATTTAAGGCTGAAAGTTGAACCTTTTGAAAGGTCAGCCTTAATTCTAAATCTTTCATAGTTTCCTACCTAGGAAAGAACCCTAGCCTTGTTATTTAATGGATATTTACCTTCATAATGGCTTGAAGTGGCTAGTTTAAAAAAAGTCACCAGTTTCAATGTATTATTTATGTTTGCCTGAAATCTTTTACTTTTTCTCTTGAAAGAATTATATATTTATTTTATGTATATGAGTGTTCTGTCTTCATGAACAGCAGAAGAGGGAATCATATTCCATTTCAGATGGTTGTGAGCCACCCTGTGGTTGTTGGGAATCGAACTCAGGACATCTGGAAGAACAGCCAGTGCTTTTAACTGCTGAGCCATCTCTCCAGTTCCCATTTCCTGACACCGTTTTAGAGTTTCGTTTTTATTTTCAACTTGACACATGTAGAATCACACGGGAAGAGAATCTCACTGAGGATTTTCTAGATCCAGCTGGCTTGTGTGTGTGTGGGAGCTTCCTTGAACATGTTTGTTGATGTGAAAAGACCCCGCCTAAGTGTGGGTGGTACTATTTACTAGGTTTGGCTTCTGAATTATATGCATGAGCTGAGAAGTAGACAAGGGTTGTTCTCTCTCTCTCTCTCTCTCTCTCTCTCTCCTCTCTCTGTCCTTGAGTATAGATGCTTCAAGAAGAAGAAGAAGTTCAAGTTTCTGCCATGGAGCAGAACTTTCCTGCCCTAACAAACTGTGACCTAGAATCATGAGGTAAAAGAAAGCCCTTGTCCCAATTTGCTTGACGTCAGGCATTTTATCACAGCGGTGGACAGCAAATGAGGACACTTTTGTATTCTGTGCTATCCCACACTCATACCTGATCAAAGGCACCATTTTTATTTCACAGACAAAGGCATTGAGTCAGAGGGATGTGATGCACTGTCTTTAAGACTATAGAACTGGTGTTTGGTCTCTCCTGTAGACTGAAGGGAACTGAAGGTAGTTATGACAGGAAGTTGAACTAATTTGCCTGCTACATGATGTAAAAGAGAAATGTCTCTTTACTCCCAGTTCTTTGGAAAGTTTTCATCTCTTTGGAAACATGAATGAACCTTCTGGCATTATAGGGTAATGGTCTGGCTGCATACTTCATACAAACTTTAAAGAAACACATGGATGCTTTATTTCCATTCAGTTTTTCCCACTACACACCCTCATTCTCAGTTTCTTAATTTTACATACTTCATGGGTCAAAGGGCTTCTGCTAAAAGTAAATAGACAGTTTTACAGTGAAGATACAGGTGAGGATTTGGAGTCAAGTAATGAGATAGACAGGATTTAGGTTTGTACATGAGGCGGAACCTCCACAGAGTTAACACTGTAGCTTGTAGGAAAGGACTCTGACTTGTTTGAATGGAGGAAGTATTAGGACTCTTTCAGATGCAAGTGAAAGAAAATCTATGCAAACATAACAAAGAAGAAAGTGGTTTAAAATGTGTTCATTGAGCATCAGTTGCTAGAATGTCACTATAAGTGAGTTGAGTGTCTTCGTCTCAGTTCTGCTATCTAGGTTGAGCTATCTTTTACTCAGACTTCCTCTATGTGTTGGTCCTAACAGGACAGGCTCATAACTTCTGAAATTAAAAGCCCATGAATGAGTACTTCTATTTCTAAACAGTTTTATATTGGAATATTTTAATTTGGTCATATGTTTTCTTTAGTCTATTATGATGGCTGACAGGTAGACAGGATGTGGTTGAGAGTCTACCACAGAATCAGAGAGTACACAACAACTGGCATGATGTGTGCCTAGTGGCCCACATCAGGCTGCAAGTTTAGGAAGAACCAACAAGTTAAGCCAATCAAATTAATTTTAGACAATTATTCAAGATGGACGATTCAAAGTCTTTTTTTTTTTTTGAGTTATTACTTGACATTTAATTTTTAAATGTAGTTGATTTAATGTACAGGTAAATGTAATCAATGCAATAATAAACAAATTCAACTAGTCACTGACTATTTCTTAAATTAAACTAAAATTTATTATTCAAATAGTTTAGCTTTTTTTCTTTTTTTAAAAATTTTCTGATACTTTATTTACATTTCCAATGTTTCCCCCCTTTCCAGGTCTCCTCTTTGGAAATCCCCTATCTCCTCCCCCCTCCCCTGCCTCTATGAGGGTATTCCCCCTCCCACCTACCCACCGACCCACTCCCGTCTTCCCCCCTTGACATTCCCCTTTACTGGGGCCTCTAATACCCTCAGGCCCAAGGACTCTCCTTGCCCTAATGGCCAACAAGGCCCTCCCCTTGTTTGAGGCAACTTAAATAGTGATTTGCCTTCCATGATCTTCTTTAGTGATTCATCTACCCTCCTGCCCCCAGCCTCTTCTCTCCAAAAGAAATGCCGTGTAAACACACTGCATCTAGATCTGTCAAGAAATCAGTATAAGTTTCTCTGAATGGACCATGTTAAGGGTGTCTTATAAGGTGAGGGAATACAAAGGGGATGGCTTAAACAGCAGAGGAGCAAGAGGAAGCTTGAACATCATGTGATCATCTATCTAAGCTTCAATAAGAAACACATTCCCCAGACTCTGTGGAATGCAGCCCTTTCTGCATTAGTTACAAATGAATGCTTATTAACACAAGTGGCACTTATATAGACCAGGTCCAGAGAAACAGAACCCTAGCAAGTTATACAGACTTTCCTTTATTAAATTCAGTGAAAAAGTCATTATCTCTGAAATTAGAAGCATACAGCATAGTTATAGCTGTGAAACACTATCCTAATAATCCTTGCATATTTAGGCAAAAACTCAAGAAAGCTGTCTTTAAGGCCTATTCTATCATGGTTGGCATAGTTCCCATTTCGGTGTTGGAAATCTGGGCATCTTCAGAAGATCTTAACATGGTTTCCTAGAATGTAACGAGAAAAATAATAGCTGCAAATACTTCTAAACCAGGGCATTCAAAATATATGCAACTGCATTGCTTTGTTTTGTGAAGTTGTTATCCTGATAAGGAACTGTATTATTTAACTAAAACTGATATGAGACTTTAAAATTATATTCTTTAGAATTTTTTTCAGAAACTTAGAACAAAATATGAAAATGACAGTGGGGGGAATCAGGAAGTATGAGGGACCAGATATGGTGGGTCCTGCATCTGAGTGATGAGCAGATGGGTATATTACACTAATCTTTCCATATTTATACATGATTATATAAAAAGCATTAAAATGGTCAGCCTAGGGGCACACATCAGTACTTGGGAGGGAGCAGCAGATGATTCTCTGTGAGTTCAAGGCCAGCCTTGTCTACATAGTAAGTTGTAGGCTGACTAGAGCTGCATTGTGGGAACCTCTCTCAAAAATTTTCAAAATATTAATCATATAACAATATCAACATTGTTTCTGTCCTATGGTCATTTTCTATATGTAGAACTTAAATGTTTCATTATCATCAGAGGTGTGTAGAGTGCTCTGGAATTAGACATGTCGACAGTCCATTTGAGTAATTCTGCTAATATGTAGAGACAAATGTTGCTATCTGAAGATATTAAATGTGCAACCATATTTAAAAGAAAGCAATCCTGAAGTCTTCATTAAAATTAAGAACTTCTGCTCTGCAAAAGATGCCATTAGGATAGTGAAGAGACAAGCCCCAGCCTGAGGGAGAATGTTTGTAAAAGGCATGTGTGATAGAAGACAGTCTTCTAGAAAGCACAAAGAACAGTAAAGTTGAGTAAGAGAATTGACCTGATGAAAATGGCCTGGGTATGTTAGCAGTCACTTCATCAAACACAGCATATACACAGTACGTACACAAATGAGATGATGTTGCATGTCATATGTCATAGATGAAATACAAAAATAGGATGACTGTATGGTATTACTGCAAACTTACACCCGAAGGTAGATGGGGCAACCACAGATGGGACAAAGATGTGGACCATGCATAGGTTCCTAGCCAGCCCTGGAAGAACTGTAAAATGGCATATTTACTCTGGATGGCATTTTTGGTAGTTTCTTATGTATGTAAGTAAAACATATTCTTTAACATATGTATTCAGTCATGCCTCTTGAAATTTATTTAGCAGAGTTAAGAATGTATGTCTTAATATTTGTACATACACACACACACACACACACACACACACACATACACACACACACACACACACACACACATACACACACACACACACACACACAAGCAAAACCCAAATCAAACCTGGAAGCATTTCTATGTCCTCAGTAAGTGACAAAGTAAGTAAACTCTGGTAAAGTAGGACAATTGAATATTATTATTCAGTCCTAAAATGTAATGAATTACAGAGCCACATAAAGATATGGGGTGGGCAACTCAAATATCAGTTACCAAGTGAAGGAAGCCAATCTGAAGAAGCTATGATGCCAACTATGTGACATGCTGGGAAAGAGAAAATATTGGAGATGGAAGGAGGAGAATGAATAAGTGGGACATGGAGAAACTTTAGAGGAGATTAAAAAAAACCATCAACAACAAAACAGCCACAGCAGCAACAGCAACCCCTCCCCCCATAACACACTATAATGGTGGAGACACGACATTCTGTTGAATCCACAAAATGTAAAACACTGAGGTAACCCAAATATAACTCATGGGCTTTGGATGCTAATCATGTGCTAATGTGCTCATGAGTTGTAACATCTGGTAAGCGATGTTCCTGTTGGGGGAGTGCGGGGCTGCAAGTAAGGATGGAGGATGATGGCAAATTTCCTCAGCTTCTGAGTTTCGCTGTGAACCTAAAATTGTTCTCAAACTGTGACGGGAAAAGAGGAAGTCGTCAAGTTCAAAACTAAAAACTTGAACCAAAGTGAAGTTGACAACCCATTTTCAATTACAATTAAAAAATGCATATCGCTTGTAGACTTAGGATGCTTTTATTTTAAATACTGAATGTCTTTCTAAAGTCATTTATACTTGTACAAAATTCTAATCAGCATTCAAAATATGATAATTTAAAAATTATGAACCACATCATAATATTTAAAATAATGAAACATTCAAATTGTCACACAATATAGGTTGTAAACTTTGGTGATATTAAGACATCAACCACACACAATAACTCAAGCTGCAAGCTTCTTAAAATCATGCTGTACAGCTTCACATGACAGACAGGAGCAAAGGACGGGGGTTTTAGAGACAAGGAGGGAGGAGGGAGAAAGGAAGACGAGATCAATTGGAATGGAGGGAAGAAGAGAAAGAAGAGGGAGAACAGAGAAAGAAAAAAGGAGGGAGGGAGAAAGAGATTGTGAATTAAATTACTACAATTTTTTAATGAAAAAACCCCCAGTATTTATGATAAGTAAAGGCAGATTATTGAAAACAGAGCAGGTAAATGAAATCTCAGGTTCATATTGTATGAATTGGCCAATGGTGTTTCTCAACTACACCAGATAATTGTTCCACTACCTGCTTCACATCGATTGCATAGTCCTTCCTGGTAGTGTGTTTCTCAGGTCTAGAGAGGGATCCCATCAAGTCAAATAAAAACCACATCAAACAACAGTAAACAAAACACAAGATCAACAACAAAAATAGCATAGCAATCAGGGAACTCAGCAGTTAAGAGCAATGCTCTGAAATACTGGGGACACTTTGTATCCCAGCATACACGTGATAGGCTGTGTATCCCCAAAAGACTGAAATCCAACCAACCCCCATGCATAGGGACAGTAAGATCACCAGTGTTTACTGGCTTCATGCTTAGCTAGGGAAAAAAGACGTGAGTTGAAGGTTTGTGTAGAGATCCTGCCTCAAAGGAGTATATAGAGAGTGATTTATCGTGAATGCTCAGGAATGCTCAATGTTCTCACCTGGCTTCTGTGTGCACATACAGGCATGTTTACCCACATATACACATACAGACATACACCTACATACAAACAAATAAATAAGTAAGTCTTAAAACTTTTGATATTTAGAATTCTCTTTGAAATTGCACCACATTAATCCTTTAAAACTTTTTTAGGAACAAAATTTCAATTAGAAATATTTCCTTTTTAAAAAATTAATCACTTTGTTAAATAGCCCCTGTGTACATTATGTTGTTTTGTTTTCCATGAGGATTGGACAGCACGAGAGGTCTGAAACAGTTTTAGTTTCTATTTTATGAGATTCACATAGCTAATCTTTAATGTCATACAAAAAAACCCCTGTACATTTTGACTTATGTGGTTCTAGTTGATATGTGTACAATCCCTTTATTACATATTTAGATACTATACTAAGAGTGTTTATAAAACATTTTGCCCTGAAATAGCATTTTCTTTCTATTATACACATAGTTCAAACAGAATCTCATTTTAAAATGCATATTCTTCCATGAACTTGTCTAGAAAAAAAGTAATCTTAAAATTGAATTTTATATATCACCAAACCAAAGTTTTCCACCTAATGATAGGCAGGATATGGCAAAGCAAACTCAAATCTGGCATATGTGAGAGCACGACTATGCCAAGGGGGATTATAAGATTTAACCTAGTTACATATTAGCTATTCATTCATCACTTGAAAGTATGTTCATGTGCATGCAAGCATAGGTGTATGTACAAGCATGCATGTAAATGTGTGCATGCATGTGGAGGCTAAAATAGCATTGGGTAGTATTTGGAGGGACTTTCTACCTCTTAATTTTTTTGACACTGGTTCTTTCATTGACTTGAATTGACCAACCAGCTGAGGCTGAATGACCACATAACCCCAGGGATCTACCTGCCCCCTGGCTCCCCAATCCTGAGATTATAAACTTGGCACCACATACAACTTTTAAAAAGTAGATTCTAGGATTGAACTTAGGTTTTTGTGCCGTCAAGACCAGTGGTTTTCTACTGAAACATGTCTTCCACCTAAGACTGTTTCTAACAAGATATTTAAATGTATTATAACTCATATTGAGGAAATGCATGACATTATTTAAGACATCACTAAATCTCTCAGGCATATAATAAAATGGAATTTCATTCCTAAAACTTCTCTCTCTGTATAGGTCCATTCCCAGAGGTATCAAATTTGAATCCATTTAGCTGTCTCTTTTGATGTCACTGTGTTGAGCCTTTGGTATTTCATCTATCACCTTTATCACATTCTTCAATGTGCTATTTATATTTTGATTGATAAGTCATACGAACATCTTACCTATATTCTACCGAATAACACAGGAAATCTATGCTTTATGATTGTGCTGTCAAAATTATTTCACAAGACTCTAAGAAATATGCATTTGAAAGAAAAATGATATAGTACCAAATATTTTCATCTTAACCTTCACACTCTCTGTCTTACATTCAATAATCACTTTGCTCCTCAAAATCATCCTTATGACAATCTGAGTCATATGGAAGTGGAAATTAAAGAGATGCAGCATAAAGCAATGAATGCCTTGCGTCACACAGCTAGAAAGTAGGAAGGTAAAGATTTACATAAGGGAAGTTTGGTCCACAGTTGGAACAGCATACATCTATCTGCCTTGTCCAAGCTCGGGGGTCTTGGTTCTGTGATTTCATGTGTAATAATGGTACCTGCTATAATCCTGTAAGTGTTCTCAGCACCTATACTTAGATAAAGTCACAGGTTTTTGATCAGATGGTCTCCTCAAAGTCTTTAGAATTTCCTAAACACTTACATTAAGGCTCTTTTTCTCATAACCCTCCCACACCACCAGCCATCAGTTTTATGCGGGAGCTTGTCTCTTTTGGCAACCCTTCAACAGCTCAGTAGCTCAACTTTGGATCAGATTTTGACTCTGTTCTGGCTCTTCCTTTGCAACTGTGATTTTGGTAACTTTCCCTTTGGCTCCACATAGTCCCCTCAGTCGGACATTTGCATCATGACCAACACTCCTGGAGAGAACCAATCTTCTGTTCCCTACCACCAACTTCCTCTCTCACTTCATCATGGAGGGAGCTTAGCAATGTGCTATTATTGCTGTAATTGGATGGTGCTGAACTTTAACTGGCCCCTCAGCTTATAATTTTTAGTGATATCCTATTCAGCATTCAGAATATGACTGTTTTTAACCAATTTATGTTCAAAGTGAGCTTAAGATAAAATGGGAACTGAGTGGTATAGAAGAATAGTCACTTGTTTGGCTATCCAGGAAGCCAAGTTTAATTTTAGCCTTGAGAGAATTTGAAATCATTATAATTAGATGAGTATTAAAGCCCAAGAGTGAAAAGGACTCTTTTTTTAAAGCCCTACCCCTTCATTTAGCATCAATTCACAACTGGCAGTTCATTTTCTCAAATGCTCTACCACTGAGCATACATACAGAGTTAGAATATAATATATCAAGAGTTCAAATAACTAGGAAGGAGGCCATGGCTGGAGGTAAGAGATAGACCCTGTAATTAACTTGAATATCTATAGTGATGTAACAAATACAAAATTTATATTTATTTGTGGAAAGAAAGATTATATTGTTCCTCACATTTTACGTGTGGTACATACTAATGGGATGGTTGGCTTTAGATGACATGTAATGTACCCTGCACATATTACTGGGCTTCTAAACAGCAGAGTAATAACCATTCCCGAGCTTTGGCTCCAAGGTCAATGTGCAGCAAACTCCAGAAAAATAGATAATCATCTCACAGTCACTTCAAAATTCTGTGTAAATTCTGTGTAAGTTCAGCTTCAGTCCAGCTTGGTGCTCTGGGTGAATGAAGAACGTCAATAATGTGATGTCTGGAGGTACCAGAAACAGACACAGCCATGTGGCTCGTGGTCTAGTCTTTGGCTCTACCAATAACTAAAAACTATTTTAGTAAGATTTAGAAACAAATAAAAAGGCTTAAAACGTAGTCTGTCCCTCCCCCTGACCTACCCCCTCACCGGGAGGATGCACAGGCAGATAGATGTTCCTCTTTTAACAGAAGCACATTTTTGTCAATAGTGGTGGTCTCTGTTCAGCTTGCTCTCACACCTAAACACTCTTATTGCCTACTGTCACCTCTCAGGTTTGTTATTCCCACCGCCCTGATGGTACAAACCTTCCACCATAAAACCCGTCAGAAATGCCAGGTGATTTCCTTTGTCTCCTGACACATGCTGCATTTTAATGTGTGCCTTTCAGAATACTTGGGAGAGGAATCTTCTTTCATGTTCAAAGCGGGGCTGAGAGGACCATCCCATGCAGTGTAATCATTGGCCTCAGACTACTGTGAAACCCTGACTTCTGTGGTCACAGTTTCCTGATGGGAAATGGTATTGGCATGAATGAACCACTCAGGTCAGATGGCATAACTTTTGGGAGAAGTAGACAATTTGAAAGACATTATTTTTTTTTCTGGTATGATTCTACCTTAATTTTTCTTTATTATAAGCTATCTGGAGACATGTATTTTCTTTTGCCACAGTGAATGGCTACCCTGTGGAAGTGTATATTGCTGGCTTGACTTGTCTGATTATATTCTACTCTTGTGGGTTATATATGCGCCTATATTCATCTTAAGTTTGTCTTATCTACAGAGGAATGTTCCCCTTGGTTTCAAAAAGTGATTGATTTAAGTAATTTCAGTGTGATATGCTGAGCAGTCTTTTATTTACCAAAGACAGTTTTCTGGCGCCCCATCGGTAGGTCATTGAGCTTTTATGCTTTCTTTCCTTATCTCCTTCTGTGGATGCAATGTGTTTATGAGAGGCCTGGGGAGCAGGCTATTAATACAGGCGCTGTTCTCAGAAAAGAATGTGGCTAATTTTGTAGCAAATATAACGGAACTTCTAAACCTGATATACATGGTGTAGTCATGGTCACCTCAGGAGAGTATGGCCTTAGCAGAGAATTACTTCCTTGAATCTGATTCCTCACTCAAAGTTTATTTTAGTGCTTAAAATAACAAAGTAACACATTATAGCCAGGAACATGGAGAAAAATATGTAACAATGATGACTGCACACCTGCATTTGCCTCATGTTACATAATCTTACCCTGGGCAGACAAGTTATTTGATGGCGTTGATGTTAACAATTTTGTTTCCATAAGCCTGCTGTTTCATTTGTTTAGAAAAACACATATGCGATATAATGAGTTTCCTTTTTAAATTTGGCTTAAGATTTATTTATTTTTCTTTTGTTTGTATGAATGTTTTGACTGCATGTATCTCTGGGTACCACACATGTGCCTGGTGCTCCCAGAGGCCAAAAGGGGGGGTTAGATTCTCTGGACCTGGAGTTACAGAGAGTTGTAAGCTGACATGTGGGTGCCCTTAATTGCTGGATCATCTATCCAGCCCCAAGTTAAAGAAAATATGGGGCTTATATCTATTCTTCTTCCCCCTCCCTCTGTTCTCTTCCCCCTTCCTTTCTTTCCTTTTCTGTGCTGAGTATTGAATCCAGCTTACATTTACTAGATCAGTGAGCTGGTTCCTGCAGTGACATGTGACATGCAAAGGCTGCCTCTTGGAACCCTAAGGGTGACAAGAGACTGGAGAAATGGCAGGACATGGATACATGTGAACATATATACAGAAAAGTTGGGAATGAATCAGTGTGCTCACTCTTGTGTAGCAGCTGCTGCATCCTGGATGGTCGGTGTGTTTATTACATATACAGTTACGCGGTGAGATAGATTATTATATACAGATAAACAAAGAGGCAGGATTTAGGTTTACAGCAGAAAATGGACAGTCTTTATGGTATACAGCTTAACAAGGAATTAGGTTTAGCTAGTCTCAGTAGGAGAGGTCTCTGTAGGGTAGTGGTCTTCTGCCCATAGTCATGGAGGGGGGAGCTATAGTGGACATTTCTTTCTTTTCTTTCTTTCTTTTCCTTTTCTTTTTTTTCACACACTACTCACACTCAGACCAAGAAGGAAGGCTTTCCAATTTGCGTGGGTCTAATGCACTGGGGTTCATGACTTGCCTGGCTCATGTCTACAATACACAAACCCTTGGACCTTCGGAGATCTCTCCGCTTTCCAAAATATCTTTCCGTGCTCGTCTTTTCATTTTGACACGGGGTCTTGCTAAGTTGCCGAGGCTGATCTTGATTAGTCCAGGCAACCTTGAACTAAATATATATTTTTAACTTAAGTCTTTCCTTGTTAACAATAAATAATGGACTTAGGCAGTTTGCCCATAAAATCAGTAAACTATGAAACTTAGGTTCCATTTTCTGTGTGGACACCTTTGCGGACACGAGAGACAAAGATCCTAAAGGTTGTATGTTGACCATTTTATTCTTACTTTTATGAACAACGGTTCCTGATATTTTAGGCCTTCTGTTTGCACAGATCTAGATTTGTTCCCATGTTCTAGACAGGTGGATCTGGAGTACATGTATTATTTTTGTTCTAGCATTCCCATTAAAGTGAATCTCTTTTAACAGAAAAAAAAATTGTGTCTGAAGATAATGGTGGCATTTTAAGATAAGATAAGCATGACAATAATTCCCTTTTACTACTTGGAGAAGTTAAGACATCCTCACCTTGAAACACATCATGTAGGATTGTACGTTTACTAGGTGACAGCAAATTGTTGATTCGAAGGATGGATTCAATGGGTTTTGAAACAGCTGAAAGGTATTTGAAGTTTGACAGAAAGAGGAGGAGCAAACCGCAATACTATTACTTTTACTTAGAAAGTAAAATATAAGCTACAGAATAGTGTTATTTAGTCAATTCCTTCCTTCAACCAGAAACAACAAATCTGTTTTCTTTCAGGTTCCTGGTGGGCAAAACATTTTCAGAAGTGAAAATAATACATACATGGCAGTTCGAGTTTAATGCAGAGCCATAGGAAAAGCACAATGAAAATCTCTTAAAAGGACAAACACATGACTTAATAAAGTGCCTGGGGGTGCTGTAAACATGACGTCATGAAGGGACAGAGGAAGAGAGATCATCCAATGCCTTGGATTGTCAGACAATGTCTATCACATAGGATATGATGTTTAAGCTATCTTTTAATTAAAATAATTAAGGGGGTTATAATTAAAGAAAGAAATAGAATATTTTTTGGTAAAAAGGAAGTGATACATAAAAATATATAGATTTGTGAAATAGTTTGACCGGTTTGTAGAAGTTATATTATTTGGCTTCAGAGCAGGATACTTTCTATGACTAGAGGGAAAGAGTAGAGACCAAGAATAACCTAATAAGAAGCAGCTTGCTCTCTCTCTCTTTCTGATTCATATGCATATATATTACTTTTATTTTCATTTTTAAATGATCACTGCTAACAATAAAATTTTACTTTGGAAAACTGTTTTTCATTGCTAGTTGACTTTTTCTTCTCCACAGTAGAAAATGTTCCTGAAGAACAATGTTTATTGCTTTGGGGGTTATTTTATGAGGTGATTGTTACAAATTATTCTTAGAAGAAAATAGAGATGAGGAGAAAAGGGAACACCAGGCAATCAACGGATTTGAGGCAATGATTTCATTGTTGAACTTGCAGTTTGAACCTGTTTGCTGACAGACAATTTTAATAAGAAGAAAAATGCCCCAGGGAGTAGGGAGGCCTGGTGGGGGTTATAGGGGGTGGTGGGGACATCCTCTTGGAGACAGGGCGTAGGAGGAATGGAATGAGGGACTGTCTGAGGGCAGACCTGGAGGTGGGGGGATAATGACTAGATTCTAAAAAAAATAAAAGTAATAAAAAATAAATAAAAATGTCTCTCTTGAATCTTAAAACACACAAATTCAATCATGAATCCTAAGGTTAAGACACCTTAGTAATAGTAACTGAAGTTCTCTGTGCCTCAGTTTACACACGAATCAAACAGAGACTTTCTGTGGTATAAATTCGTGACTAATATTCACATAATCCCCAGTGTGTGCTAATCTTGGTTCTTTGCATAAGGTTATAGAATCACAGTAATCTCAAACACGGGAACTGTTATTATCTTCTGTCTGGTTTATAAATGAGGCACTGAAACTTAACTCTCTCAAGAGCATATTGTCTGTGTATTTGAGCCCAGGTGGCCCAGTGCTAGACTTGTACTATGGTTCCAGAACAATGAAATACCTGAGACAAGATCTGGCACACCACCAGACCACCTTATCTGAAGTCTCCTACTGCTGTAGCAAAGAGCAAGTATTTTCAGTACTATTTGATAGCAAACCATGGATTTCCATGGCTGTCCCTAGCTGTCAATGTTAAAAGTACAAATATTGGGATGAATCTCAGTGATGGGAAACCTACAAAGGTTTCCAGGGAAGAGGAGATTTAAGTTCCACGTTGACACAGGGGAGGAGTTGCCAGTGTAGAGACTTGGTTGGGAGCACGCAAGTTATTCTCTCTTAACATGACTTCCTTGGGTAATCTCTGTTTCTGATGGAGGAAACAGCCATATGCTCTGAGAGTTGGATCAGCAGATGGCACACACATTGGACGACCTATTGCATAAGCTGAAGAAATGGAAAAGTTTTCCTGCCTAGAAGATAGGCTCAGCCACTGGAGTTTAAGAATATACCTTCTGCTTGGAGAAAAATGCAGAGTGTTCCTTAGGAGGGCATCCAAAATACTGAAGACATTCTTGCATAAGTAGGGTAGGGAGGGGTAAAGCAGACACTCCTTGTATTTAGAAACACTGCTCAAAACATCCTCTCTGTGTGAGACAGCCTGTGACGCTGAAGCCTTGCAGGCTTTCTTAAGGAAAAGATCACACTGGAGACAGAGGTCCAGTTAGGAGGGTGTCCTCCTAGCAGTTGTCGGTTTCCCTTCTGGAACTTGATATGTAACAAGATCACTTTCAGAAGAAGTGACAAATTCTAATACTATTTAAGTAGCAAAGGAAAGTTGTATATGTAAATGAAAGCTGTTGGGGAAAGGAATAACAGATATAGTCCAAATGATAAATAATATGCCCTTGTTTTAAAAAAGGTAAGTTATGGAGACTCAAATAATATCTTATGTGGCCCAAATCAAGTCTATTTCATTTTGACTTGTCTGAGCCTTTGCACATCTGTGAGGGAGCAGAGGCTTAGTTTTAACGGGAAATGTGAGTTGGTCTTAAGCAGATTAGAAGCTCAAATTCAAAATAATGACACTGTCTTAAATATGAATACCTGACGTGAGGGTACAGGGAATATATCAGTGATAACAGGCTGATAAGAAAGTTATTTTATCAACAGGAATGATAGACAACTTGCCCACAGCAGATTCTACATAGCCTTCTCTTATCTAAACATTGGTATACCCAATATTCGGAGCATTTAAGAAATCTGTCATTTCATATCTTTGAAGATTTCCTGTCACCCTTGTGTTTTACACAATCTTCATACCAGTGGGCCCAACCTGTTGTGGGGGAACTTCTCTGGGGAGATGCAATCAAAGATATACCCTTCTTATAGGGTACCAAGAAGAAATCAAAGTAGAATTCCACCAAAGTCCTACCTGGGGAATCAACGAGTTTCCTGGGTTCACTTCTAGAGCATGCATGTGGGGTTATTTAACAGAAGTGTAGGTGACACCAAGGCAGCTATATTTTTGAGAGTCTCACTCACCCCGGCAACAGTTTTGCCTAGCTGCACAGTTACCCATTTCAGTTACCCTTCCACAGGTAACTAGCATTTTCTGAGACCATGATGACACATGTGGTCACAACAGAATCACATACAGGATGAGGAGAGGTACAGGAGGGAGAAGCTGAGGTCTTAGTCGTGGGTGCAATGATTCTTCCAACCTTCTCCTTCCACAAGGAAATACCATCAAAGCCCTAGTGATGAGAGTCACATCCTAGTAGTTACATCTGCTCTGATGAAAATAATGTCTGATATAACATGAGGGATAGCTCCTCTACTGCTACCTGTGAGATATGTCAAGTCACATTCACTCTGGCTGAGATTCCTTCCAGGCAACTTTTTCTTCATGATATAATCTAAACACCCCTTCATTCTGTCAGACTATGCCTATGAGCTCTTATGGCATAGCGCCATATTCTCTGTGCTCATTTTCCATCTCTGGAATGAAAATACCTAGAGTAACCAACTTCAGGAAGGATTTAGTTTTGCTCATAGTATCAGGGTATCACAGGCCCAAAGTTTGCTGATTTATTGCTTCTGGTCCAGTGGTAGGCAGAGGATTGTGACTGAGAGCACTTGGTAGAGCAAACAGACTCATTTCATCACAGATAGATAGGAAGCAGAGAGAAAGTCAGCAAGTGGTAAGGGTCAAGATAGACATTTCAGTGATAAGTCATTGAGGACTTCTGACAATCATGCCTCATCTTTTAAATAGCCTATTAAACTAAGGATGCCATCAATAAATTAAGCCATTGATGGGAGAAGCGGCTCTTCTGGCCCCTTCATATTCCTGTAGCCCTATCAGCTAGAGACTGAGTACTTAACAAGTGAACTTTATGAGACATTTCACATCCAACTCACAACAGTTTCTGAAATCTTTTCCCAGTGCAATGCAACACACAGTTGCTTACACAATTATTTGCAACAGTCTTACATAATGCCTGTCTTCTCCAGTAGACCACAAGGAGGAGAAGGCTGGCATACTATCTCGTTTGTTCACCTCTTAAGACCCAGGAAGAAGCACACTGTGTTGAACTCAATGAGGTTTTTTTGCAGATTGACCATAATTGCAGCTCTGAGAAACCCATGACAAAATAGGGCACAGGTTTCAGTATGGGCAATGACCCAGCTGTGGGTGTAGGCATAGCCAATAGTGGTTTTGGTGATGCTTGGTGTTCCTTTATGAAATGCATTAGTAATGGCAAAGGATAGAGAAACCTAAACATGCCAGTCTTGTTGCATATTGAGCAAATATCTGGAGACACAAAGAGACAGGGATAGAATGCTCTTCATTTAGCGGAAGAGGCTGGGATTCAATATGGGGTCTTTCAGTGAGCACAGACTCATGCCATGTGCTTGATGGATTCTTAATAACCAAGTCATTGTGGCTGAGAGGCAGTGGTAGCACCTCTAAGGATCTCTCCACAACTATTATCTTTTCAAGCACACCCTCCTCCACGAGAGTGTTTCCATCTGAACACTATTGCCTGTAACTACAAAATCTGCTGTATACAGCACCAATAGGCATGAGTTATAAAGTTGCTTATTATACTAATGATGAGCCTCTGGTTATGGCCCCACAAAATTTAAGGTTAGGTCATGAAAAATTTGGGTTCTACTTTGGAACACACATATTTTGATTTTGAGATACTGAACATTTCTACATAGTGAAGTTCTGTTAACAAAAAGCTATTTTGCAAGGATGATTTATGCTTCTTTGCCATTTGTAATGGAATTTACTTCTTAGTCAAACATGAAGCAGGTTAGAACCATTCCTCATTAATCATATTTCTTGGTGGATTTGATCTTTCTGGTCATTGACATCATTCGTGAGGGTGAGCTGTAAATATTTTAATTATTTCCAATGCGCCACATGGCTCTGGCTCTGGCTACAGGGTGGATATCCGATGATTCTGTTGCTGCAGATCTTGGCTAACAAATCACTGTGATATTTACTTTTCTTTTTCCAAATCTTCAGGGAAATAAATTTATGGATCACTTAACCTTTTGCCCAAGGAACAAAACCCAAGTCAGATCTGAATTAATGTTGCTCTGAAGATGCAAAGCAAAGAAAGCCTGGCTTTCGAAGCAAAGTGGTGGGTTAAGCAACACTTCATATAACAGAGTTGGGGCTACTGGTCTTTACTGGGAATTAACGGTGACCCAGCCTTTGGTATATTTGCATGACACTCAAGAGATTGCATTCATTTTGCTCTGCATTAGTTAGCTGGGATAGGCAATGAAACTCCTATTATTTGAACTGCATTCTCCAGGACTGGGAATTCTGTAGTAACCAGGTTTTCCCTAGGGATAACATAGGTCCTGATGCTGCCCTTACCTGGACACCCTAAGCTGGCTTCCTTCATTGAATCCATCTGCACTAAGCATTAACAGTTGTGAGCACAATGACAGTTTTGTAGATGCTTCTGATTTCTACGTCCCATTTGAAAGGTCACCAGATACACTGAAAATACGATGTTCCATCTATCTGCTGGGATAATGAAATTTCTTGGGCACTATGAAAATATTTTACTCAAACTGAAAGATGTTGGCAGAAGAAAGGCAACTGTCTGTGTGAATTATGCCTCCTCATGTCTCGCACTCTGTTGCGAGAATTTGCCCACATGGGGAAGCATGGTTGCTCTTTCATAGTTGGAATCACTTTACTACAAGAAAACCACCTCATGAAGTTGCTAAGTTATGAAGAATCTGGTTTGATGTGGAAACTGTTGGAAGTCTTGATGTAGCATTTATGTTCTTAATAGCAACTGAGAATTTAAAACGACTTTTAAAAAGTACATGCTCTGTTTATTCATTTGAATAATTCTCTGAAAGTATCTTAAGTGTGCCTTAAAATACACAGGGACTCAGGAGATGGCTCAGTGGGTGAAGTGCTTGCCATGCAAGCTTGAAGACTTGAGTTCAGGTCCCCAGTACCCACATGAAAAGCTGGGTGTGGCTGTGGATGCCTACAACTCCTGCAGAGGGGTGTGGAGACAGATGAGTTTGCACAGCTTTCTGCTCAGACAGTCACAGTAATTGTGAGCTCTAGTTTCTGTGAGAAACCTTGTCTCAGAAATAATGTAGGGAGTGACAGACGAGAATATTCCTGAAAACCAGCTTTCTACAAACAAATCTGTTGTATGAAGTTGACTTTAGGCCTCCACTCTTGTAAGCACAGGTGAATGCACACACATATATTAGATGTAAAATAATATTTTTTAAATATTAAAGTTGACCTTAGGCCTCCACTCTTGTAAGCACAGGTGAATGCACACACATGATAATCAGCTCTTCGATAACTGCTGCTACTTTGAATTATTTTTATTGGGCAGAATGTTTTTCTTGAATAAAAAGAATGTCCTCCTAACTTCTCTTGCAAAGTGGAGAGGGAGCTTTTACAAGTGCATCAAAGAATGCCTGTAGGTTCTGGAGGCAGAGTGGAGAAATTACCCACATTCAGTGGAGTCAGTAGCAAGCCAGAACCTCTTTTCTCTTATTTACTGAAATTGCCTTAATAAATCCTCCTCCAGAGAGTAGGAACCAATTACATTAATGTGGGAGAGAAGCTATAACAGATTCATGTCATGGAAAACATCCACTGAAACTGGTGATGCAAACATGGGTGACCATGTTCCAATCACAGCTACTGCCTGCCATACACTGTGACATTTGTCATTTCTGTTCTGTGATCCTGACTCTGAACCTCTGTGAAAGGGTGCTTATTGAATTCTCAGAGCTTGTAAGCCATCTCATTTGCTCATCTTTAACTGCTGGTTTATCTGTAAATTAGAAATAAATTAAACAAAGTATATGCTAGTAATTTATCTCTGGAAAGTGACTCTAACAGGGTCTTTTCTATTCTTCATTAAAAAATAAATAAAATAAAAAGAGCTTCAGGACCCATTTTGTGGCTAGTTTTCTGCATATTAAAGCTCTTACTCGTTATTAACAGTTCTTGAACAATAGAGCAGAGGCAATCACATAGGGCAACATAAAATGCAATTTCGGTAGTTCAATCGAAGTGCTTCTGAAAATTGTTGCAGGCATTTTCTGCGGATTGCCAGCAACGGCAAATGCTTTTCAAACACTAATGTTTTGTAAAAACTGAAAACTCATGTGACGCTTACTGGGTAAGAAAGGCTCCATAAACACCAACACGGAAGCTCGCACTGAGTCAAAGGTCATCCCTGTAGGTTTGGTCTGCCTTGTCTGCTGTCACTAAAGCTGCCCACGACCATTGCTGAACGTAGTGTCAGTGTAGTCCCTTTCAGAACCATTGTATGGCCTTGCTCTGTCATGACCTTCCCTTCTGCTGACAACATGTAGGCTTACAAAGTTATTGGTTCTTTCATTAGTTTATTCCTTCATACAACAAAAATAATTTGCCATGGGTCATCCACTGGGCTTGAATGTGTTATTCATAAAATGTAGTGCTTGTCCTCCTAAAACCTGCAGTCCTGCCTGTAACCTGCAGTCCTGCCTGTAACCTGCAGTCCTGCCTATTCACATTCATTAATAATGAGGCTGTTTCCCAGTGCCCAGCTACGCTGATCTATACACAGGCTGGGGCAAACACTGTATGCTCTTCTCTGGAGGTTCAGAATAAATGCATAATTCTGTTTCCTTAAAGTTCATCTTCTGCAAATGATTAGAACCATAGTAGGAGGTGCACCTATCTCATAGAACACATTACCCATTATCTCAAAGATCACATTCACATGTTAAGGTTTTATTTTCAATTCATTTGGGGACAAGATGACCTAAATGGGTCATTAGGGTGCACTGTGCCCTTGTTCTGAAGTTAGTCTTGAGAGTCCATCCACCATCTCTACCTCTAATTCAAGCAAATGTTGGGTAAATTTGGTTGTTTTCAGATTTCTATTCCTTGGATGGACATTTTCTATAAGGCTTGGCATAAACCTGAAATCAAAGGAAGGGGCAACCTGGAGGGTCAGCCTACCTAGATCCTCAACTACTGAGGGATCCCTAATAGTAGCAAGGAAGAAGAAGCACGTGGGAACCATACAGACTGAAGCTCTGATATCTACAAGCCTGGCTTAGCACTTAAGAATTCTCTTCTGTAAAATGGTAGGGAATAATGCACTGGGCGCTGGAGAATAAGTGAAATATCCTAAGTGTGCAGCCTACTTTGTGCTTATAAATATCCCATTACAGTCTGTGCTCTGTGCTCCCTTCTCCCTGTACTATCTTGTTCTATTACAGTGTTGGGTGGGTTGGACCTTTCCGTACAACTATCATCTCACATACTTGTAGAACAGATACCATAGAGCAGATTTAAATAAAAGACAAATGCAGTGATGCATAGACATAAATGGTGGTTGTGTTTTCAAAGGAACTATGCCACATCGAGGGGTGATTCGCATGAGGTTCTCTGCTGTCAGTCTAATCTAGAGTTCAGCGACCTACAGTAGGTATGCCAGACGGTAGTCTGGTGAGCCAAGGGGCTGGGCACACTGCCATTTCCCAGGTGGAGAAAAGTCCAGACTAATTGCCAAAGCCTGGCAGAGCGAGTCATGAGATTATATTAACTGCTCCTTCTATTATACAACTGTCCTTACCCAGCAGTGGGAAACCTTGCCAAGGAAAAGCTGGAATGTGCTTGCTTCTTAGACCTGAGACTAAGGGCAGAGTGTCATCCTCCTAATCACAGACAGGAATTGCTAGTGTTCTATCTGACATGCATCCTCTTTCTCCACAGAACCCAGGTTTGTGCAGGCATCTGCCCCTGTCATAGGCAGTTCTCAAGGGAGGGTCCCAGGATGGACCTGGGTCAGTCTATCAAGGTAGATAATGATGAGGAGCTGAGCTCTAGCTTGCTCAGTATAAACCAGAAAGAATTCAACTCCAGTTCTTCCTGTAGCCTTCTTAGATTAATAAGGCAATTGGTCTGAGAAGGAAGCCAACAGAAGAGAAATACAAAACAGAAAGGCGGAGGAGAATTAAAGGTTATCAGTGATGACATCATTGAACCAGTGAAACAGCTCAACTCATCTTAGGTCCTAGTCCTTTCTTACTGCCTTACCATTTAACCAATTAAGTTATCAGCTACTTGTAGCCAAAATATATATTCCTAACATCTTATTTACCTATCATTTTCTATTATGCCTTAACTCAACACTCTGAACACAGTGGCTTCAATTTTTCTCCCGTAGCTCTGGAGATCAGAAGAGCCACATTTGGTCTGAAGTGTGGAGAAGGCTCTACTTCTATGCCTTGTGCAGCTCTTGTGCAGCTCCCTCAGGCTGCTTCCCCTCCTTATCTGATGGTCCTGTGTCACCCCTATATCTATTCCTCTTTTCACATACTCGCCACACAGCCATGCTCTTGGATTCTCTTGTCTCCTTCTTCCCAGGACCTTTTGTGATTATGTTGAGACCACCATGATAATCCAGATAACCCCTCATCCCAAGAGCCCTACTTTAGCCACACCTGTAAAATTCCACTGTGTGTGGGGGGAGTTCTTGAGGACGACCCTTATTTTGTGGTTTGTGTCTGTTGAGCATAGTCACATGGGTATGTTCCCAAGTAAGAGCTTGTTATCTGGTGCCAATAAGCACTGCATATTATCTGAGCCATAATTCAGTCAGTCATTTATTCAAAATGTATACAATCCAAGGCAATAGGCACTGTACTAACAAAACATCTGGGTTACTAGGAGGAGCAAGTTCTTCATGCTTTCAAAAGGGGAAGAGGGTGTGAGAACACAGAGTACCAAATGAAAGCTTTAGACACACAGAGAGGATGGCACACTCTGACTTCTGGTTGGGTTGTTCTACTGGAAAGGATTGTCTTTCATCACAGATACCATACAAACAATGGCCCTGCAATACTAGATTATTATCAATAAACAAAAAGTAAGCAGTCTCTATTTTGACCATATGATTTTTAATCCACTCTACTGGCTAGTTTTGTGTGTCAACTTGACACAAGCTGGAGTTATCACAGAGAAAGGAGTTTCAGTTGAGAAAATGCCTCCATGAGATCCAGCTGTAAGGCATTTTCTCAATTAGTAATCCAGGGGGGAGGGCCCCTTGTGAGTGGGCTGGTAGTCTTGGGTTCTATAAGAAAGCCAGCTGAGCAAGCCAGGAGAGGCAAGCAAGCCAGTAAGCAGCATTCCTCCATGACCTCTGCATCAGCTCCTGCTTCCTGCCCTGCTTGAGTTCCAGTCCTGACTTCTTTTCGTGATGAACAGCAATTGGAAGTGTAAGCCGAATAAACCCTTTCCTCCCCAACTTGCCTCTTGGTCATGATGTTTGCACAGGAATAGAAATCCTGACTACGACATCCACTCTAAAATATGTTTTCTGAAGATAGGAAGTCATAGCTGCAGAAAATGCTTGGAAAATTGGAGAAGTGAGATATATATATATATATATCTCCCAAAAGCTATAGTGAGCATTGGTTGAGTACATAGGTTTAGCTTGGTAAATATTAGTTGAGCACAGATTGTGAAGTGAATTAATACACACACACACACACACACACACACACACACACACACACACACAGACATCTGCCTTCTATTTTTCTTTCCAGAATTTCACCACAATTTTTCATTTATTATTTTTTCCCTTCTTTAATTCAAAAGTTAAAGAAAAGGAGGAACATGAGAAAGCATATATCACCCATAATAAAACTGCTCTTAAAATAGTGTATTTTGTAGAACCCATCCCACATTTAAGAGATAGCACTGCATATGTAGCATCAAAAAAGACTAAGAGAAGATTTCCAACTAAACCAATACACTCTCAGTTGTAACACAGTCCAGGTGTAGACATGCTGGTGCGTGAAGCTGAGGAGACAGCAGAACTTTCTGGCATCTCTCCGTTTCTCTTATCTCAGTTGTAACCACTATCTATTTCAGTATCAACTTCAGGCCTGTAGAGAACAGGAAAAGGAGGCACAGAGGGATGATGTTACACAGCCTTTTAACTTTCCATGAGAAATGATCCAAACCCAATAATCCAACTAAAAGGTGGGCAGAGCTAAACAGAGAATTCTCAACTGAGGAATCTCAGATGGCCGAGAAGCACCTAAAGAAATGTTCAACATTTTTAGTCCTCAGGGAAATGTAAATCAAAATGACCCTGAGATTCCACCTCACACCAATCAGAATGGCTAAGGTAAAAAACTCAAGTGACAACATATGCTGGTGAGGATGTGGAGAAAGAGGAACACTCCTCCATTGCTGGTGGGATTGCAAACTGTACAACCACTCTGGAAATCAATCTGGCAGTTTCTCAGAAAATTGGAAATAGTTCTACCTGAAGACTGAGCTATACTGCTCCTGGGCATATACCAAAAGATGCTCCATTATATCACAAGGACACATGTACCTCTGTGTTCATTGGAGCTTTATTCATAATAGCCAGAATCTGGGAACAACCCAGATGTCTCTCAACCGAAGAATGGATACAGAAAAAGTAGTTCATTTACACAATGGAATACTATATAGCCATTAAAAATAAGAACATCATGAACTTTGCAAGCAAATGAATGAACCTAGAAAAGACCAAGTGAGGTGCCCTAAATATCTGAAAATCTATCAATATATTGGTAGATGATTAAGCACACTAGGTTGCCCTCTTCCTTTCTTAACTCAGGTACCAGAACTTGACCAACACATCCACTTCATTAACAGTGCTGCAGAAGAATACTTTTTCTGGCAAACAGGACTTAATGTGTATATGGGGGTGTATGTATGTATATGTATGTATGCACATATGTTGCATGTGTGTGCATGTGTATGAGTACGTTCATTGTGTATGTAAGTATATGTATGTATATGTGCATGTGTGTGTTTAAATGTATATGCATGCATATGTGACTATGTGTTCATTCATGTGTAGGTGTGTCTATATGTGAGTATGTGTACTTGTGTGTGCATGTGTGTAAAGGTGTGTGTATGTATATGTGTATTTGTGTGAATATATATGTGTATGTATGTTTGTGTGTGTGGCTATGTGAATGTGTGGATAAGTATGTCTATACATATGTGTGTGTGTTTGCGTGAGTATATGCATATGTGTATGTGTTTGTGTATGTGGGTACGTGTGTGTGTGTGCTTGTGTGTGTGTTTGTGCCTGCCCATGTGTGCTGTGTTTGTTACATGTCTAGGTGTAACATGAGCTAAGAGACTCCGTGTTGCAGGACATAAAATGTCACCCAAAGCTTTTTTTCTTGTATCTACAAATGAAGAGATAATGTAAGGGCTAAAGTAAGACAAAAGGAAATCTTGTCTTCATTTTATAAACTAGCATTCGACAATTATCCAGTAACAAGCCCTACAAAGGCCACTGTAGCCCATTTCAGAGACTGCCTTTTTCCCCTTAACATTTCTTGATATTTCCTTAGAAATTCAAACCTGTTCTTTAGAATCTACCTAGAAAACCATTTAATCTCTAGTTCCTTTTCAAAATTGGTTAAGGCTAGGGAAGGCCAGTAAGAGCCAGAGAAAGGAAGTAAGCCAGGCCTGGGGTACTCCTTATTCTTTAACAACAGAAGCTGATGACTAATTTTGTGGCTGAACGTAGACAAGAAGGCCTGTTCTGTATTCTCATATGCGCACTCAACGGCTCAGAGAGACTCCTGAAGACTGACACTGTGCTTCTCTTCAGAGTGTATTTAAACAATATATATATATATAAGCAAAGTGAATCTTTCAGCAATAAGCCAAGTACTCGGGTGCCCTTCAAGCGTCAGTTGAAGACTCAGACAGGCAGAGTCTCTCCTATGTGCACAAATATGAGAGATGAAATGCCCGCTCTGAGGATGGAATTCAGATTTATTGAGTGCATACTAAGAGTTACCCGTTGAGTGAGATGATTTTGTTTGTGGTGCCTGATTTAATTGAATGAGGGATGCAGCTACTTCAGTGAAACTTTGGTGCGGAAATCAAATGTTCTATTTCATATAATGATTAGCTGAGTAAATTACCCTAGTGCGGCTGTTTGGGAACCCTGAGTATTCAACACATTTGCTCCTGAGGCTGCAGGTGCAGGCTGCCTCTCCAGCATTTTGTACATTTTGAGAAATTTAGTTCCTGATGTTCTGCTTGGCTCCAATTCATCTGATAAAAGAGATTATGCCATGAAATATTTTAGAAAAGCAAGTTTGTCAGCAATGGGAGCTACAGGAATTGGCTGGGAAAGGCCTTCAGTGTGGACACAGCTTTTCATTCTGTTGTGTGCCCAGAGAGGCACAAGTTCAGGCACTGGTGGTGTCTCCAATTCACCACCTTGGTCAATGCATGGCCAGTTACATTTCATGGTACTGGTCAAACTTTGACAAAAAGGTTTTGGACAAACTTGCTTAACTTGAGAGTTTGATATGAAGAAAATTGCTCTACAGATCTTCAGGGTTATTTTCAGATTCCCTTCCTGGCATATGTCAGCCCTGGGAATTCATTTAAAATAATTAATCTAAAAGTAGGAGTATGTGTAATTGTGCAGGAGATAAAGCCCACATTCCTTAACACAAGGGACAAAGTAGCTCCTTTGCTAACCTGTCTTTACTCTGGGCCTCATTTCCAGCTCCCTGCTCCTTCTGGTGTTATTTCCAAATTTATCCCAAAATACTCTAATTGTACCTGGGGTTTTGCTTCCTACTTGACTGACAAGAATAAGGGCAGAACCATGTCTGTTTTGCTTGCCTCAAAAACCCTGGAACATAGTTTAGTTTTTACGTACAAGTAGATGCTCAAAGGATGGCTGATAAATGAAGGAACAATTTCATATTCTTTTGATTATAATGATGATTAATGAAGCCACTCTGATGAGAAAGTAAAATCTGACATCCATTTATTTTCATTCATCATTGGCAAGAGATTTTTTAAAAAAAAAAAAAAAAAAAAGGGAAGCACAAGTAGTAAATTGGCCACTTTCTCTCTGCCTACCCTTCAAGAAAGAAAGACTTCCTTCCCAGTTCTGCATGTCTGTCATCAAAGTCCTCTCTCTTTCTCTCTTTCTCTTTCTCTCTCTCTCTCTCTCTCTCCCTCCCTTTCTCTCTCTCTCTCTCTCTCTCTCTCTCTCTCTCTCTCTCTCTCTCCCTCCCTCCCTTTCTTCCCCCCCCCTCTGCATATGTGTGTCTCTCTCTTTATCATTGAATGACCTACTAGGACTTTAGAATTAGCATATAAGGACTATTATTTTAGTGGGGAATGATTGCTCTGTTTCTTGTCGGATAAATGGTAATTAATAGTTGGTTCTTCTGGGTCATGCCTTTACAACAATTTTAGATGTCTTCCTCTGCAAAGTTAATAGATAATTTGTCAAGTTTGATCCTATATGAATACGCTTGATTTGGTATTGTTCTGAGAGGAAGATGTGTGCTAGAAGCAGACAATGTGTGGCTCTTGTAATCAGTTTCAGTGCTTTGTAGCCACATCTGTTGTGATCAATAGTATCACAAAAAGGAAACTAAATACTGCATTTTTACTTTGGTATACAGCATTTCTCTATTACCTTCACAATATCTGTTAGCTAAAAGTAATATTTTACCAGGTATTATAAAAGTAGGTATAATTGCCCAAATTTTTTTTGTTAGATTTTTATGAAAAAAAGTTTTTCTGGAGTAATTATTTCTCTTTATTAAAGACAGTGATGTTTAGTTTGGTATCATCAGCATTTTCCTTTTAAATTAATTAATTAAGTGTCCTGACCGATGTTTCTCCTCCCTCCTCTCCTCCCAGTCCTTCCCC
Organism: Uromys caudimaculatus; assembly: GCA_028551405.1. Taxonomy (NCBI): domain Eukaryota; kingdom Metazoa; phylum Chordata; class Mammalia; order Rodentia; family Muridae; genus Uromys; species Uromys caudimaculatus. Next base: position 61,854,503 of record CM052709.1, on the reverse strand, counting down.
CAGCCCCCATATCCATCCACTTCTCTTCAGAAAGAGGAAAGCCTCCCTTGGATATCAACCCGCCCTTGCATATCAAGCTGCAATAAAACTAGTCACCTCCTCTCCTACTGAGACTAGAGGAGACAGCCCAAAAGGAAGAAAGTGTCCCAAAGGTAGGCAACACAGTCAGAGACAGCCCCTGTTCCCACTGTTAGGAGTATCACATGAAGACCAAGCTCCACAACTGTAACTTATGTGCAGAGGGCCTAGGTCAGCCCCACTCAGGTTCCCTGGTTGGTGGGTCTCTATGAGTCCCTGTGAACCCAGATTAGTTGATTTTGAGGATTTTCTTGCTCACCAGGATTTTTAAAAGATGACCACAGACATGTTTACTAGACTTTTTGTTACCTTCAGTTTTTTCTTCCACAGTTACTCAGAATGCTCAGTATGACTAGCCTTCCCATTTGAATACTGCTTTGTTGGTTCATAGCATTGGTGCATATATACAGTACTATTTGCTAGTGCTTATTATTTAATATTTAATTTTCCATAAAAGTTTTGTTTCTAATCTTCAAATAACAAGAAAACTGAATGAATTCGATGACACTAATTTGGGGAGGAAAGTAGACAGTTGTATGGAGAAACCCTCAAACTCACAGAGAGCCAGGGTTAAAGGCATTCACCACTACGCCAGGCTTCTTTTTCCTTTAAGCTAGGAGTTTTGATACAGAACTGTAGACAGAACAACATATTCTTCTGCTGTTGATTGCAATCTTTCTGGACCAAGTTCCTGAAATCTACATGATTCTCTCTGAACATGTGGATAGATAGCACAGAGAAAGTACTTTTGTGCTGACCTTGACTCCCATCTCTGAATCTTTACTACAGAGAAGGCATTTTTTCTTTTTAACAATTCTCAAAGGTACATTTCAAGTCTCATTAAACAGAAAAATTACTTGCTTTTCACTTTTAACTTCAAGCATTTGTTACATCCATGATTACATGCAGTTTAACTTTTTTGTTGGTTTTAGGAAAGGAGGTCCAGGCCCGCTGAGTTGTGAAGCATAAATGATGATGATGGCTGCTTATGCTGTCACAGTACCCCAAAGGAGAGCTGAGAGCATGGTTTGTCCCATTTGTCACACAGAAAGCAAACAGAGGAAACTGTATACTGCTTGCACTATTCCTATTTTGGAGATACAACTTAACCAGTGTAGAATTAAGGTCTTTAATCAGCTTTCTGATTCTCAAATTTCAAAACCTGTGTGTGGAGAATCACTCATCTCTGACTCATGCATGCATCTCCTAAGTGACACAAAGAGAGAATGCATAGGAAAGGCCTGTGAGACAAACATACATCTCAGATTAAGAGAAGACAGGAGGTTCTAATAATAAATTATACCCAATAGGCACATATGGCATGCTCTATATTGCTGACTTATATTAGCTTATTTTCCTCACACAGGACAACTTCCAGTATGCAACAGGTCTGTAATTACTGTATAGGAATGACCAAGCTTCCATGAACAGTCCCACTGAGGAGTACCCTTAGAGTCATTCTGCATTTGGGGGGCTCCAGCCAGACATAATGGGTCTCTGTAGCAATAGCGTACTCTAGTCTGTGACCCTGGTGCTCCAGGAAAGAATTTTACAGAGCTCTTAAGGGAACCTAAACCTTTATAGTAGATAAGAGCATAAGTTAAAACGGAAACATTGAGCTCCAAGGAGGCTGCTCAAGTTTACACCTAGAAGAGGAGACATGCTTGAGGGCTGGGTTCTTTCATTCATCACTCAACAGCTTCCAATTATTATTACTTTCAAAAGATCACATATTTGAAGTTTCTAGAAAACTGAGCCCTTAAATAAAGATGAACATGTCTTACAACTGTAAACTTAGTACTCTCTAGCCAATGTCTTCCCAATTCCCTGACTCTCCAGCTCCTGGTAGCTACCATTCTCCTATTGTTTCTTTGTGTTGGGATTTCTATGAGTCCACACATAAATGAAAGCATTGTGACATTAACCATATTATATTGTGTACTTAAAGTTTGTCAAGAATTGATTCTGAATGCACTTACCATAAAAATAAAACAAATACAATGGTAGCTAGGTGAGGTGATAGATGTGTTAACTGTGATATACTGATTGTTGTCAGCATTTAGCTATAAATTTATATCAGTCATATATACTATAATTATATTTGATTATATTTGTTAGTTATATTTCAATAATATGGAGTAATAGTTTGATGAGAACTGTAGCTTTGTGATCTGTAGGATGGTAATTAAAATGAGACAAGCTTTGGAGACTGGACTCCGGCATGGAAAATCTTTGTCACTTCTTTTTCCTACAGAAAAATGAGCACATTTGCAGTGTACCTGTATATGAAAACAGTTCATTGTGGGGATATTTATGGCAGAATTCCAAAAAGAGCAACAGTATAGTTACTTAGACACTTTAAAGTGTTCAATGGGTTGATAGAGTTAGGAAGTTCTAATGATGAGGTATTACTAGTCCTATGGAAGAAATCACTCAGAGTCTGTCATTGTATACGAGGTGAAAATAATCAATATCACTGATAAAGAAAGAAGGTTGAGGAAAGGAGCCTGGAAAATATAGCATCCCAAGTACACCCCATCCAACAGCTCTTTCATACACTTAGAAATGTTTTATTTTTCATTTTTCAAATACCTGTAGGCAGTTTCAAAACTATTAAGTAGAAAATATCAGATTGGAGAGAATACTCATGTTAAGAGCATTGACTGCTTCCTCAGAGGACCTGGGTTCAATTTCCTGCACCCACATGGTGGTTCACAACCATCTGTTACTCCAATTCCAGGGTTCCAACACCCTCTTCTGTCTTCTACAGGCATTGCACACATGATATGTACAGACATACTTCCAAATACAAACATAGAATATAAGTACAATATAAAAACAATAAAGAATGTCAGAAATAAACCAATTCAGGATTTTTGAATTTTCACTGTTCTGAGGTAAAGAAGGAAATATTATGGCATCACACTATCTAATCCAGAATATGATTCAGTATTGTATTTCATTTTATTGTCCAGTCTGTCTTCACATTATATACTGTTCATCTGTTAGGAACTCAGTAGTTCTCTCAGCTATCAGGTCTACTGTTGATATATTATGTTTGTGTTTATAGAACCTGTAGAGACCATCTCCAGTAGATAGGCACAGCGCCCAGTTAAGGGATGGGGCCACCCACCCATCTTAAAAACTTTAACCCAGAATTGTTCCTATCTAAAGGAAATGCAGAGACAAAAATTGAGCAGAGGCTGAAGGAAAGTCCATCCAGATACACTCCCATCTAGGGATCCATCCCACCTGCAGACACCAAACCCCAACACTATTGCTGATGCCAAGAAGTGCTTGCAGACAGGAGCCTGGTATAGCTGTCCCCTGAGAGGCTCTGCCAGCACCTGACCAATACAGATGCAGATACTCACAGCCAACCATTGGACTGAGACTGGGGACCCCAGCAGAAGAGTTCCGGAAAAGACTGAAGGAGCTAAGGGGGATTGCAACTCCATTAGAAGAACAACAATATCAACTTATTTGACCACACAGAGTTACCAGGAACTAAACCACCAACCAAAGAGCACACATGGAGGAGCCCTTGGCCCCAGCTACATATGTAGCAGAGGATGGCCTTATCTGGCATCAATGGGATGCCCTTGGTCCTGTGGAGGCTTGATAGCCCAGCATATGGGGATTCTAGAGTAGTGAGGTGGGAATGGGGTGGGTGTGGTGTGAGCGCCCTCATAGAGGTAAAAAGTAGGGGGAATGGGACAGGAGTTTGTGGAGGGGAAACTGGGAAAGGGACATTTGAATATAAAATAACCAATAAAAAAGAATAAAAAAGAATGTAAGTAGTAACTTAACACTATATCACAATGCTCATATATTTTTTTTCTTGTGTCTTGTTTTTGTTTAGGTTCATGAATCACCACTCAAACCAAATAAACACTGATCTCAGTTAAGTAAGAATAGTTTATTGAATGCACTCTATAATACTGGACATCCAGGATGGCAAAAAGGATTGTGGTACTAGTCTTTTCTCGGGGCAGGCTTTTTACAGGAAAAAAAAAAAAACAAGTTAAAAAGTTTAAAGGGCAAGGAGGGGAGCAGTTGGCTCACTAGGCAAAGTATTACCAGCTGACTTTTAAGCTGATTGGTCCTGCGTAACGTAAGGGGGTGGTGGATGGGTGGTGAAGAGGAATTTTGGAACACTGTGATAACAGAGCATGAGTATTATAATCATAACTTTTTGGCTTATTAGTAGCATTCTTCAGTATCAGCCACAAAACCACAGAGAGCTCACAGGTAGGTGCAGGAAGGGCTTCCCAGAGGTTAGCTCTGACTCAAGATATTTTAGACAAAACAGTTCATATTGATCTTTGATTTGATGGTTCCCATGTAAAGCCTTGTGAAATTTAAGATTAGAAAACCTCATATAAACAATCAGAACACATAGACCAAAACAGGGTATATGGTCAGCATGTCCTTGAGCAAAGTCACTTTTCTCTGTCAGTGATTGGCGACATGATACAACAATATGAAGTAGCTGGCAGGCATGGAACACAATGGCCTCAGCCATTCTGGGGGTGGGGTAGGAGAGTCCAGACCATAATAGCCTTATCATATAGTTGTTGTATCATTATATCACTGGACAAAAAAGGAATTATAATGCAATCACAAGACATCGCATCTATATAATTTCTATGATGGTATTGATATAATTATTCCATTTAATTAAGTTACTGTTTCTAATCTCTTCTGAACTTAATTCATGAACCATTTTTTGAGATTTTTTTTTTTTGAGACAGATTTTTTTTTCTCTGTGTAAAAAGCCCTGGCCATCTTGAATTCACTTTGTAGACCAGACTGGCCTCAAACTCCACCTGGCTTTGCCTCCCAAGTGCTAGGATTAAAGGCGTGTGCCACCATGCCCAGCTTCATAAACTAAATATTATCTCAGGTATTTATGTATAAGAAATATATGTGGATAATAATATTCAGTGACTATTTGCATATTCACTGGAACTTATCTTTAGATATGTTTGTAAAGGAAACTAAAGAAATTCACTGCTGTATGATTTATATTTTCTTGAATAAATATAAAAAGATAAGAAAATGTTCCATTGGCTGAGAATCAGGGACCAAATGTAAGGCATGTCTTAAAAGATGAAATAAATTATTGTGTAGAATGAAAATAAAACTAGCCAAAGAACAATATTGAGATAAGCTGAAAGCAAATGCATCATAAATCCTAAGTGCATGAAGAGGGAGGAGAAAAATGAATCTTCAGCTCTTTAGTGCTCTGAGCCAGTGTATTTACATCATGCAATTTTCATCAAAAGCCTACAATATGACAGTAAAAGTCAATTTCATCTTAATGATAAGAAAAGTGAAACTTTCAACATCCTCAAACAAGGTGGTATAAGGACAAGATTCTGGTCCAAGTCAGAACTCCAAGAATTTATTTATTTTTGTTTTCTTTATATACAATATACACATTGAGATGATGCTGAGGTTAGTTCTCAGTTGGAGGCTGACAAGAAGGGTGCCAGATATCAATGATTTGATTGGCCTGATGACATAGGAGACAGTGCAGGAAATAAGCAACCACGGGGTGCTGTTGTAGGAGTTGAGAAATCAGTCAGTTCTAAGGGGAAGATGAACTGTGGGAGTAAAGAGGGATTATGGGAAGGCTCCTGATGGGCAGGCCAAGGAGAGTAGGGCTGATTGAAAAGTCAAGATACAGGCAGAGACAGGAATTTCAGAATTTCAATTCTCAGATTGATGAAAGCTTCGGGATATTACAATGATCTGTGTGTGGCCCTTTGGGCTGGTTTCTGATTTTGTTGGTGGGACCTAAGAAATGAAGCACCATGAAAATTAATGAATCAGCTGCAGTCCTCTCAGGGTTATGGTGACTGAGGAAAGGGATAACTGTGGGGTAGGAAACCAATGCCCCCACAACTGGGAGAAGCAGGTGCTTCCACAACAGGCAGAGTGTCACAGCAATGGCTGATGGGTAAGGGATTGAGCAGGTACAGTCAGAGGCTTTGCTTTACAACTGGAGACTGCTTCAGTTTAGTTTGAAAGAAGTGCCTTGAAGAAAAGAAAACATTCAAAATTCTAGTGTAGATGAGAGAGGTGCTCTCCATCCTTTGAAAAAGATTGTTTTTTCTGTCTGCTACAGCCAAACTAAAGCTTTCTACTATAAATTAATTCACTCTGGACTTTAATAGGCAGATCAGAGATTAGTAGAAAATATATACATAGTTTTAGAAAGACGTGTATCATGGGAAGACACAAGATAGAGTAAAAAATTTAGAATAACTACTCAGTAAAGTGATTTCTTGAAGAAAGTATTGCAACTGATGGAAACAAATTATATGTAGAAGACAATGAGTCACACTAGACTAGGTTGTAGGGAAAGGGAGTAGGAGGGACCTTGGGGGAACTCGGAGGCAACAGCAACATCATTTGTTTATATCATAACAATGTGTGTAGAGAGCCAACACATTTATTTATATGCCCCAGAGTTCAGGCTGAGTTCTTGGATGGAGCATCTTTAGGTTAAGGGTAAGGTCCCCTCTCTTCCCTGTCAAATTGCTACTTCTGATCCCACATCATAGAAGCCTTTTGTTGTTGTTTTTAGCTGCTTTAAAAAGGGAAATCATTGCAAAAATGGTATTACTATTTTTTTTTTTTTTTTTTTTTTTGGTTTTTCGAGACAGGGTTTCTCTGTGTAGCCCTGGCTGTCCTGGAACTCACTCTGTAGGTCAGGCTGGCCTCGAACTCAGAAATCCACCTGCCTCTGCCTCTCAAGTGCTGGGATTAAAGGTGTGCGCCACCACTACCCAGCGGTATTACTATTTCTAAGACAATTAGAATTAGTAGAATTTAATGTAGAATTTTAAACTTTTCTGTGAGCCATCCTACCTCTCTACCCTTGATGTTAAACAGATATTTTTCAGACATGCATGGGAGATAACAAAAGTCTGGATTTTTCAGAGAATCAATTACATAATCACAGCTACCTTTAGATTGCCTTTTTTTTTGTTTGTTTGTTTTGATAATTTATATAAATTTTCCTGAAGTGGTGGGACTTATTTTTAAATGATATTTTCTTAATCTTTCGTGTACAAAGGCACTAAGATAGCACAGGTTGAATTCGCCACTACACCATTGTAATCCTACAGGAGTATTGTCTGTCAAATTTCCATCCTGTACCATCTGTACCAACAGAAACTGCCTCCTAGCACAGACCAAAATAAAATAATCTGGTAAAGGAATCAAGGCAACAAATGATAGATTAGTTTCCCTTTACCACCTCCATTTAGCTGGGCTCAGGATTTAGGGCTTGCTGAGTCATCCCAAGAGACTTTCGGGTGTTACAGGCTAACCGCTCTGGGGCAATATTCACATCAACAAATGCAGACCTCTCGATCATATTGAGCTGTTCAACTACTCCATGTAGTCGGGCAGCAGTTGGCTCTTAGTCACATGACTTCACCTTTTAAGCAGTTACCCAACTCTTGCCAGTGCTCCATTGTTTCCTTCCAGTGACTGGAGGCTTGTTGGAGCAGCATTCAAACCACAGTTTAGTAAATATGCTGGTAACTCACAATATTCAGTTCATAAAAGAGATAAGAAGTAAATGTGAATTTGACATACATCTCAATATACTGAGTTTGTCAATAAAATTTTCTTCTTCTTCTTCTTCTTCTTCTTCTTCTTCTTCTTCTTCTTCTTCTTCTTCTTCCTCTTCCTCTTCCTCTTCCTCTTCCTCTTCCTCTTCCTCTTCTTCTTTTTTTGTATTTTATATGTATAGAGGTTAACCTTAACTCAGAATTTCAGAAAGATTTAACTCAACAGCAGAGATGTGCCCTGAATATGGGCAGTGACATCCTATGGGTTGATGTTCTAAAGTAAATAAAAGGACTTGAACGCCAGCTTTCTCTCTCTGTTTCCCGGCTGATGAAGTGATGTTACTAGACACCAAAAGCTTCTGAAACCACATCTTTCCAGCCAAGGAAGGATGGCAACTCCTGTAACTATGAGATGAAATAAGCTCTTCTTCTCTTAATTTCCCCCCTCCAGGTACCTTGTCATAGCATCTGTAAAAGTAACCAAAATACAATATGTGTGCTGTATACCTTATGTATAACATAATATGACATAAAGATTATATATGTCATACTATATAATGTGACTATATAATTTTTGATATATATCAAAATTTATCTGGTTATAATATCTGGTTATAATAATGATTGATAAAAGTAGACTATATCAAAGCTCAGTAGCGGAAAAGCTGGAAGAAACCATATATCTATTAGATGACAATTGTCACAACCTCAGAGGTGATCTGCGAATGGTGAGAGGTGCTTTGCAATATAGATCTGACAAGAATCATTGCCCCATCTTGCTCTACTATTATGCTTTTGAATGTCATTCTTCACAACAGGAAATACTAATATAGTTCAAAGGATAAAAATATAGGAAAGAGCTAACAGTCAACTTCATTTTTTTAGTAGAAATACTGTAAATATTTCTGATTTTAAAATAGTGATTTTAATAAATTTGTATAAACTCAGTTTTTTTTTTTTCATTTACTTCATGCCACCCTATATTATATAAGGAATACTACCAAAGTGTGGGCTTTCTACTTAAAATTCACAATGTTAAGATTTTTATAGGTCTTATTTTAATTTTGCTAGCCATTAATTAGGAATGGAGCTTTATGTTCCAACTGTTGGATCACCTTTCAGTCACAATGTCAGCCATTTGTTCAGGTCAGCTGAGAGCAGCAGAATAGTCTTAAATGTCTCACCACATGGCAATCCTCCGAAGTACTTTATAGGAACAGGGAAGCAGTCCTGATACAAAGCACCAATTTTCAAGTCCAAATTTATATTTGCTTTCTAGCTCATTGTATCCAAAGTGGAATTCATAATCTTCTCCTACAAACTCATACTTCCTCTTGTATCCTCTACCTTTGTTGAAGGAAGAAGCATCCTTCATGTCAGTCAGGCTTTAAAGCTTAGTTGTCTTCTCTCTCCATAACAGTCACTTTTCTCAGTTATTTGCATGGTACTCCAGTAGACTTTATCATGTATCCCCTTACCCTTCTTTTTCTTCTTTTTTTCCATTTCTCACCTATAGATTTTTTTCTGTCTGGAAAGTTCCAGTATCTTCCTAATAACTTCTTCAGCCTACAGTCCATTTCATAAGGCATATGAACATTAAAGTCATCTTGAAAAGTTATACACATAAGCAAACTACTCCTCACTGTGCTCAAATTGTATATAGTTTACCCCATCTCAATAATAGAGAAGGAACACACTTGCCTATCATTCAATAGACTCCAAAATTCTGTCTCATTTACCATTCCAAAATCTATTTGCTATAAATTCTTTCTCCAAAGTTTAACTGAGTTATATTTCAATCAGAATACCATTCTCAGGTTATGATAGAATCCATCTCTATAGCTCCTCTGTTTAAATGCCATTTCTTATATGAAGCTTTTGGTAAACTCATGTCCATTCAAACATCCAACCATGCACAGACTTATTGTATTATAAAGATGGTCAGGGTACCAAAAAGAAATAACTCTATGATGCTCGTTAACAAGATGTTCAGTTCAATGAGAAACAAGTAAGAAAACAAATAGAAATACCAGCTCAGTGTTAATGACAGACCAGTCCTGCATAATACAGGCTTATTAATGAGTAGTTACTCACTTGTATTCAAGTGAGTAACCACATTTTTATTTGAGAAAAACATGATTTTCTAGAAAAGTATGATTTGAACAATTTCTCCAGGTAGAATGAAAGATGGACATTTGACAGAGAGGTAACAACACCCAAAGACAGTAATTATTGAGTTTACTCATCAAATATTTACAGAGACTCAAATATTTTTTTTAGAAACTATAAGGAAATGTAGATAGTATAGTAGGATTAAAAAAATGAGTTTGAAGAATTGAGAGGTGATTCAATAGAGTAAAAACATGATGTGAATGGTCTGATGGTATTTAGGTAGAAATGTCAACTAAGGCTCTTGGTTTGTTGATTCGAAGGAAAGATTGATCAAGTAGCTAAATTAAAATCAATGAATAACAGAGAAGGAATATATTTGTGCCATTTGTAAACCTAGTGTGTTTTAAGTACATGTAAGTTATTCACATGGTGTAAATAGAAATGTGGGTCTATAGGGCTCATCATCCATTAAATAGGACAAGAAGGTATGGAAACGGACTTTTAAAATTGGGCTGAGGGTGTTTCTGTGTGGCAAAGCACTTGTCTATATGAGTAAAGACCCTGGTTTGATCTCTAGTACTGTAAGAAAATAAGTATCAAAAATAGATATGTATATTGAGACTAGAGAATATGCCTCAGAATGAGAAGAGTTTACTTAAGGAAAGGTGAAGTAGTCAACAGTTATAGAAAGGGAATAGTAATATAAATAATTGGATGCAGCCACTTAGAGTCCTCTTTAGGTCTGCTATCTGAGAGTAGTTTTGATGCAGTGATGGCAGAAGTGTATTACAGTGATAATCAAGGAATCTCAGGGGATATTATGAGATTTCTATTTCAAGATGCTTGCCAAATATAAGCAAAATGAAATATAGATATGTTAAGGAAAAGAGTTATTTATGGTGAGGATTAAATCTGAAGAAAACCCAACAGCAGAAAGATAGAAATGAAAAACTATGTGAGAGAAGGGAGCAAAGATAGGCCTGACTGTGGAGAAGTGGGGCAGGATGAAATCAGGGGTCATGATGGAGACATACAACAGGGGAAGACAAGTAAAGATGAAGGCACTTGAGGGACGAATACTGATGCTAATAAAGGAAGATGGAGAAATACTAAATGTTTCCAACTTTCTTCATGTGTCTTTACATATGTGAATGGCTCTCATTTATGTTAAGATGTCTTTTATATATTTCTTATTGAACATCTATCATGGTGGTCCCTGGGTTGTAACTACTTGTATTTGTATTTTATCTTCCCAATAGAATGATAAGATGCTTAAGTTTGGGCACTACCTCCAGTTTTCTTGTGTTTTCTTGGTGCATTTAGAACTGTGCCTGGCAGATTGCCATGTATTAGGGGCTATTGAGTGGGCATTTTATAGCTATCTCACTAAATTCCTGTTGGGCTGCGGTTCAGGGAGGGAGTGCAGGCAGAGCCGCCTCTGGTGCTCTTCCTGCTCTGCACCCGAGAGACCCGCTTGTTGGCGTGTGCCCCCATCAAGTCAGGTCCTGGCCGTAGTGCAATCCCCGTGGCCATGGTCAGTGCGTGCCCCACCGCCTGGCCCAGAGAGTGGATCTCTTTTCCGGCCAAAAGTGTTACAGCTCGTTGGACAAAAGCTCTCAGACGACGGGGCAGTTTTGTACCTTTATTCCTTCTGGATGGCGGGCGGCGGGCATGTGCGGAAGTGGGGACGTAGTGGGCGGGTGGGCAGGTAGAGGAGAGAGAGAGAGAGAGGAGAGAGAGAGAGAGAGAGAGAGAGAGAGAGAGAGAGAGAGAGAGAGAAAGAGCTACCCAGGTTGGGGATGCTCTGATATACTGTTTGGGAGGGGTCAGGGGTTTGGTAACCGACACTTTCCATTGGCTTGGTTTGGGGGCTTTGTGGTGCCTCATTTGCCTGTTGGGGGGGGGACTCAGAGTTGCTTTTTACGTGACAAATTTCACATGCCAGGCCTCTCTCTATACAGGGGTTGTAAAGGCTGTGGCTGGTTTTACAGGAGTCTTCCGGGAGCATTGGCTAAAAACATAGTCTGGTCCCTCGTGGAAATTTCACAGCTTGTGGATATTTCACTGGGTCTCCCAGAATTTTTAGCCTGTGCTCAACTGGGTGTCAGATTGCCTGCCACAGACCACTGCCCCACAAATTCCAATAGTTAAAAAATATTCATTATGTAATTCTTTATTAACTACCAACTGTAAAAAGGAAACAGTGAGAAAACACTAGGTTATGAGGAATGGGGAAAGGTGAGAGATGGCCGGGATTCTCCTGGGAGACAGGATGAAGAAATAAGATATCAAGTGAATTCACACATTTTCTTTAAATACTGTTTATCCAATGAACAGATAGATTCTCATTTGTGTCCTTGGAGTTGTTTGTTTATAACTTCAGACAGAGTTACATTAGCATCATCTCCTACTTTCTAATTATCTATCAATCCCCCTGAAATGTGGATTGGCTATAGGCTGTCATTGGCTCCTTTAAGAAATAGGGGAAAACACATTTGCATTCTGACAACCTGTGAATGGCCACATGACTTGCTTTAACCAATGGGACGTGAAAGTGGCATATTTCATCATTTTATTTATTCTACATGTGATGGCTACTCTGGGTTTTCAGCTTGACTACTTCTGAAATCTACCAAAACCCAAGCAGCTGGTGACACCTGTGAGAGACTTTCTAGACAGCATCTTTTGAGGTAGGAAGACCCACCCTAAATTTGGGCCAAACTTTCTGGTGGCAGCCCACATATAATGGCATGGAAGAGAATCTTTTTATTTTTATTTACTTTTTATTTTTATTTTATTGTTTTGCCTATTGCTTTTCTTCATTCTCATTGATAATTTCATCTATACCATTGTTGGCACATTCCTTCATTGATATTAAAACCTGTCTCTGGCATTCCAACATAGACTGAAGACCAGCAGCTCTCTGTAAATTCCCTGGGACTGTAGCACCAAATGCTGAGACATCCAGTCTTGTGGACTAAATGAAAACTGGATCTTTGGTTATTTTGTTGAGAGAAAACCATTGTTGGACTACTCAGACTATAGCCTGCAAGCAAGTCTAATAACTGTACTTGTAATGCTTATAGTTATAATATATTATATAATTATATTACACTATATTAATCATAATGACCTAGAAAACTTTATCCCTGCAGTGGACACTGATGCATCAGAGAAATAAAACTTTGCTTCTGAACATAAAAGTAATATTGTGATTGTTCATCACCACAGCCAAATATCTTGACTGATATATTCTCTACATTACAGCAGAGATGGTCATCAAAATAATTTAAATTATAAATTTAATTATAACTGCAGGTTTTATATATATATATATATAATATTTTAAGAATAAAATACAGACATTATCTGTAAATGGATTTTACATAAGTATTTGTATATAAAGATTGAGATGGAATGGGGTGACTACGTAAAAGACTTCACAGAAAAGGAAATAGATGGAGACTAGCTTAAATTATCTGGGGCAGGATCTTAAGAGAAGAATGGAAAAGCTATATTAAGCACATAAAATTGATGTATAGAATCTCCAAAACTTTATAAGCTTTATGTTTAGAAGCAACATAGGAATCTTACTTTCTGTTTTCCAACTATACTACTCAAATAATCTTTCACATTGGTCTCTGCTTAAATAATACAACTTGTATAGACTGTGTGAGTTGCTTTTGACAGCAATATCTAAAGGGGGAGCTGAGGTTCACTTAAACAGTGATCCCATCTATAATAATAGCCTAAGCTATTAATATGGTTCACATCCTTCCTAATGTTGAGGCCCTTTAACACAGTTTTTCATGCGCTAATCCCAAACTATGAAACTATTTTGTTACTACTTCATAACTGTAACTTTTATACTGTTATGAATCATAATGTAATGGCATTTCTGATGGTCTTAGGTGACTCCTGTGAAAGGGACATTCAACCCCCAAAGGGGTTACAACTCACAGGTTAAAGACTGCTGGCTCAAACTCACCAACAAGAGGTTAAATTCATTCTTTCTTAGTAGAGGACAACAGAGAACAAGGTCTGTGCTTTTTGTTGATGCTGCTGATTAAGGCACATTCATACATTTTCCCATACAACATGAACTCATGAAATTATAATGCAAAAGTTCAGAAAAAGAATACTATAAGATACTGTCTTAGTCAGGGTTTCTATTTCTGCGCAAACATCATGACCAAGAAGCAAGTTGGGGAGGAAAGGGTTTATTCAGCTTACACTTCCACATTGCTGTTCATCACTGAAGGAAGTCAGGACTGGAACTCAAGCAGGTCAGGGATCAGGAGCTGATGCAGAGGCCATGGAGGGATGTTCCTTACTGGCTTGCTTGCTTCTTCTGGCTTGCTCACCTTGCTTTCTTATAGAACCCAAGACCACCAGCCCAGGGATGACAACAACCACAAGGGGCCCTCCCCACTTGATCACTAATTGAGAAAATTTCTTACAGGTGGATCTCATGGAGGCATTTCCTCAACTGAAACTCCTTTCTCTGTGATAACTCCAGCTTGTGTCAAGTTGACACACAAAACCAGCCAGTACAGATACTAGTTATTATAATATGCCACTAAACTGTGTAAAGTATAAAAGTAAATATTTACTTTCTTCTTTTAGCTTTGGGTAAGGATAGGGGTCAAGCACTAAACTTGTGAACCCATGACTAAGAAGCATCCTTGCAAGTCCTCCTGCTGAAGCTCCCTCTCTACATAGTACTCCTTCCATCTGGAGACAGTCAATGCCTCATCCTATCTGTACTGGAAGCCTGATCTTATCACTCCACATTGTTCCCTTTCCTTCAACCAAAATTGCTGTCAATTGATTCTCTTTGGAGAAGACCTTCTACCCTATAACTCCCTAAATGACCCACCGTCATTCTGATCTACTGATTGTCAGAATAGATATTCAGAATAATTTAAAAACAAGTTAGTACCACAAGCCCTGTGGGTCATATGATATTTCTAGGAGATGAATATAGGCCATTGGTTTAGAGGCAAATGTAGAATTTAATGATTCTGTCTTAAAAGATGTGCCCTCACCCCTCTGCCTGGGAATAGATTCTGACCCATAACTCCTCTGTTTCTATTTCTCCACTTCCTCCCTTTGTCCTCACACTTCTGGTTGCAAAGGCGATTTTTAATGTTAATTCCAGCCTCATGTATTTTGATTATTTCTGCTGGAATAGGAAAGAACCTAATAGATTCCTGATAAGAATTTTTTTTGAACCCATATATAACATCATGATTTTTGCCCCCACTTTCTGAAATCTTTTCAGTGTCTTCTCTCTTTATCTGTTGGGTTTTGGCTTCTTACACTTGCTTTTTCTTTAAACAACAGTATATGGGGTGATAACTTATACCTTGTTAGGTCCGTATTTCTGCTTTGCTCTGCCTTTTTGGAAAATGGTCTGTCTTTATGGTTTGGTAGTGACTTGGTAGCCTTGGTAGATATTTTTGGAAAAGAGAACAGGAATTCAACTGTAGCATGCAAATATGTTTCTTTGTTCTACTTTGACACTGAAAGTTAAGGAATCACCTTCAGCTATAAGTAAGGACTGAAAATAAAGCTGCTCAATGGTAAAAATAAAAATAATTTTAAAAATATATAAAAGTCAATGTGTATGTCCATTCTGAAATTTTGTTATTCTATAACTACTTTTCTAAATGATGTAATTATTGGCATTGTAGTAACTTTGGCAGTAATAGTATTTCATCAGATCAGGCAAATACACATTAGAGCCAAGAGATTTTAATTTTTTGACCAATAGTGAATGGTATTGGTTCTGACTAGTAGAGAGCAAAAGACAATTTTAAAGTTTAGCAACTGTATTATACAAAGGTGATCCCATCCATTCTGAAAAATGCTGGTGCTGGTAGAATAATTTTAAGTATATAATTGCACAGTGATGGGCATTTAGAGAAATTAATTACATCTACCTCAGAATATCTTATACATGGAAACTAAAATTTGACTTGCAAGTGATAAGACAAGCATAGACTTCAATGATGTTAGACTTTAAAAACTTCCTTGAAATAATTCTTTATGCAACCTGCCTGTAAAGCTGAAGTTGGGGAAAAATTTAATGACTCCCACACTTTTCAAGTGGTCTGCTGTGGTTAAATGGTGTGCTATCACCTCAGAGAAAATGATTTAAGTGATCTCCCTGTTTCTTGCTGCTCAGGAGCTGAAGATAAATGCTTGAAGATCCAAAATGTTTGTTTCTTTTATTAAAAAGATTTTCTTGATATAATTTAAAGCCATTAAAATATCAAGTCAATATCAAAACAAAAGTATTTATTTCTTTAAAAATCAGAATGCATCTGTTTTTGTCTGGAAGATCCATTAAAGAGGAAACGATTAATGACCCAAAAATGTATAATGCATACCATCTTTAGACACTTTTTTTTTGTCTTGTCTGAGAATTATCACAACAATGGCAATCTGTGGCTGGAAGAAGGTAACAGGGTGACGTTGATTACTAATTTCTATTCCACAAGTGAAGGTGAGAGGAGAATGGAGAATTTCTCTGTGCTACAGAGTACTAGGGAGCATTCTACATGTAGGCAGTGCTCATTAATCAATCAACTGTAGATTCATTCTCTCTATCCACCTCTCAGGAATATTAACCAAGTTTGAGCTCATTAACAAAGGGTCCTGGGTGGCCAAACAAGTCTCTTGCAAATTATGCAGACCAGGCTTTCTTCATTTATGTCTGATTTCAATCATTTCTCTCAAATTTTTCTCAATTAGAGCAAATTGGCACTGCATTTTCCTTAATACATTAAATTAATTATTTAATGATATATAGAGTATAGGGATATATTCCACTTCTTGGTTGGTCACATCTCTCTGTAATTCTATCAATCTTAACTTAGGCCTTATGTCCTCCTGTTATATCTTCTATTAAAAGTCTAAATAGAGCCCTGGGGCAACCAATTTTAAAGTTAATAGTTCATCTGCAGTTGATATAGAAATACAGATTATAGATGGTCATGAGAATTAAATGTTCTTCGAAAAGCAAGAGTGAAACCATTATTGTTTGTTTTGTTGTTGTTGAAATGTTCTTTCTGGGTGTTTTGAGATCACAGAAATGCATTTGTTGCTGTTTTGTCATTTATCAATCGCTACCTGTGTGAACTAGAGAACATAACCTAAGCATCTCTGGGATCATTTGCTAATTTATATGGAGATGGGGAGTTGTCCTTAGCACTGAGGTTGTTCTATATAAATTGATATACAAAAAATAGAACAGCGTTTGACACCTACACATTCTAACTCTTTAAGTTCTTAACACTGTTATTACTGCAGCTGTACCTATGATCTAGAAAAGAAGAATATAAAACAATGTCTCCATAGGACTACAATATAATCTACCTCTACTAATTCATCTTTTCTACTTTAATTACTGTGAAAAAATGAGTCATTATGAGAAAAATGAAGCAAATTGATATGAATAGACACCTTCTTACGAAGTCATAGGTGATTATATATTTAATGGTAATGATTATTGTAACAACATGGAACAATAATGTAAATGACAAAAGAAAATGGAGTCACCCAAAGGGAACAAGTAGTCAGCCTGACAAGTTCCAAATTCATCCTTTTCTCTCTCTCTAACCTTAGCCCTAGCACTTGACTCCCATAATCCATAGTCTTAGATTTTCATATTTCCATGCCAAAACAAAGCTTCAGAGCACCACCCCAGTGCCATAACTAGTGAAGATTATCTCTATAGGATGGTGTGAAAGGCAGTGACACAATGACTAAGTTTTTGACATTAGGAGCATGTCCTATAAGTGCTGTTCTTGGTGAAACAGTAGACCAAATATACAGAGATTCTCTTTCTGCACAAAACATGTTATGATATTTTATAGGCCATGTCAAAAATACTTCAAAATATAATACATTGTTCACAGAGAAGAGTGGAGTCTATTATTAGGTATGGGGATTCCGAGGCAAACAAACAAGCCAAGATCTGTACACAAAGGGGATTGCTAGCTCTGGAAGGTTTCTGGAGGATCTATGTGCTCCTTCATGGTCAGGAAAACTTTCCTCTTAATGGACTTAATAATCTGCAGCAAGGATACCTAGGTGAGATCTGAATGAGGTAGGCAGTTATATCAATGACCATTATTTTGGGTAACCCAGTTACCCAAAGAGTGACATCAAGACCATAAAACAGGATTGCAGGTATTATACAGTGCCAATCCTCAATCACTGTGCAGTTGAAGATGGCTTTGAGTTTCTGATAGTCTTTCCTCTATCTCCCCAGTACTGGATTGTAGGTGTGTGACTCCTATAATGCACAGTTTGCATGGTGTTGGAAGTTAAACTCGGGGTGTTTTGAATTTAGGCAAGCATTCTACCAACTGAACTATATCTCTACCTCACATCAAAGCACTGCTTGAAAAAAATTACCAACATCCCAGAATTTGTGAAAACAACCAATTCTAAAAACAACAAACTAAATTCAATCAAGGAATAAAATATTGGAATTATAGAAGAGCCAGATTAAAAAAAAAAAAAAAAAGAACATATGGTTTATAGGCACCACTTAAAAATGACTGCTAGATTGCAAATAATATTTTCCCTAAAGCTGGATTTCAAATAGAGTGGAATTGCAAGAACAGTGTATTGAAGGAAAAGTAGACACTGTGAGGGTATTACAGACAAACAATGAGACCAATGACAGGCGAAATATCCATAATATTTTCCAGAAAAAGAGTAATTACATTAGGGTGTGTGAGACAGGACAAGAAAACGTGACAGCTAAGACTTTCAGAGTAAGTATATTCAACACTGAACATGATTTGTAATTGGAAGATAAGAATAAAATGCTAATTTGCATAAGTATATCTGAGATTTAAAGAAATGGCTTGAGTGAAATTATTTCATTATTTATGTGGCCAGGGATGACCTGTAATTGCAGTTCTTATCATATAAAATACATCACAGCCCCTGATTTCCAATCTGCTTCTGTTACATCTATATTAGTATGGTGCCATATACCTTAGCTATGATTAAATTATGTGAGAAAGAGTCACCACACATTATCTTTATGGTGACTATTTATGTTGATATTTCCAGAATTTCAGATAAATAGATAAAAAGGAAGTATTAACTTCTGAACTGAAAGGAAATAAGTTATTGAGGTGGGGCTGCTCAATACTCAAAGAATATTGAAAGAAAAACTTATATGCACTTGAAAATGTTCATTTTTGACAAGCACTGTCTTATTTTGTCTGGGGTAAAAAAAAAACAGATCCTTTACAAAGAATATTGATAAGTTATACAAAGAGTAGTTATTTCTAAAAGTTAGGTGGAAATGCTTACATGCAAAATTACCTGGGGACAATTTTTCTCTTTTATTTTTCTCATAATTTCTGACTTTGTTAAATAAGATGGAAAATATATTTGTTTGACATTATTACTCCATGAGAAAAATGAGTGTTTTTCTGAAGAGATATGAATGAATAAATGTTATCATCAATGGAGATAATTTTAGACACATACTCCTCATTAACATAATTTAATCATAGTAAGGTATATGGCACCATACTAATATAGATGTAACAGAAGCAGATTGGAAATCAGGGGCTGTGATGTATTTTATATGATAAGAACTGCAATTACAGGTCATCCCTGGCCACATAAATAACATGTTGATTTTCATTTGATTAAAAGAGAATTGAGATTCGGAGGAAGCATAAATAATCTTACTCTGAGGGAGGAGAAACATCTTTATACAACCACATCTTTTATTCCTGGTTGACTCAGCTCTTCTTATTAGCATTTAATTCTTGATTGACTCTGTTTTTTTATTATCTAGGAAAAACAGAGCCTAACTCATTCAGAGACTAAATGATCTATGGACCATAAGGAAAAGTACACATTTGCTGAGCTCTTCATCAAGGGCTGTTGTATCTCTTTCAGACTGCTATATGTACCAGGGCATGCTACACGTTAAGCCCTATATCATAGGTTTTAAAAATATGTCTTTTTAAAAACCTTGATCATTATCTAAGCATAGTAGTTAGGCTTTAGGAAATTTATTATACAGATTTTTCCTTTTAAAAAATTTAGAAAATGAAATCAAAGTTGATTTTTCATCAGTAATTTCATATGTAATTACTGTTAAGTCTTTGAAATGTATTAATCAGCTTGATTTTCAGTCTTCAGTAAAGTTACCTCCATCATTCTTGCCTGCAGTTGCCTACTGCTTGGTGTGACTTACATTGGCATATTGAGTCAGTACTGACATCATTCCCCATATGTAACAACAGCATGCTAAAGAATTCCCTGGGACACCTCCACTCATAGCAGGAGAAATGCTGGTAGAAAGGTAGTCCGTCATATGTGAGATACACTAGAGGATTCATAATGGGAAGAGAAGCAGGGCCTCCTAGTGCACACATTTATGTCCATGAATAGAGGGAAGACAGTATTACCTCTGTGATACAACAGCAGCTACATACCTTGTTAAAGGCTTTCTGTCAATGTTACATGAAGTAAATGAAAACAAATCCAATTCCAAAATAAAATGCATGTTGACATTAAACAATTAGCCCAAAGGTGGAATGTAAACTGATGGAATGAAATATTTAAATGACTGGGCATGTGAAGACAAAAGTCTAAATAAAAGGTAGAGGCAAAAAGCACATAGATTTACCAGGACTCTACAAGTATACTTTGAAATGTCAATAAACAAACAAACAAACAACAACAACAAAAACCTGAACATACACAAGCTTTTAGAGTAAGCAATAGCCAAGGAAGAAGTAAAAACTCTTAGGAAGGACTAAGGTCACTCCCCCACCTCACCTATGAGCACGCTCACATGCCCATGTGTATACATACACACAGAGAGAAGAAAAGAGAGAAATGAGAGGAGAGAGAGAGAAGACAGAGACAGAGAGACAGAGGGAGACAGAGGGAGGCAGAGACAGACAGAGACAGAGACAGATAGAGACAGAAATCAAAAGAGAGACGGACAGAATGAATCCAGACAAGGAACTCTTTCTGTCCAGTGATCCTGACAAGATTTAAAGAGTGGAGAAAGCCCTAATCTCCTTATGGAAAATGCTGTTAAAGCCCTTGTTCATGTATATTGCTTCATAGCCATCACCTAATAAAAAACTAAATGTGGCTGTGACTGATTCTCCACATACAGAACAATGAAATATTTCATCTCCCTAGTGTTAAAATTAAAACTTTGAACATGATATTTGTGATGTTTGCTTTCTTATAGAAATAGACTAATTCTTTGCTATGCTCCAATGCTTACACCACTCCCAAAGTCACATGTTAGAATCATAGCTTTTAAATATGACAATAACAAGAACTGAAGCTTTGGGGAGACTATTGGTCCCAGAGAATTGAGCCTTCAAGAGCGAGATTACTTTCCTTGTAAAAGACACCAGAGGGACAATTTTTGTTCCTTCAACATTTAAGGAAACAAAAAGTGGCATCTATGATTCAGAAATAGGCCCTCACAGGACTGAAGCTGAGGTGTCTTAATCTTTGGCATAAAACCTGCTGGACTTGTGAGTAGTTGCTTGTATTTATGGGCTACCCAATTTATGGAATTTTAATGTAATAGTTCTTTAAGCCTATATGAACCAATATGGCATTGATAAAAGAATTTGTGTTGCTTTCCCATAAGATTTAAGCAAAATATATGCCAATTATTAACAAATTTGAAAAACCTGAAATATTGTATTAATAACAAAAGTACATCACCATGTACCACAGTCAATACTGTAGCATTCTACATGTAAATGTAATGAATGCTACACAAGCATGAATAAATATAATATAGAGGCATGTGACACATGGATAGTTGATACATGAACCTGTCATCCTAGAATACGTTAAAATGCATGTTCAGGAATATGTGCACATAAGTATTCAAGACCAACTTTGCTTTCTGTTTCAATAACTTCAGATTTGCTGTGTTCACACATTCTTTTCATCTTAGCTTTTTAAACATTAGGAATACGCTATAGTTTGGTCCCCTCTAAAAAAATTACAGCAAAAACTCTCAGTGCAATTTGTTACTGATTCCCATCTGGAGTAGGGTGAAGACCCTCCCCCTGATCTAATGAACACTTCTTGTCCGAATCAGTCCCGAAACAGCCTAGATATTTGTAGAGTGGAGTGTGCTGCGGTTCAACTGTGGTCATCCTCTCCGAAACTCATGATGAAATGTGATCCTCATTGTGAGATACTGAAAGGGTGGAAACTCAACCCAACTATAGTGTTTAGAAGCTGGTTTTGGGAGGGAGCTAGAATTGGGTTAAGCCATCACAGTAGGTCCTGCTACTGTGGGAGTAAAGAGGGAGACCAGAACACATGTAAATGTATTCCTTGGTTCTGGTCCCATATCACCTAGGGACTCCCTAGGTGAGAAACTCAAATGTTAAATGCTGACAAGGAAGAGGATCAGTTGGAACTGTCATATGATGATGTGGCCACCATTTAAAATTCTGACAAGACCAAGTGTCTGCACGCAGATTGGTATTCTTGTATTTGATACATATGAATCTTTGGAACAACCACTTAGGATCACTTTTTGGCATCCATAGTTAAGTATAGAGATAGCCTTTGAACAATAATTACATCTAATCATCACCCAACATACAGGAATGTACAGATTTACCAGGATTTTAGATATGGCTGCTAGTAGCAGCATTTATCCATAACAAGCCAAGCTCGAAACAGGTCAAATATTAACCATTATCACAGTAGATAAGTTGTGCCATACTTAGCCAGTTATATCCTTGATAGCAATAGAACTGAGTGGTCTGCACCCACTTGCAAATACATCAACAGATCCCTCAGATTTGACGCTGAACACTAGAAGGTGGGTAAACGATATGCCTAATATTCTTCTATTTGCATGTGGTATATAAATCAGGAAAATGACTGTTTGTTGTTAGCAATCAGGACTGGGGATACTTCTGAAAAAGTATAGAAGAAAATGATTAGAAGTGGACATTTGGGTCGCTTCTGAGGGGCCAGAAATACTCTACTGTTAATGCCAGTAGTGTTTTGGTTTCAATCATATATTCACTTGAGTATTATTAAGAGAATCTTACACTAGGATTAATGTATTCTCAGTGTGGATTGTAGCAAGGTTTTTAATGGAACTAGAGGGTTGATATTTGTCGGAATAAAAGAAACAAGTTAGCAGGAGTATTTAGGATTAAATTTTGTCTAGGAAAGAGATGAAAGGGATTTGAGTTGAAGCAAAGGCTGTGGGGAAGGAGGCAAAGGGCAAGGTGCCCATCAGATGGAAGCTGGTTTAATTGCTTGTCGCTTCGACAGACAGAATGGGAATTAGCACATCCAAGAAATCAGAAATATTCATAGAGTCTGCCTCTGTGATCAAGATAGGGACTAACGGCAGATAACAGCCAAATGTCGAGTCCCGGAGAACGGCAAAGTCTGCCAGAAAGCTGTCTAGATCTAAGCGTGGAGGGACCGGGCTGTGGGTCGGCTTTTGGCCCTGAAGCATTAAAAGGGCTGAGTTTAGGAATCACAGCAGAGACACTGGGTTCCGTGGTTAATTAGCGTGAGTGCCCTTCACTTCACTCTTGACTACTGTTTAAGTTTTGTTCCCCCACAACAGTCTAACAAGGTGGCAAGCGCTTAGCATAGAACAGGCACACAGTGGAAAAAGAAGTGGGTCACTGACTAGATGACCGAAAAGAGAAAGAAAAAGCTCAGTTGTTTCAACTGAGCTACTGGGGACGGCTTAGGCAAATGTGCATGAAGAAAGAGGCCAGTTACTGGGACAAAGGTAAACTGTAACGCGGTAGGCGGCACTATCTGGAGCAGGGATATAATTCTAAGAGTGTGTGTGTGTCCTTCCTGGTTGACAGGGATGACGTCACTGGACAGATTTGATCTGAAACTTCACATAAGTTTTCAATGGTTCCCGTAGTAATAATATTCAGTGGCAAAAGCAGAATTGTGTGTATGGAAATTTTATATTAAATTTCTGTTATAAACCATATATAAATTATGATTTGGATAACAGTTTAGACAAGGTCTTTTTAAAAATCAAATTTAACTTTCTTTACTAAAAATTAAACTTAAAATTATGATCAATCTTGATTCTGGCTAATACTAAAGCAGAACATAGAAGCATATTCAATAAAGGTTTTTAAAGGAGCCTGTCAGAAGTTCATATTACAGTAGTAAAAATAATAATTTATTTCTGCTATTCATATTAGTAAGAAGCTAGGAATTCTCTACCCAAATGAAAGGCTTTGGAAGTTTTCTTTACAAACTTTAAAAGCAGAGTCAAGTTGAAGCTTCCACATTATTAGGAAAGCCAGTTTTTATTTCAAATACTTCAAAGCTATGACATTCTGATTTCAAAAAGTTAAACAATTGAGAGGGCTTTGACTTTATTAAGTGTTATCTCTCTGCACCAGGAAATAAGGCTCTTATAAAAAGTGGCACATGGCTGTGTATGCCTCTAACCCCCATACTGGTGAAAACAAGTGAACCCCAAGAGCTCACTGGCCAGGCAGCTTAGTCTAAATGGCAAGCTTTGGATTTAGTAAGAGACCCTGTCTTAAGACAGTAGGCAGAGGCAAGCACTACAGAAAGCACTCAACATTCTGTCCCAGTGTTTGCATGTATATACTTACTTACATACTGCACTTACATACATGTGTCACATGTATGTCACCCTTATATACAGGCTTACATACCTATTTTGAAAAAAAAACTGTACAAATATGACAGAATTTGTAGCACTTTGCCAAGCATTTTATACTTTGGATTTTAAATTTAATTCTTTTCTGTCAGTTCCAAATGACACCTACGTGGGTAAGCTTAAACTAGTATGTTTTAATCCCGATCCATGTTAAAAACAACAACACAGCAACAACAAGCTAAGTGTTGTAGAATAACTCATGATTAAAAGAGGGTCTCGGGCCCCCTTCCACCAGAAACTGAGTCTTTGTTGACTTACATTCTTAAAGTAGTTTATATAAATTTTTCTGTGTAGGAGATTAAGTCTTTCTTCTTCATATCATATATTTTCCCATTCTACTTTTGCCAGTGTTTCATAGCACTGGTATTTTAATTCCTAAATATATTTAGAGCTATATTTTTATTTTTCTAACCTGAAGGATTTCATGTGTAAATTTTAAAGACTCTCTTTGCCTTCATCCCATTTCCTGCTTTCACCCAACCTCGTTACCATTTCTCAAGTCTCATCTTTGGTCAGTAAATTGTCATTGTGGCGGAGAGTTCTCCTCAATCCCATGGCTTTATACAACACTTTCAGCTTTGTTTGCAGGATGGTTCTCGAAGCTGGTGATTAATGGTGGAGTATTTACTTGGTAATGGCCATTTGACCATGCTCTGATGACAAACCAAGCATATCACAAGCTTTCTTTGGGACGTTGTATCGTCTATGGCATTAGAGAAGGACAATCCCAGCATTAAGAACAAACAAGTCTGCTTTCTTAACACAAGTATGAGGAAGCTCTGAGTTTCACCCCCAGAATGAATGCTTGTGATGGAACTCTTACAATTCAAGCAGTGGAGAGGCAGAGACAAGCAGATCCCTTGGGTAAACAACCTGGCCCCTTGGTGAGTTCCAGGAGGATGAGAGATACCATTGAAAAGAAAGGAAAGGAACAGAAAAGATAAAAAGTGAAAGTGAGAGCAAACAAGAAGGAAAGGCCCGAGGAGCAGCACTGAGGCTGCCCTCCCACCCCAACAGGCACACAAATCATTTTTATTTATATCACAAGTAGATCAAAATGTCCTGAGCAAATTTACTTTTCTCTTAGCTTCTCATTTTCTTATGTTAAATGTCACATTTTAGTTTAGTACATCAAATTTAGGCTAAAATTGTTTATTCACAGTCTTTTACAGGTCCTGCTGTTTGCCATAAAGATCTTCTTGCCAAACCCCTTAAACTTCAAAACTTGATCTGTAGGTCTACAGATAATTATCTAGAACATTCTTTCATCATTATCTGGAATGGAACTACTTCCTGGATACCCTACTTTTGTTCTACTGGGTAAAGAGGAAGATATTTTGTTATAATGAATTCCTCAATTAGGTTCTAGGAAGAGACTGCATTGAAGCTAATTTTTCATGCCTTAAAATGTTGATTTTCCTATATGCCTTCATACTGACAATTTAGCTGGCTAGAGAATTCTAGATTGAAAGTATTTTGTTTCAGAACTTTAAATTTTTTTATTCATTTTTTTCTCCAGAGTCTGTAGATGAGAAGCCAAGACTATTCTGATTCTCATTCCTTCACAAGTAATTTTTTTTTTTATCTCAAAAGCTTTAGAATATTCTCATTTGAATGTTTCCATCTCTGCAGACTCCTTGACAACTTGTAGTTCAAGGGTAATTCCATGCTTTTCCTGTTCATTTACTGTGTTGGGTTTTCAGGTATGTCAATTGGAGAAAATTTTATTATTTATTTGCTATCTTCTCATCTATTTAATTGAGTATGTTGAGGACTAAACTATTGTCGAGTGAACGTTAGACCTCTAGAGTAAAATCTTCCTGCCTTTTGTGAGTCCCAACGCTTTTCCTTCTGCCCCCACCCCAGCATCTTCTCCTTTCCCATCCCAGCCTCTTTCCTCCCCCCATCCCATTATCTTCTTCCCCCCACCCCATTCTCTTCTCCTGCTTCTTCACTGTCTGAGCTTTCACTGCTGTCATTTTTCTCTATTTCCCAATACTTATATTTTCCATTCTTTATGCTTAAAATTTAAATCAGCAACCATCATTCATAACCCAAACAGTTCCTTCCATTTCTGGTGATTCTATTTTAGAGGTGTCATGCAAAAATGCAAACTGTTTGGGCTGTGTTGGCATTTAAAAATATCCCTTTCTCATCTTCAGTGACCCTGTACTTTCCAGAGGCTATTTTTTATATTGTCCTAATATCTTTCTTTCATGATGTTGGTTCCCTTCTCATGTCTGAGAGTGATTGATTTGCATTAATAGAGAGGAAGATCACTCCAGTGACTAAGGAAATTTTATTGGACTTCCAGGCAAGATTTTCCTAGTGGATATGAGAAGACTCACATGGGGTCTGGACATGATGGAATTGGGTATCACTGGTAAGAATAAGCCACCACATTCCAGGTCTACTGGAGCAATAGCAGATGTGCAATTCCCCATTGCTCCTCATACTTAGGGACAGTACAATGTAATCTAGCAGGAAAGGCTCATACATGTACACATTTAATATTCCTATTCTTCTAAGAATGTTGCCATACTCTACATATGATTGAAAATGTACTTTATTTATAAAATATATTCTGATTATTTTTCTCCTCCCCTAGCTCCTCCTTGATCCCCCCCAGCCATCTGAATGTACAACCTCTCTATCTCTCTTTAAAAGTCAAATAGGCATCTAAAGAACAATAAAGTATAATAAGACAAAACCAAACCAAACCAGAGTAGGACAAAACTAACAAACAAACAGAAGAAAGGAACCAAAGAAAGAACAGAAGAAACAGATGTTGATGATGAAACCCATTCATTCGTATACGTGTTTATCCCATAATATATATGCAAAACTGGAGACCTTAATATATATGCAAATGACCTGTAAGTTTTTAAAAAGTTCAGACTAAACATTATAAGACAAAGAACCTCCAGAGATAGCACTGAGTTCATTTTGTGTTGACTATCTGCTGATGGACATGAGACCTGTCTTTAAAAGATTTGTATTGCCAATAAGGCTCCATAAAGAAAAACAAATTTTCCATTGATAAGTGGTTTTTAATTGGAAATGACTTCTGGGTTAGGGATGGCTTTGTGTCTACTTCTCTCAGCATTCAGACCCCTTCTGACCCAGATATATGTAGGCTATGTGCATGCTACCACAGTTTCCATCAGCCCATATGTGCATCAGTCCTGCTGTGGTTAAAAGGCCTTGTTTCCTTGATCTGTACAATCCATTTTTCACCTCTTCCACATCATTCCTTGAACTGTGATGGCAGGAGTTAGATGGAGGCATTCCATTTAGGACTAAGTGTTCAAAGGTCTTACTCTCTGTGCATTGTTCAGGTGTGGATCTCTGTATTCATTCTCATCTACTGCAGGAGAAAGCTTCTCTGATGATGGTTGAACAAAACACGGATCTATGGGCATAGCAGAATGTGAAAACACTGATCTATGAGTACACTAGAGTGGCTCTCATTCTCTAGACTCCTTTGTTTCTTTTGGATGAACTGTTTTCCTCTTCAATTGTTACTTGGCTATCACCAAAACATTCAATGGCATCAGATGACATGTCCTTTTGTCTTTTATATTTTCTGAAGTTTAGGAGTCCATGATAATGTAGGTAGGTCCTTAAAAGGCGCGCTTAGCTGCATTCAAGGTGTTGGCAGAGACCAATATCTTCCCTGAGTCCTGAGGAGGTCCTTGTGCAAGTTTAATTGCATCCATTTAATCAGTGTGGCACCTATCCAGCCTAAATTCTGTGCTTATGTTGTGATATATGGTAAAATTTGCCTTTATTTATCTTTTGCTATATTATCAATTACTGTCTAGTATATTGTTTACTGTAGACTGAAAGATACAAATAAATCAACTACTGTAATCTTGATACAATAATCAATTGTTTGGGGGACAAAAAGGACTTTTAGTTTTTTTATCACAGTAATATTTTTACAGGGCATCTCAGTCACCTCTTACTGTTAGTCTAAACTTCAGACAACTGCTTATGTGATGTAATCAACAACTGTCCTAGGTAGTTTTATCTGAGATGAGAGCCTTGAGGAATTACTTAGATCAGACTGGCCTGTAGGTATGTCTGTGAGGACTGTCTTGACTGCTAAATTTATGTAGGAAGATACAGCCCATTATGGACAGAAACAGTCCCTGAGCAGGTGATCCTCAGCTGTATAAGGAAGCTATCTAGACATAGACCTGCAAATTAGCTAGTAAGTAATATCCACTATAGTTCCTGGTACCCTTGTTTGGATGTGAGTAAGTTTCTTGGTCAGAGGTAATATTTTGCACAATAGCAAGCAGGTCTGCCTTTACGGCTGTGTCTTTTGTTAGGATATTTTATCACAGCTAGAAGAGCATCCAAACAGCACCTTACTTAATTCTAACCATCTTTGAGCAGAAGCAATCATTATAGCTCCATATAATTGGGTATGTATTGATTTTGTATTCATAGAACTTCTGGTTGTTGAGCCTGGATCATCCGTATATATCAAAACTATTCTCTTTTGGAAGCAATGTCATTGATACAGATGGGAAACGAAGACTGTTCATAGCAATGCTGATGAAACATTAAATTGGATATTGCCACATGTCAAAATTAATGGTCTATCTGACTGATTCAATGGAGAGTTACCTAACTAAATTATTAATTATTATATATAGCGAACTATTATTATATTATAAAATTAATATACATTATTATAATTATTATATTATAATTAATTATTATACATAATTTTGGTGGGGACATTGCATTCTAGAAAATGATAAATAATTGAGGTTTTTGACAATTAAATATATAATTCACAATATTTTACTTCATAATGTACCAAACTATTTTGGGAACCAATTACAGACAGAGAAGGTTGACAGCATTAAGGTGTATCAGTCCATATTTTTTTAATTTGAAGGTAAGTTGATAATAAAGACCCAAGCAAGTAACAGAAAAGAAAGAAATTAAGGTGGGATCAACAGTCTAATGTCTTAATCACACAAGCCTATTGGAGGATGTTCTTGGAGGATGCCTTGGAGGTTGTGTGACATAGATGCACTAGCAACCCAAAATACATTCTACTGATTATATTCTCGATCTCTCTGCCACCTCCTCCATTTGCAGAGTGAATAAACTAAAATAAGCTATTACTAATGAGAAATATAATGTTGGGACTCATCTTTATCAGCTTTATAAAATATGTGGTATTTTCAAGCCATAAAAACTGAACACACCCATACATGAAGAGAGAGAGAGAGAGAGAGAGAGAGAGACAGAGAGAGAGACAGAGACAGAGACAGACAGAGAGACAGAGAGAGACAGAGAGACAGAGAGAGACAGAGAGAGAGAATCTGATTTGTGCAATTTAGCATCTCTTTATATCTAGTATTCACCATATTCCTTTTGAAGAAATCGTCTTTAGTAAAAGGAATATAAGTTCTTTTTAGAACAAAGTGTACTCTAAGACTTAAAGTAATTCTTTAGTTATCTACTTGTTTTTCTAGAAACATTGACCATTTAACTTAAAAAAGAATCAGGAACACAAAAACAAAAACAAAATACAGAGACCTTGGGTCTGGTGTTGCTGATTTAGAAAATGTAAATATTCTCACTCTGGCTCAAAACAAATTACTGATTAAGATCATGGGGTGAGATGTGCCAGTATAAGCCAGCATTGAGTGGTTTTCTACACCTATATACTTCCTTAGAAGGGTAGTTTTATTCCTCTCTCTTAGAACATTAGAATCATAGACATTGGTTTATATGGCCCAGACAATATATTTTTTTAAAAAGCACATGAATATCATTTCTAGGCAGCTCTCCTTCACCTGAAGTTTAGAGACACTAAAATACATCTATGCATCAGCACAGAAAATAATATATTTCTGAAGACCTAACATGAGACAATTCGTTTATATGGTACCATTGGGGAAGGGTATAGATATCTAAACACAAAGTTATTGCTTACCAGGGGAACATGTGGGCTGAAATTCCTTAGGAATAGGTAAGTGGACTCTGAATATACAATCTGCTTAAGTTGTTGTTTAAATTAAAATACTTATGTTTGTTAGTTGATTACAGGGTCAATAACTAGACTGAGACTACACTATAATGTATACTGTAGCAGTGATGTATCTGCTAAAAGAGAAAATAAATTTTATACTGAAGAAGATACATGTCCTGCCAACATAAATCAGAATGTGCTCCAAGACTGAATAGATGACTAGGTCTTGAAACAGAGCACATATTCCTGGTCCAGTGAGAGATTGTTAATGTGGGATGATGCTTATGAGAAAAATATCAGTAATGTAGCAATGATTCTCAGAAGACTGGGGAATCACAGTAGACCACTGTAACTTTGAGAGATGTCACCACATCCACAGTACCTGGTAGAATCTAGAGATGAAAAACTTTCAGTGCTCTGAAGATGTTCTCATCTCAGTTCTCTGGGTCCCAATCATCATACCACAAAGAGTTCTGAATTTGATATTGTATAGTTACTGAAAAAAAAAAAAAAAAGAATTCCAACTTTGCTTGAGCTTTTAGGCTTGGGCCTAGCTTCAAAGCCTCAGGGAGTAGGTGTGCTTCATAACATTGGGAAATCCATCTGCCTACAAGTTTTTCTGGAAGGTCCCATATGGGACAAATTTCAATCGATTGTCAAAAACATGCTGGAGAAAAAGAATCCAATGTTATTCAGATGACAGTATCACAATGTACAGCTGAGAGATTTATACAACGGCCTTTCGAGGTCATAGCAGAGAGGCTGGGCTGGAGAGATTACTGTGTTTACCTGAGGAAACATACTCCAGGATGCAGCACATACGTGAAACCAGTGACTATTACATGATAAGATGCCCTAGTAGGTAAAAACACATGATTGATCTTGGAAATAAGGGTTAGAACTGGCCATATTCCCATCTACTACTGAGTCCAAGGATATATTTCTTTAGTCAATATGCTTGTAGTTGCCAAAGAAAAATTCTTTGTCTGGAAGACCGCAATGGTCCCATTTGTCTTTGCGCTATTACTGCTGTACTGCTGTGTGGCCGTTTCAGGCTCCCCATTCTCAGACACTACAGGGGGAGTAGAATAGTCATACTCCTGTCTGAAGAAATTGGTCCTTGTGGTTGGAAAGAGGTGGGTAGTGTGTTTGGAGCCACATGATTTAACTTGATACTCTGTGGCTCTCTCTCTCTCTCTGCCATATTTTGATAGTAAATGGACAAGTAAAGCTACTGCAGCTGAAGAGTAGCAGGGCAGGACGCTCAGATCTCTCAGAAATGAAGACTCGGTTCTCTCCATCAGACTTAACGGGAGGATTAGTCAAGGGTAGTAGACATATAGATGGTAGTAAGGAAGAGAATCAATAGAAATGATAGAAAGAGATCAGCAGATTATATTGAGCCTGTCTTAAAGAAATGGTCTCCTTTAATTTTACCCAGGAAAGAGAACAGTCAGATTCCCTGAGTTGCTGCTCCCAGAGAAGTTTATTTATTGTATGACGTGACCAGATCTGAAATCACAAAGCTGAACTCTAGAAGGGGCTGTAATACTTCACACACATCCTTTTCTGAGCCCTGTACCCACTCCCCTAGCTGCAAAAATATGGGCACTTATAGGGCTACAGGGGAGTCAAGCCTTAGCTAGAAGAAGCTGTTTTCTCAAGAATTCACTCCATTTTTAAAGGCCAGTACTGCAGAGTGATTGCTTGATGCAGGTGGCAAAACCCACCCTAATGCTTAGATTTAGAATAAATGAGAAGGGCCATCTAAGCCCCAGAGGTCTCCATCGAGTAGACAGAGCTTCTGTGTCCATCACTACGTCTCCTTCTGCCTAATTCATTTTCTCTCATTCTCTTTCAAGTCTTCACCAGAGATTCCCATCTCAGAGTATTGCATGGTAAACATGATGTAATACAGTATCTTTCCTTTTCTTGAAATATTTCCATTCCCCAAATTTATCTCTAAAATCTGTTCCCACAGAGCCAAAAGATCAAGTCATGTTCATCCCATAAGCGTCTCATTTAAAACTGCCCACTTTCTGGCTTCTTTCATCTCTCTTGTGGTCTCTCTGCAATGGTTCCAACACTCCCAGCCTTTCAACTTCTCATTGATGACATGGGGTAGAGTTGAGACCTTTGCTAAAAGCATTCTTCTGTAGTCTTGTGATATTTTGCCAGGTTAGGATATATTACAGGGTAGCATGGATTGATTTATATACCCCAGGGAGACTTCTGGGAAGAAAATCCTAACTGAAGGTAGAGAAGACAAAAATGCCATGATGTGAAACTACATTTCCATCTTTTTTTCCCAATTAGTTTCTTTTGAGTCTTACATACACAGTAGGCAAATTCAACCATCCATTCTAGAAATTTTGTGATACATCAAAAATATGAATGGATTTTAGACATAAATAATGTAGTATTTACAATTATCCCCTAACTTCGTATTGTCTTTTTTAAGGCTTTGTGGTTGCTGATTTCTCAGTATGGACATACTATTTGATTCTATGGTGTTTATTTATTAGTTTGATTTAATTAGGTAGAACAAATGAATTGTGTTGAAAGTTAAAATGATTTGCCAATTCATGAAAGTGAAGCAGACAAGGACAGGTTAGTAACACACAGCAAATACAGTAGGTAATCTTTGAGGGTTTGCACCAAAGACTAAATAATTTCAGATTTTTTTTTTAGCATTATTTTCTGCTGTGCTGGCTCTATCAGGTGGTACTCCGCACCCCATGGAGCTGATTTGAGAGGAAGCAATCCCTGGCTTCAAAAGCAGCTTTGATCTGTGGGCTGCTCTGCCCCTCATAGAATAGAATGAGCAACCTTCCCTTCTGCATTTGAGATCTGTTCTTGTTCTCTTTGTCACAAAGATGAGGTGCTACAGAGCTCTATCACTGCATATCTTTCTGCCCTTGGCTAACAGGCAAATGTGCTCTGCTCTGTATCAATTCTCTTATCTGTATAATGAAAAATGTTGACTAGTTTTCTGAAAACTCACTCCAACCTTTAAATGCCCCCTAAAACACACACACACACACACACACACACACACACACACACACACACACACACACACACACACGATACATTATTCGCCTCACACCTGAAATCTAATAGTTAAGATAGACTAACCAACCTTGAATGGATTTGCGTGATTACTATACCATCAAAAACTAAATAGAAAATTCTTGGATGAATATAGAACTTTTTATTGCATTAATTTTTAAACTGTAAAATTTCATGAAATAATAGGGTTAAAGAGGTAATTTTATACTCCTGTATCTGCTCAGCATCTGCATGTGTTTCTCTCATCTTAGTAAGTCCAGAGAGTAATCACAGGGGTACAGTGGGTTACAACATCATGCTCTTCACCAGAATTTGAGAGAGAGAGAGAGAGAGAGAGAGAGAGAGAGAGTTCTAAACATGCTTATAATCACAAATGACTTTATAACATTAAGTCAAAGTAAAATCAAGCTAACCTAGATGAAGAGCATCTCTTTATTTTTTATTTAGAAGCCCGATCACAACACAGAGCCTCCAGGATGTACACACAGGACATATAATTAATCGGGTGTCAGATCGTTTGTTCCTTGATCTATAACCATTCCTGCTGATGCTCTAGTATCAGTCAGAAAGTGACTGATTAACTAGATGGACCTTTCCCACAGTCCCCTGAAGGCTGACAAATTCTAGGCTTTTCAATCAGGAAAGAAAATCAATTGTGGAGAAATGGGCATTTGAACGTGATAGTCTATATTAGGTTTTCCCTCTTTATTCATAAGGAAAGGTAGGATCTCTTTTCATTATAATCCTTTAGAAGTCTCATGGCCTGAAAAGGGATACAAATAATGATTTTTCACTATCTACAATCTTTGGCTTGTATAACTTCATACAGCTAAGTTAAACTAAGCAAATTCCAGTAAAAAAATTTCTGTTTTGGGTCAAATGGTGGTTTGAGAAAAAAATATCCAACAAATTTTGATTGAATTCTTACTGCATGACAGATACTGCTTTATGATGACTAGATTGTGACCAGGTATGTGCTCTGTGCTTCAAATTGATCTCATTTTCTCTGAGAAATTGAGGCACAGAGAAATTAAGTAATTTGGCCAATGATAACAGTGTACTCAGATGGTAGAGCCAGGAGTCAAGCTGCTGATTGTCTTCTAATACAAGTCTTGGACACACCTTCTGAGCACTAATCTTTCATAAATATAGTCTACTTTCATTATACCACTAATTTTACAATTCTCCACCCTCACGATGTACCTGAGAACTATTTGTTCCACACCTGCCTTCTACTCTCCATCCATTCTTCAGCTAGGAATCTCAAACTAATACCTCCTGAATCCTGAGTACCTTCTGAAGACTCCTGATGATAAACTGTGAGAATTCCATAACTCTGAAAAAAGATCTGCTCCTGGCTTTGAAACCTCACTTGGAGTGAGCTGAGCTGGGACTACTCCTGAACCCTATTCTGACATCAATACTGAATTGCCTAAAGAGCTTTGTCCAAAACAGCTGGTCAAAAACCTGACAAATCGGAGTAAGAAGGAACAGGGAACAGGGCTTCAGACATCACTCAACAAAAGATAGACAAGATTTCCATAATGGCCAACAGTAATAAGGACCTACTTCTAGGTACCTAGGTCTTATCACAATTATAAATATACAAAATGATAAGTCTCCATCAAAAATTAGTACACTGATAGTGTTGTTCCTTGACAAAATGACTTAGATGTGATATAAGAAAATTATTTTAAATAGCAATAATATGCATGATCAAAAATTCAAATAGGATAGGAATAAATGTCAGGAGAAAGACCATGAAAACACAAAGAGTTAAACAAAATAATGAAAATGATTCAAGACATGAAAATAGAATTTAATATAGAGAGAATATCTGGGAAGAAAAGCTAAAATAAAATAGAAATTGAGATGAAACAGTCAAGAATTCAAACAAAAAATCAGATAGAAGTTTCACTAATAGATTGGGAAAAGTAGAAGAGGGAATATTAAGTATTGAAGTCAAGGCACAGGAATTTCATTACTCAGTCAAGGAAAATAAATATCTAATACCTCCCAACCTAACATAAAGGGACACTAGCTACATTAAAGAAAAAAATCAACAACTGGATATAGCATGATTAGTTGCTGAGAGAGGAGACAGTTTACTCTTAAGTGTAGCCCTATGAAAAATTGGCTACTATTCAATTAATCCAAAAATATTTAGGCAGCACTAATTGGTCTTGAAGGATCTGAAAAAGATAAAAGGACACTAGGTTACTAAGTAAGAGGAAGAGGCTGGAGTAGTTGGGGGAAGAGTATGATTGAAACACACTGCATGAAACTCTCAAAGAAATAATAAAAAGTAAAAAAAAATATTATCACAATTCCAGAAGTTATTATCTATTTAAGAATAATATCTCTGTTTTTCATTTCTGCCTCAATATGCTAATAAGAGAAATAGCTAGATGTCAAATAAATGTTATTCTTCATCTGTGATGAGAATTCATGTAAAAAGAAGATGATCAATGATACAGAAATGTCTGAGACTAATTGAGGAAAAGATGAATCAGAAACACATGTTGGTAAGGATATTTTCCAAGTAGACTAAAGTAATGATACTTAAATAGTAATGATTTGACCCCAAGACAAAATCATTTGAAAATGAATTAAGTCCTCTCTATATTGAGTTGAGGAAAACATCCTTCTAGCTAGCGCCTTGATGGTATCTTTGTTACAGCTTAATTTATTTGGGCTTCATGAATTTTCATAATAATTAGTATACCCTCCTCTGTCCATACTTAAGAGACATTCAGACAAAGATAGAGAAAAACACAGAAAAAAAGCACAGATACACACAGCAGGAGCTTTGACTGCTCCCGCACCAGACCCCTGTCATGTAGCAGTAGCCTCCGACTGAGAGATTTGTGGCCATCAGTCCTGGTGGAGCAACACCCCAAGCCCTTCCACATGCAGATGAGGCATCCCTAACATCTCAGACCAAGCACCTACTGTCAGATCCCAACCCACTCCAAAACTGTATATGAGATCCTATCCAGAAGGAATAAGGGTGTGTGAGATTTACTCCATCATCTGAGAGTGTCTGTCATAAGAGCTGTAACACCGCCAGGGAAGAGAACTGCTCTCCTGGAACTTTTGCCACCAAAAGCCCCCCTGCACTCCCCTCACTGGCTAGCCAGCCCTCTGCTGGCTCACCTAGCCCTGGAGTCTCAGAGCAACAGCAGTGACAGCACTCGCAGCAGCTGCAGAGGAGGAGGTGGTGGAGGCAATTTCTCCCTCCCTGCCGGCATCTTTTCCCCTTCGCTTGAACCCTCCCACCTGGCCTGGCCAGAGATTTCTGTGGATAGCCTCCCGGTACCCAGGCATACAAGAGAATGCAATTTTGTTTCTTGATATGTAGTTTGGCCCAATATTATCTGCATCCTGCAAGAAATGTAGACTGTAAGTCACCTAGGTCTACCACACCAGTGTGCATGATTAATAAGGTTCTGGCTAACCACTGGGCATGCTTTGAGAAGCATGCTTTGAGAAACAAGTAAGATACCTATTAACTGCTGCTATAGGCATTTTGTGCACTAGCTTTTAAGAGATGGACTATAGGCCTGTGTTCGAGTATGACAGGGTGCATAGGTGGAAGGTATAACTTCACCTTGTGAGTTCATGAAACTAAATGTTAACATTAAAAGCCTTTCCTGAATGAAATCCTCATCCATCTTTTATAGCAAAGTGTTATTTCTTTTATGAAGCGATGACAGATTGCCCCATGTGTGCACACAAACATTTGTGCTCAATCATTTTTCTTTTTTTCTTTCTTTTTTTTATTAATTTTTCAATTCTTTTCACTAATTCTTTGAGAATTTCATAAAATGAGTTTTAATTATATTTACCCCCTAACTCTTCCCCTCTCCAACTTCCTCAGGTTCTCTGCCCTGGTTATTATTATAATACATATACACATCTTAAGATCTACCAAATGCTTTTAGTGATGCTCTTATGAATACATGTTTAGGGATGACCACTCGCAATTGGATAACCCATCAGCAGGCTCATCTCTGAAGAAGACTGCTTCATCCCCTCTCCGCAGCCACAAATAATCTGAAATTCTTCACCTAGTGGTCATTCCTAACCCTGTGTGATTTCCTTCATTCATGTTAGCATGCCAACTGATATTGTCATTATTCAAGCTTTGTTTAGGCAATTATATTGCTAAGATTAATGGGTGTAGCTTCCCTGTCAGGTCATATAAATATATAAATATATATTTATAAAATTTTTACTAGGTAACTGACATGGAAAGTTCTACCTTAAGAGTAGGCAGCACTGTCTTTTGGGCTTTGGTCCTGAATTGAATAGAAAAGAGAAAGCTAGCTAAGCATTTTCGAACCTCAATCACTCAATCAGTTTTTGTTTCCTAACTACGACGCAGTGTGACCAGCTGCTTGGTATATATATACTAGAAATAAAAGAAAACATGAATTTGTGTGAGATAGGATTAGTTCATCTTATATGTCATCTTTAGTTGCAACATTTTTTTTTCACAACATGTGTTCATTTTCTTTAGTGGCCAAAAAATTCCATTGTGTATATACAGCATATTTTCTTTCCATTTCTTTGTTATTGGAAACCTAATTTTGTTATATAATTTAACTACTATATATTGTGTTGAAGAAAACAGGTTGGGTAGATATTTCTGTGCTATGTGAGCTTAGATTCTTTAGGTAAATATTCAGAAGTGCTATGGCTGGGTCATACAGAAAATCTATTATTATATTTTTTAGAAGCTCGAATACTTATTTCCATATGAATGGACCCACTTAAATTCCCACCAGAAACACATAAGGGTTTCTCTTTGTCCCCATGCTAGCCAGCATCCTCCCATTCTCTCTCAGATGAGACAGAATCCCAATAAAGCTTTTCTTCCATTTCTCTGACAGCTAGTGAAGCTCAACATTTGTGATATGTTAATTTACCATTTGTATTTCATCTTTTGAGTACTATTTATTCATTTTATTATCCAATTTATTAGTTGTTTTTGTGTTTTATTTTTTTGAGTTCTTTGTATCTACTAGATGTTAATGGGCTTGGTGTGTAACTTGCAAAGGTTTTATCTTGTTCTTTAGGGTAGCTTTTCACTCAAGTAGCTTTTTCCTCTTCTGTAAAAGAGCCATCTACCATGGCAAAGCCATTATTTCCTGAGCATCTGAAGTCCTACTAACAAATTTTCTTGTATAGGCCTATACCTAAAAGTGTTCCTTGTACTGTTTCCTTTGGCCGTTTCAGAATTTGAGGTCCTATACCAGTGCACCTCGTCTATTTAGATTGACTTTTGTGTAGGACGAGACAGAGTCAGCGTCAGCCTTTCACACATGGCTGTCTAGCTTCTCCAGGTGTTTGTTGAAAAGAATGTCTTGCCTCCAGTATGTACTTCCTCTATCTTCATCAAAAATCAGCTTTAGTTGCGTGGGTTTATATCTGATTCTTCTATTCTGTTCCATATAGATATATGTGTCTGGTTTGCGTTGTTTAAAAAAAAAAAAACAAACTTTCTTTAACTCCGATCTTCCTCCTGAGTTCTTCGCAGAAAATGTACAGACATGGCTTGGAAAATTGCCACAGTGTCATTGAGACTGGTGGTCTTATTTGGTAGATGTTTTTCATTTTAGAATTGTTCACAAATGTCAGATCATTCCATGATCTAGTAGGAAACCCCCTTTGAAGTAGTTGGCCATGGCATGGAAAAGCATTCTAAGATCTAAGGTTTTCCCAGACAGGAAATCTTTCCTGTACATTTCCACTGGAGTTTGTCTTGCTTGAAAACATGGTTCTTGTACAATCTTACCCTTTGCTGAAGGGGTGGCTCCATTTCTGTTTCTTTGGTGTTTCCCCCCCTCATCTATATCAGCATCTTTGAAAACTTTAAACTGAAATTAAAAATATATAACAATTTTCAAAAGTGTACTTTGAAAGAAATATCAAGGGGAGGTGAAAGGTTAGAAGGTTTTTGAAAATGAATATCATAACATTTGTACATATTTAAAGTAAAATAGTGACATTTATGGTAGCTGAGTTAACATTTTAATTTTTCTGAGCAGCTCAATCATTTTAGAGGGAGAACATTAAGCAATTTTCTTTTTTTTCAAGCAATGCCATTGTTTTAAATGCAAATATACACTGTGCATTCATTAATTAAAGGTTACTCTGTAACAGATTCTTTTCTAATTTACTGAAGATCAGACCCTTAGTCATTAGCACAAGCATGTTATTTAGTAAGTAAAAATGCTCATGGTTCAAAGACCAAGAAATTCAAGCTGGAAAATTATTCTTTGTAGCTTCTGCATAATAGTTAGTGTTCCTAACCTTCCTTTAAAAAAATAGAAAGTGAAGCACAGATGAATAAACAAATGTGTGATCTCTCCTACCCCTTGCATCTCATAATTAATAGTGGGATGGGATTTTAAATGTTAAGGAAATAATAATTTTCCTTCAACAGGGATGAGAGAATTTTGTTTATTAGTTTAGTGTGATTCAATTTGTGAAAATGTGCTTCATTGATCTTTGCAAAGGAGCTTTAATTGGAAATGAATATCACAATCTATTTGCCACACCAATGAGTCCAAGTTGCTACAGTTCATTAAGTACTACACCTGCTATTTAACTTTTCAGGCTAAGGAAAATACCTTGATTTAATACATTTAGGATTGGCTGGTGTGGGAGTTCAAAAAACAATACTTTATTTTGTTTACTTAACCAGTTAAAATATGTCTCAATCCTGAGTTGGGATAAAAATGGCTATGCACTTATATAATTACAAATTATTTTTATAAAAATTTAAATAGCAGTCTTAAAAAGGGTCTCACAAAGAATGAAGAAAGTATTTTGCTTATTTGGTTTTGGGGGAGGGTGCATATACCCACATCTTTTTAAATTCTTTTTTATTTCATTTATTATTTATTTCATTGAGAACTATGTAAACATGTTTTGGTAATATTCCCTCTTCACGCCCCTGCTCATTTCAGATACACATTCCCTCCTTTCCTACTCAGTTTTGCATGCTTTTATTACCAGTAACATTAAAGCCAATTTTGTGCTAACCGTATGTTCTTGTATGTGTGGCCTTCCATCAGAGCATGGTTAGCCTATCAGGGGTTACACTTTCAGAGCAAACTGACCCTTCCTTTTTCAGCAGCTAAGAGTTTCTAACAGCTCCATAGTTAGTAGTGGAACTTCATACCCCACTCATGTCTCCATTCAGGGCAATGATCTGATTCGGCTTGTACAATCCTTGTGTATGGTGGTATGACCAACGTGAGTTGATATGTGCAAATTCCCTGCTGTGTCAAGAAGAAACCATATACTCAAGAAATCAATCTGGAACTGACTTTTAAGCTTCATCCACGGTGGCTAGCTTTTATAGTGTTAGAAGGTAGTATGCATGCTACTTGAGGAGAAAAGCAATCATTAATTTACCCAGATATGTAACTGTGAGTGCTAATAACAATCAACCTGACAAGAAACGTATACAGGTACAAGAGTGGAAAAAATCTCAAAGGAGTAACCAACTACTTTCTCATTGGATTTAAGGTTCAGCCTAAAAGGTGAAACATATGTGTGCACTAGTAGAGGGCCAAGATTCTATGGTTAGCCAGATCATAGACCCTAGCAGAGAACCTATTATTTTAGTAAATAGACATAGTATTAAGCAAATTCTCATTAAGGAATCTCTCATCCCTCATCATAGACGCTTTTGTTTACAGTAGGTGATACTTCACATAGAGAAACAGAACTGGCATAGTTGCAGAGAATAAGACTATAGAATGTCTAGATATAAATAAATAGAATATATACAATGTACTCTATCGTCCAGAGGCTCAGAGGTCATTGCAGAAGACAGGGCAGAAAGAGTGTAAGAGCTAACGGTGGTGGATGACTACAAGGAAAATGATTTTAATAAAGGCACACAGGTGTGTGTTGAAACTCAGCATGGTGGTGAGAAAGATAGAGATCTCAGGAGGAACAACAGACATTTTATATCAGAATAGAAACCACAGACTGGATCCAAAATACCTTCAGTAGGTCAGACAGCCTCTACAAATTCTCAGCCGACATCACCAGTGGATGGACACACAGAAAAGAACAGAACAAGTTCTATATGATGAAGAGCTGTAACCTCGAGCACCAAAGGCCTTTGTTTTATCAGATAAGAAAATAAATTCTCCCTCTCACCCTCTCACCCTCTCTCCCTGTCACCCTGTCACCCTCTCTCCCTCTCTCCCTCTGGTCCTCTCGCCCTCTCCCCCTCTCGCCCTCTCGCCCTCTCATCCTCTCTGTCCCTTCTCACCCTCTCTGTCCCTTCTCTCCCCATTCCCCTTCTCTCTCTCCACATGTCCCTGGCCAGCCCCTCCTCATCCTCGTCCTCATCCTCATCCTCGTCCTCCTCGTCCTCGTCTTTGTCCTCCTCGTCCTCGTCCTCGTCCTCATCCTCGTCCTCCTCCTCCTCAACTTCCACCTCCACCTCCTACTCCTCCACCTCCTCTACCTCCACCTCCACCTCCACCACCTCCACCTCCCCCACCTCCACCTCCACCACCTCCACCTCCACCACCTCCACCTCCACCACCTCCACCTCCACCTCTTCCACCTCCACCACCTCCACCTCCTCCACCTCCTCCACCTCCTCCACCTCCTCCTCCACTTCCACCTCCTCCACCTCCTCCTCCACTTCCACCTCCACCTCCACCTCCTCCTCCATCACCTCCTCCTTCTCCTCCTCCTCCTCCTCCTCCTCCTCCTCCTCCTCCTCCTCCTCCTCCTCCTCCTCCTCCTTGCTTTCCATCTCCCTCTCCTTTCTCTCCCTCTCCCTCTCCTTTCTCTCTTCCCTCTCTCTGTCTTTCTCTATCTCTACTCCATCCACAACTCCCCTCCCCATGCCCTAAATAAAATTTAGTCCATACTATAAAAAGGAAAGGAAAGAAACTCTCACATCAATCAGTACTAGATTGGTAGAGATCCTGTATAATAAGATTTGAATCAGGAATAGCGCCAAAGGCTTGACCCCCACAGAGGTGGGTGTGTGCTATCAGGAAGCATTTTCATGCTGGTAGACAGGATGATTGTAAGGTCCAAGTAGGGATGGGCTTACACAAACTCATCCATTCTGTTGTCACAGCAACTCTTACTTGGGAATTTTAGCTTTTGTAAACAACAGGTGGTAATTTTCTGGTGGAAGTTGAGTGGGAAGATTTAACACTTTAACTACACTTGAAATAGTCAATAAGTTAGTTATTGGTTTACTGAAGTACCAAGGATCAAAATTTTATAATTTAAGATTTTAGAGTTAATAACATTTTGATACAAGATATATTCCAACATCATAAAAGAATACAATAATTTCTGAGAAGTACACTTTTATCTCAAATTTTCCTTGATTTTTTTTAACAAGGAAAAGCATTTCTGCATGTTCATTGAAACTATAAT
Source organism: Uromys caudimaculatus (assembly GCA_028551405.1). Lineage (NCBI taxonomy): Eukaryota > Metazoa > Chordata > Mammalia > Rodentia > Muridae > Uromys > Uromys caudimaculatus. The sequence goes on along the minus strand of CM052709.1, from coordinate 61,811,479 downwards.
TCTTAGGTCTCCATTATTTTACAAAAATATAAAAATTTTGTCTGCAACAATCAATTAATATCTTTAACTAATATTAACACTTTCTTGTAAGGTTTGGAGTCAGGAAACAATGAGGGAAAGTAACACACACATGAGATATATCGGACAAATACCTAGGTTCCTGTTAAAATTTTGGCATCCAATTTTCACCTCAGTGAGAGTCCCAGAATTTTAACTTGAGGAGAGAATGTCAGTTGATTTGAGTTTCTTGATAAATTCTCTTGTTATTCTAATATTCAACAAAAGGTAAGAAAAATTGTTAAAAATGACAAACAAAATAATAAATATTATAAGCAACTGTAGAAGCAGTGACCAAGTTTTGTCTGAGATAGAGATACTTGTGGTGAAAAATATATAAAACTATATGAATGTAGGATTTTTTCTTACTTTAAAAGTACTCAGGGAGAGAGGAGAGGCCTTTGGGCCTGAGGGTATTAGAGGCCCCAGTAAAGGGGAATGTCAAGGTGGGAATATGGGAATGGGTGTGTGGGTGGCTGGGAGGTGGAATTCCCTCATAGAGGCGAGGATGGGGGAGGGGATAGGGGATTTCCAAAGAGGAGCCCCAGAAAAGCAGAATCATTGGAAATGTAAATAAAGTATCAAAAAAAAAAAAAAAGTACTGAAGTCATTAATAACCACCAAGAAAATAGGAAGGCTAAAACAATAAAAATTATAACAACAATGTGTAAAATATTGCAGAAACACAGATGAAAAGAGGTAATGTAGGTGTCTTAGTCAGGGTTTCTATTCCTGCACAAACATCATGACCAAGATGCAAGTAGGGGAGGAAAGGGTTTATTGAGCTTACACTTCCATGCTGCTGTTTATCACCAAAGGAAGTCAGGACTGGAACTCAAGCAGGTCAAGGAGCAGGAGCTGATACAGAGGCCATGGAAGAATGCTGCTTACTGGCTTGCTTCTCCTGGCTTGTTCAGTCTGCTTTCTTATAGAACCCAAGACTACCAGCCCACAGATGGTACCGCCCACAGATGGTACCACCCACAAGGGGCCCTCCCCCCTTGATTACTAATTGAGAAAATGCCTTACACCTGGATTTCATGGAGGCTTTTCTCAACTGAAGCTCCTTTGTGATAACTCCAGCTTGTGTCAAGTTGACGCACAAAACTAGCCAGTATAGTAGGTTAGGTGTATACAAGGTTTGCTGTATTTTAGAAGGAAATATATATTTAATCTGAAGTAAAAATGGGGTCATTGGACTACTTATGTACTAAGGAACTTGGAACTATTTTGAATTTTCTTATTAATCCTAAGTATTCAATTATAAAAGAGCTCCTTTATACCATTTACTTGGCTTCCAATAGTATTCCAGTACAATTGGCAACCTGAGTCTTACAAACAATGGAAACGGTGGCCCAGTTTCTACTTAGGACTTAGTTACGTGAAAACAGGTTATCTTGTAGTGATTAAAACACCTACCACGACATATGCCTTTCACTTTTTTTGACTGTGCAGTGCCTTTAGGAATGGATTTGAGCAATAGGACCATGTGACCACGGCCTAGTTAGCATCATAGGAGCAGAGCCCCATCAGAAACTAAGTCACTGCAATAGCACGTGGACACAGAAGGTCACAATGGAGCCTACAGCAGTGATTTGCTAGTCTGAATCAATAACAAAAGCAAACCAAATGACTCTTTATCTTCTATGCAAGTGCATATTAATATCTTCTGTGGTCAAAATAAGCATTAAACCATAGCTTTTTGCCATAGTTCTTCTTCATTTTTACAAATGGATCCTTTTGTTGTTGCTTTAAACTGCCCACTGTATGTGAAATTCTTTTATTCATCTCAGAAACCTACTGAAGATTAAAAATCTCTAAATACCCCTTCTCTGATAATCATTGTCTGTTCTATTTTTCTCCTAGAAGGGCATAAATTTTCTTGTACCAGCAAAAAGAAGACAAAGCAGATAAAATTCCACTCACTATACTTTCATTCTATTAAATTCTATGGATAACACATAGCACTAACATATCATTGGGCTTTTACGATTCTCTGGGAGGTATCATATGCAAATATTTATAAGCTTATCACATAATATACTTTAAAATTTTTCTTCTTCCTCTTCCTCCTCCTCTTCTTCCTCCTCGTCCTCCCTGTCCTCCTCCTCTTTCTTCTTCACTAGGGCACATACTAATTTAATGTTTATTGAGCATATTGAGCAATTGCCAAGTATCTAGCTATCTACAAGTACATGGTAGTATGGCTTTATATTAGTTAATATATATATACTAGGTAATATGGATGGTAAGAAAAGAAATGTACAGACATAGACAATTAGCTGCATGATAGATGATTTGTCAAGAAAGGAAGTATGCAATAGGAGCAGAGTAGAAGTCTTCATCTCACCGGTGGCAATTGAAGGCATGATATGGTTTGTATCTAAAATGTAATCTGAAAGCCCACATGTCAAAGCCTTGGTTAATAGCCCATAGCACTATCTGGAGGTAGTGTAACTGTCAAGAAGCTGGTTACCACAAAAGGAAGTTAGGTCATTGGGGGGCTGCTGAAATCTCATGCACGATCATGAGAGGGACACGGAAAGTTAGAAGTAGGAAACAACATCAAGCAAATGTACCTAAAGATCTAAAAGAAGGAGCAGGGTACAGAGGAAACAGAAGAGGAACCAGGTGAACAGAGGTGCAGAGTTGTGTGGAGCACAGTGAGATACAGGCTAGAAAACAGCAGGAGACAGCCTTCCCCAGTGTCTTAAGAAAATGATGTATTTTATTACGTGTTTATGTGTCTGTCTGTATCTATGTATGTGTGTGGGTCACAGCTGTGTTCATTCCTGAAGAGGCCAGAAAAGAGTATCAGATCCCATGAAACTGGAGTAACACTTGCTGGCAAGTTTCCCAATGGGGTACTGGGAACAGAACCCTGGAATTCTGGAAAAGCAGCACATGTCCTTAAGCACCAAGCAAGTACTGATATATGGGGAACAATATAATATGGGCTGGTAGAATCCTGTGTATAGTTTCAAGGCATTAGAGCAGGCACTGAAAGAACACATTAAGATAGGTGGCCATGGAGGGGTCACCCCAAGTCTAGCTGAAGATACCAGATTCAAAAAGCATAATTTGCAAAATGCTTCACAAAATTAGCTTCATCATTAACTGATCCATTACTGTCAGCCTCCAGTGCTACTTCCAGCTATGTGCGCCATGTCAGATGCACTTCTCTACTCTTCACTACCACCATTGTTTTAAATGGCTCCTTCTGACTACAGTTATCTCCTCTTTTTGGAGTTTTATGCCTTTTGAATTTTCCTGGATCCCTGTGTTAGGCTCTTCTATCCCACTCTCCCATCCTTCACATCCTGTACCACACCCCTGCTCTGTTCTCATCTTTCCTGGTTTTCCCTATGCACTAATGCAGAACAGGATAATACAGCTTAAGATTCAAAAGAAACTCTTCCAGATATAAGCCCCACATCATCCTTCGGATCTTTACTTCACTTCTTTAAGGCTAAGTACCAGGAAAGAGATTCTTCACCCTCAACACATTCTCAACACTGGACTTGTTTCAAGAGGATATTGATAGACATTTCAAGCAACACAATGCCAGGACTTTAGAAGAGTGTATGCAAAACGTCAGTTTTAATAAAAACAAACAAGCAAAAAAAGTGTAAAATGAGCAAACATTCCCAAGCTCTCATCATTTAGTAGCCCCTCCCCTGAGCTTCTCCTCTTCTTGGTTTAATTTTGGTGACCTTTGTCAGAAACACTCTGTGAGAGCCAAGGTAATCTCCACAGTGTGTTTGGAAGATGTGGTACCTGTCATTGGTATCTGTCATCACATCTGTTTCCCTCATGTGCAGCTCTCAGAGCATCATTCTCTACACATGACCTGGTCTACATTGTGTGACCAATCCCTCCTCTTCAAGTTCAGCTGGAGGGTGGCAAAGAAGCAGGCAGGAGGAGGGGAATCAAATCTTGCGCCACTGCTTCAGTTAAGAGTCCCGTTCTCTAACACTGGCTAGGGCTCCCGCTTCTGTGAGCAGAATAATGACGCTCCCAACTGCAGCATATCAATCATAATCACCCAGAGGCACGTCTTCCCGGGTGCCATGTTACTGCATGCAGCAGACACTTCCAAATCTGTGGCAAGCATTAGTAACTCGTCAGATGCTGATGAATCCTGAGTCCCAGTGTGTTACATTCTAAATATCGTTCACAAAACAGCATCCAAAAAAATAAAAAACATACCCTAATAAGGCGAGCCCACCATCACCCTTTCCTAAACTCTGCCTCCCCTACCCACCCCACAGAAGAATGATTTTGAACAAACATGAGGAGGAGGTTTAGTGCATTACAGCAACTGAATGTTGGTGTCTCTGAGCCAACCATCATCATTTTGTTTCCTAAGAAGGAATGGTTGATGTGAGGATGTGTGATAGAGTTCTGAGAGTTTTCTTCTGTGTTGAAGGGATACAGGCATGGACTAGCACTTGAGGCCAGGAAGCATTGTGGGATCATAATGACAGAGCTCACAAACTCTCAGAGAACCAGAAACCTAACATTCTAAAATTGAGTAGCTTATGGACACTGTGCCTTCCTAACTCTGGTCTACTGTTTCTCTCTGGGTAAAAATAATCACCCAGTGTTTATATCAGCTTATAAAAGAATCACTGTATACTTGTAGTTTAAAGCCGCCTAGTGAAAATACTGTTAAGACGGGGCCTCAGTGATAGATAGATATCTTCTGAATTGGGGGCTGATTCAAGGACTGTGCTTGCTCCACTTAGAAGACCTTTGCTACTGGAATTTATTTTGTTTTTAATAAAGCATGTGCTTTTGTTAATGTTCATGACTTGAACTTTGTGGGAGTTAAAGGAACTTTGTGTCAGGAAGAGCACTAGGCTGGAAATCAGACGACTGGGATTTGGGCCCTTTGCTTGACCTTTGTCCGACCTTAGCAAGCAAATAAAACTTTGTCATGTGATCTGCTAAGCCGTCATGTGAGCTGTTTAAGTGGAGTGTGCATTTGATTATTTCCCATGGATTTCTGTCTCTAATGTCACACAGCCCAAACATACATATAAACTGCCTCTAGCAAGTATCAGAGGACCCCACAACCTGTATGTAACGGGGACAGTCCTTGCGATCATCCATGCCACATTATCACATTTACTTACTAATACAATAAGAGCTTTAATATGGATCACAGCAGCACTGTGGCCGATGTGTATATATGGAAGGAAGGCATCAAGGGTAGCCAAGATTGGGCCAGTGTATCCTATCAGTTGTTTGTGAAGCAATGGGGTGAGGGCAAGAATATGAAATTCATACATTATAATACTAATAAAAATATAGCAAGTTGTAAACTTGACGAAAGCCATGTTTATTTAAGAACAAGGAAGAACAAATCTGAGTTCAAAATTTTGAAGTATGCAAGACATACTTCCACATGGAAATGTGTCTCAATCTCTCAGGGCCTAAAAAGAAACAGTGGGAAACTTGCAGTTACTACCTACGACAGTTACTGTGTATAACATTTGTTACGGATAAAGGGTCATGGATAAGCAGGGAGCAATTTGGCTTGTTACTGATAGGCAGTGTTAGAAGCAAGGAGGCCTGTCCTCAGATGCGAGTGAAGACCCATAGTCAGCGCCCCAGCGAGGAGGATGAGAACATCCCTGTGTTTGGCAGCCCGTGCATGAACTGAGAAGTTTTCCCAGTTCATTGAAACTGCTTTTTTCCCGGTGTCCCCAACTGCACTGAACTAATGGGATTACTGCTGTTGTGTCTCTAGAACATAGTTTTGTTTTCCTGCAACCCTGCACAACAGGCTACCTACAGGGCACTCATTAAGGTACTTGGGATTCATAAGCTGTGAAGAAACCCTTTAGAAAAAATCCCAACAACAACAACAAAAAATGTTCAAAGAGGAATGTGGTCACCAAGGTGACCAAGGCTTGTGTAATATGAGGCTATAAAGTAGCTGGTAGCACAAAAGACTACAAAGTCAGTGCAGCCTCTCCTCTTTGTTATCACCACTCCAGGAGCTGAACAAGTGAATGCAGCTGAATGACAACTTGTGACCAAATACCGTTGTATCCGCCACCAGCACTGGATGAGCAGCCACGGGTCTGCTCTGCCTTGCAACACAGTTTTCATTGTAAATTGAGTCTGAGCAGATTGCCTGGTCAGAGAAATAATTAGGGAAAATTTGCTTGCTTGCTTGGGGGGGGGGAGTGGAGAGAGAGCGATAGGCAGACAGAGAGATGAGACAGAGAGACAGAGAGACAGAGAGACAGAGTCAGAGACTCAGAGTCAGAGTAGGAGAGACAGAAACAGACAGAGACAGAGGTGTTCACTTCAAGTGAGCCACAGTTATCCCCTTTGGTGACCTCACCCTCAAGAGCAATGTTCCCAATTTTTCTCTTCCATTCTAGTGATGTTTTTAACTGAGATTAAGACAATTGCAGAAGCTATAGGGACCAATAGCCTCTAAATCAAAAATCAAACAGCAGCTATACATGGATTCATCTGCTGACTTAGTTTTCAGAACTGTTGCTAACGGTTGGTTAAAGAAGCGGTATGTGGTTGGCTGTTGTTGTTGTTGATTTTTAAATGTATGTGTATATGTCATTTTACCTGAAGGAAGGCCACTGGCAATGGCTTTGCTATTATTCAGTGGCTTTTATTTCTGATGTTTCCTGCTCGCTTGTACTATCTGTTAAGTGGAGAGAAATAATGAAACTAACTGGTAATAAAGCTGAGAAAACTTCACATGAAAAATCAATTCTACTTAAGTACCATGTCTGGTTGGCCTCCATTGCTGTCTTTCGGGGTTATGGAGTAGTATGTTCTCGCAGGATGTACTTATCCTCTATCTATTTAGTTACGTCAGAATCACTCTCATGGTGGCCACTGAACAGCGTTCACCCACCGTGCCTGTTCCTGTGTTCCAACATGTACATCCTCAACTGGATAACGACATAGTCCATGTCTTCACTGGAAGGTTCTGTCTTTTCACATAAACTTGATGAATGGGTAGTACTCCTAAATTTAATAATATTCAGAGTGTTAAATAATTTCAATCCTTGTTGATAAATATTGAAACCAAAAATTCAAAATGGGACATTATGATTTCATTCATGTTTTAGAATATGGAGATGCTGATTAGCTGAGCACTTTAGTGTGAATTTCTGGCTTCTCAAAGTAATTTGGAAATATTTGCATAAATAAGTAGAACTCGATATTAATGCTAATTTTAACCCATAAGTTTTGGCATTAGGCAGCTTCAACCATAATGATATAAATGAAACTAATTTAAAAGAAAAAAATCTAAATATGTAAAAAACTGTTATTGATGGGACAGTAATGACTCTGTGACTGGGAAATCTCATTTGGACAGAATTAGAGCTATATACTGAGTCTTAGAAGTGCAATCGGAGAAACTAACCATGTGTCTGTCAATTGTAAATTGCTGCTAGAGCAGTAATAGTACGTTAGCTATTTAACCCAAGGAAAGTTGCAAATAGATACAAAGTTGTTAGTCTAGTTATATATACAATGTTTCAAGTAGACATTTCAACAATGAACTATTAAGGGTACTTAATATAAATAATCATTAGCATACAATGACATATTTTGAATAATCATTTTCTTTTTAAATGTTCAAAAATCACTGCAAGAAGTTTAACAAAAATGCTATTAGGATAAAAGTAGATGAAGAAAGATTTCAAAAATATAAAACAAGAGAAAAAAAAAACACTAAATGTTAAAAAGAACTCAGTCCACATGATAATGACCCTAAATACAATTTTCACAAGTTATTGTTTGTCAGGAACTTTATTTTGGAACTAGGTATGAATTCAATCATTGTGTGAACTTTCATGTGAATTTTTATAGAAGGAAGAACCTGGAGAAAATCTGGATAGGAAAAAGACACCATAGATATCACACAGAGGGATAAAATGAAATAATAAGACACATACATTTATTTATTTTGGAGACTATAATATTGCAAACTAATAAATCCTAAAATCAATCAGTGGGAATTAATTTTTTTCAAAATAACTATTATATGGGATGGAATTCTTCACTGTACTAGTCTATTAAACATTTCAACACAGAATGAGGTTGGCTTGACTGTACTCTAATTTCACAAAAAGTACAATGCTGCTTCAGAGAAGTTTTCTCAAATACAACTATATGAAAAATAACTGAATTCTTAGGAATAGTTTGGTATCTGTAAGTGGAAATATTCTGTAAAACTAAATAGTTATGTTAAATTCACAGAGGATTTTTTTTTTTCGAGACAGGGTTTCTCTGTGTAGCCGTGGCTCTCCTGGAACTCACTCTGTAGACCAGGCTGGCCTCAAACTCAAAAATCCACCTGCCTCTGCCTCCCAAGTACTGGGATTAAAGGCGTGCGCCACCACTGCCTGGCTTCACAGAGGACTTTTAAGAAATATATATTTGAAGTTAATGTAACTATTAGTAGAAAAAATAATGTATGTTATAGCCTTGATAAATATTAATAGAAAGTTTTATTTTTATAAAACTTTCATGATAATATTTTATGTAGGTTGATTGTAATTTCAATTTTAATCTAAGTAATGTTTGATTTGATTTATTTTCTTTATTGTAAGAAAAAATATACTGTGTTCACTTGAAATAATAGAAAATTTTATTATAGCTAATGCATTTTAAATTAGTCATCAAGATATTTACAAGAATTTTTATAGGTTTCTCTTCTGTGTCACCATTGTTTCACTCAAAGTGATTTTTCTTTGTTTTTTTTGGCTTGGGATGGAAATGGAGTAGTTTCTATTTTCCACTTTGCTTTGACAGTGATAACCCTAATGTAAATGCTTTGTCAGCAAGATCTGCCTCAACAGAAATGACTTAGAGCATCTGTCTCCAAGAGAACAAGAAATGGAAAGACAATCCAGAAATGGAGTTCTAATTACTTTATATTACATGACTTCCTGTCTTAGAGCAGCTAAATGATACTTGGGAAAAATAAGTACAAATCAATATTATATTGTAAAGACAGTCAGGTGATCACCTAGTGCTTTGGTGCCACATTCATGTGGTGATAAAATCAGCACAACCCAGCAGGTTGGGGAGCATGGGAGTCAGTGTAAAGGCTTCTCTGTGTGCAACATGAGCACTTGGGTGATTAATTTGCTTGGCATTGCACTAGTAGGGCCAAATTTACTCAGGATGAAAATTATACACTCCATAGCCATTTGTGTTCAAGTTATTAAAAGGCTATGATGAGTTATCCATATCTCTGCATGAAGTCAAAGCATACCTTAGTGCACAAGGTAAGTTTAGCCAGCCTTCTTTAGGTCATAAACCAAGAGATAATGCATCTCTAAAGATTACTAATGCTCCCTGGGAGGGGTTTTCTTTTGTTTTTAATTTAGAAGATTCTGACAGGTTATTTTCAGTTTCCATGTAGAATATTTATCACAGCTCTTAAAAGACGTGACACACATCATTAAACATGATCATTTTTTATGATAAAATGATTCACATTCTAAAATCTGGGCAAAACATATTTTGCTGTTTCTTTGAATAATTTATTGAATGACTGTGGGAATATGACTATGCTGATACTGTCGATATTACTGCTTTTCATATATTACTTTATATTTTATTCTTTCTAATTAAAAAAAAAATGCTAGTGACTATGAAAGTAGAGACCATACTAATGCCAACACCAAGTCTGCCATGTATCCAAAGAAGACTGAGTCAATATTTTCAGCCTCAGGAAGTGAAGATAATATTTTCTAGAGATCATTGCGTTATGAATTTATCTAATTAAAGGAGAGTATTTTAAAAGTTAAGTTAAAAGGAGATACCTAAGAAAATGGCTTTAGGATATGGAAGAGATTAGTTACCTTGTCTGATTCATATTCTTTCTTTCTATTCCAGGTAATGATTGCTTACTATGTAGCTTGTGTCTGATGAGGAAGGCATTCAAACTCCCTCAAGAATCAACATTTGTGTATGTTCTTTATAAGGCAATATACAAAACATGTGCTTAACCATGAGTTGGAACATGCAGTGATCAAAAGTTACTACGCAGAGCAGGGTAAGTGTGATAGGAAGGGGGGAATGGGAAAAAGAGGAGTAGACTTAATTGGGGAAGGGTGGGGGGAGTCAAATAGAAGGGGGAGGAATATTAAATAACACTAGGAATATGTGAAAAAGCCATCAGAAACCTCATCCTTTTATATTTACTTGAAATTATTATAGTACATATGATATATGTATATAGCTTAAATGAGGTTCTACCTTTTGAGCTGCTAATGCTTCCCTTGCCCCAAGAACCATAGAATAACAAAAGCTCAGAGGTGAGAAACCTCATTTTCAGTTGTTGGTCAGGGTAATTCCCCAAGGAATCTAAGCTATCACTATGATTCTTGGTTGCCTCCCAGAGGTTGAAAGTGAGTTCCTCTTGCTGAAGACAGCATGCTTTATAGACACGAGCACTCAGAGGATTATAGCTGGATCTGACCTAAAAGTCTCTTCACTGAGGACTAGTTTCCATAATACTGAAAGATGCTATGCAAGCTACCAAGGGAGGGTAGCAACCAGTAATCCTATCCAGCAGAGATGTCTAAGAATGACTGACCAGGAAAAATATCCCTAAAGGTTCAATAGTGGCACTCATATCTTGGTATAACCAATAGCTAGCTAACTGCACTTACAGCACAATCAACGGGAAAGAAAGCATGTGTAAGAATGGACACCTAGAGAATTACCTGGAATTGGTGAGGTCATGGTCATTACAAGAGACATGTCTTTGGCCACTTTACTAGACCAGTATAATTCCTAACTACATTCTAAGTACTTGTCCTTTGTTGAAGAAGCTCCACCTCACAGCAGATTAAGAAGACCAGTGCAGAAAGCTACAGAAGGTCAAAATACAGAGAACATCTCACTGTAAAGTTGCTCTAAGGTCAATTGATGCATCTGCATAACCTCCCATACCTGTCTCAGAAAACATTATTACAGAAGAGAGAGTAGAAAGATTGTAGGGGCCAGAGGACCAAGAAATCTGCTGTGAAATTGTGTCTCTTAGAAATGACATGAAAGCTTTGCCCATGGTGAAGCAACAAAATGACGCCTAAACAGGACCTGAACATCCATAGATACGATGATGTGGAGGAGGGAAATCGTATGCACGCCACCTCTAGACAAAGAACTACAGATAGCCAAGCCAATAAATGCTAAAAGCAAGAGAAACAGTCTTCCTCCAGGATGAGTCCTCAAATTGGTGATCCAATAACAAGAAGTCAGTCTGGAAATCATATAGATACAAGTAATATTTTATGGATATATATATATATATATATATCTCCGTGTGTGTGCATGTGCGTGTGCATCTCTCCCTCTCCCTCTCTCTCTCAATCTGTGTGCGTGCGTGCGTGTGTGTGTGTGTGTGTGTGTGTGTGTGTGTAACAACAATCATCAAAGGGAAAAATGAGGCCATGAATATGAAAGGGAGTGATGAGTGATATGAAATAGGTAGGAGGGGAAGTGATTGAGAGAGAATTAGGAGCAAGAGAATAATAAAATTATATTTTAGTTTTAAAGTTGCCCAAAAGAGTTAATACAGAGAGGTACTCATCAGACAGTGAATACTCTGTCCACTTTTACCCTTTGGTTGCCAACACTGGTTTGTCAGAAAACAGCAAGGAAAGCAGCGATGTGGAGCTGGAAATGGGCGTGCGGTAGAGTCCGGTAGCTCCTGTGTACAAGGTGTAACTCTTTAAGCTAAACCTGGTGCTGTTCACTTTCCAACCTCACCACACGGCTGAGGGCCTGGGCTTCACTGGACCATTTGGAGGAGCACTGGCACTGTGGCTGGATTCACTGCTTTCACATGAATCTGCCACGACTGTTATCCTTCCATAACCCAAGCGTTCACCCTTTTGAAATCCAAGTGTAGAGTAGAAGAGTGTTAACAAACACCGTTTGCAGAGCCAAGAGTCCCATCCAGCTAGATGTATATTGAGTACCTTGGGAAAGACGCATCAAGCATTATTGTGTTTTATGTGATAAGTCCCTTCTTGAGAGGAAAAGAACAACATGGGGAGATGTGAAGTAGTCTGCTTAGGGTTAAATAAGGATTGAAAATAAACAGTAAAACATGGAGTTACACTGGAATTCCTGGGATGAATCTATGCTTTGCTGCTGACAAGGGGGAGTTATAAAGAAGCAAGGCTGTGAGATGGCAGGTGGACAGAAAGGTGTTTACTTCAGCCAGGACACTCGTGAGTCTGGCTGGCATCTTAATTACAATACTTGAAGCTAATATTTATGAAAATTGGAGGTTTTCATTTCCTCACACAGTGATTTTTCAAGTACATGAGCTAAATACAATTTCCAAAATGTAATTTTATATTGGTGTTGATACTTTCATTGCAAGGCACTAATGTGAATGCATTCAATTGTAATGATAAGTCAGAAAAATCAATAGTTGAAGATATTAAGACTCAAAATAAAATAACTCTACTTCAAACAGATGAGCAAATGAAAATAGTTGCAATCTCCAAAAGTCCACACCCAATTAGGGTTTGATCAGGCCACATTGGCAGGCAAATCCCACTCTGAGGGGATTGATTCCGTTTAAGGAGATTTAATCTCTGTGGATTCATTTAACTCTAGAACATCACTCTTGAAAATGTGAATATATCAAATACGATAATAAATCTATGAACTGTCAGCTTATATTTTATTTTATGATACCATTCCTATAATGGGATACAGAATGAAATCACCAATAAGTTCTTAGAAAAAAAGATAAAAAGAAATGAAATTTGAAGAGTAGAATTTTATTCTCCTTTCAAGTACATTCAGTGTTTATAGGGACAGAGCTCTGTAGTCATTCAAAGTTAGCACTCAACATAATTGATAGGAAGTTGCTTGGAACTCACCAGAAATGGAATGGAGGGTTAGCAGGCTAAATACCCAAGGAAGAAAGAGGTCTTCTGTGTTTGATGATGTAATACAAAGATCTGAGAACCATCATACTAAAATGACCGTGTAATTACAAATAATCTTTCCTAAGGACTATTTTACTAATTATTAAATCCATCTCTTTAGTCATGATACTTAGCTTTTTTCATTGACTCTGAATAACCAGAATGTAATATTTTAAGGGAGTTATTATTAAATATATGAAACGTGAAAGAATGGACCTACTAGCAGGTTATTCTGGAGACCGTTAACATTCACATGGATATCTCAATCATTTCAGATGCTTCCAATGAAGATAGCTAAGGAACTTTAGAACAAGGAACTTTAGAACACAGTTTAGTTCTCTCTCTTTTTTTTTTTTGATACTTTATTTACATTTCCAATGTTTCCCCCTTTCTAGGTCTCCTCTTTGGAAACCCCCTATCCCCTCCCCCTCCCCGCCTCTATGAGGGTATTCCACCTCCCACCCACCCACCCACCCACTCCCATATTCCCTCCTTGTCATTCCCCTCTACTGGTGCCTCTAACACCCTCAGGCCCAAGGCCCTCTCCTCCCCCTGATGGCTAACAAGGCCCCCTTCTGCCACATATGTGGTCCAAACCATGGGTCCCTCCATTTGCATTCTTTGGTTGGTGGTCCAGCCTCCAGGAGGACCGGGGAGGGGTCAGGTCAGTTGACACTGTTGCTCCCTCCATGGGGCTGAAGACTCCCTCAGCTCCTTTAGTCCCTTCTCCAACTCCTCCATCTGGGACCTCACTCTCAGTCCAGCGGTTACTGTAAAGTGAAACTTGGGTATTCCGAACTTTTGGGTTACTATCCACTTATCAGTGAGTACATACCATGTTCGTTCTTTTGTGACTGAGTTACCTCGCTCAGGATGATATTTTCAAGTTCCATCCATTTGCCTGTGAATTTCATGGAGTCATTGTTTTTAATAGCTGAGTAGTACTCCATTGTGTAAATGTACCACATTTTCTGTATCCATTCCTCTGCTGAGGGACATCTGGGTTGTTTCCAGCTTCTGGCTATTATAAATAGGGCTGCTATGAACATAGTGGAGCATGTGTCTTTATTACATGTTGGAGCATCTTCTGGGTATATGCCCAGGAGTGGTGCTAGTTCAACTGGTGGTCTACATGTAGAAGAATGAGAATTGATCCATTCCTATCTCCCTGTACAAAACTCAAGTTCAAGTGGATCAAGGACCTCCACATAAAACCAGATATACTGAATCTAATAGAAGAGAAAGTGGGGAAAAGTCTCAAACACCTGAGTACAGGGGAAAAGTTCCTGAACAGAACACCAATGGCTTATGCTCTAAGATCAAGAATTGACAAATGGGACCTCATGAAAATGCAAAGCTT
>CM052709.1:61671496-61797006 GCA_028551405.1 Uromys caudimaculatus | reverse complement strand
GGAAAAGATCTTAACCAATCCTATGTCCGATAGAGGGCTAATATCCAATATATACAAAGAACTCAAGAAGTTAGACTCCAGAAGACCAAATAGCCCTATCAAAAAATGGGGAACAGAGCTAAACAGAGAATTCCCAACTGAGGAAATTCGCAGGGCTGAGAAGCACCTAAAGAAATGCTCAACATCCTTAGTCATCAGGGAAATGCAAATCAAAACCAGTCTGAGATTCCATCTCACACAAGTCAGAATGACTAAGATCAAAAACTCAGGTGACAGCAGATGCTGGCAAGGATGTGGAGAAAGAGGAACATTCCTCCACTGTTGGTGGGATTGCAAGCTGGTACAACCACTCTGTAAATCAGTTTGGCGGACCCTCAGAAAAATGGACATAATACTACCTGAGGACCCAGCTATGCCACAGTTTAGTTCTTTATGCTATGATTTTAGGCTTCATATGTATATTGGAAAAATAAATCATATGACCATGTTTATAAACATTTTGAGATCTTTGAAAACTCTCTTCTCTCTCCCTCTATCCCTACTCTCTGTGTGTATATTGAGAAACTTCATAGCTAATTCTAAGTTAACATACTCTATTGTTAAGCCATTGACATTGTTGTTCACAAGATGCCTGGAATCTATTTATGCTGCATGATAAAAATTTTGTATGTCTTGATCAAAATCTCCCTTTTTCCCATCTCTAGTCCTTGGCAACCATCACTCTTCACTCTACTGTTAATGTGTGTGTCTGATGAGTTTCTAAAAGATTTTGTTATATTTTAATTATTAATTAATTATTTGTGTGTGCATGCATGCATGTGTAAGTGTGCATGTGTATGTGTGCATGTGTGTACATGCCTGTGTGTGTGCGCCCATGTGTGTGTTTGAGTGTGTGTGTGTGTGTGTGTGTGTGTGTAGGTTGCACTACAAGCTGTAGGAATCAGCTCTCTCCTTCCAACATGTAGGTTTCAGATATTGAGCTCTGGTTGTCAGGTGCATTCACTGATTGAGCTATGTGGCCAGTCCATGTTTAACCATTTTAAGTTTTTTTTATTTTTATATATATATATATATATATATATATATATATATATATATGTATGTATATGTATGTATATATGTATATGTATATATACGTATATATGTATATATATATATGTATATATATAATATTATTAAATATTTCTTCCTGTATCTTGATATGCAATTATATGAATAATTAAAACCTAACACAAACTGATTAAAAACACAAAATTATTTTAAAAAAATACAGGGCAATGAGTTTTTTAGAATTAGTCTAGAAAAGGATTGTTTTAGATATAACACCAAAAGCATAGCTACACGTATAAACACCAACAAGTGAGATTGCATCTGACTAAAAGCTTGTGTCTGGCCAAAGAAACAAAGGGAAAGTTTCAACCTGTGGAATAAGATGGTGTTTTGAAGCGATGTATCTGACAATGTATACTGAAAATATACAAAACCTTTTATGACTTGATATCAAAAATATCAATAAAACAACCACAAAATAATCTGGTGAGAGTGAAAGGACCTTGATAAACAATATACAAATGAGAAAGTAAAAACTAATATTAATTATCAAGAAAATGTGACTCAAGCCACATAACATACTTGTTAGTTGCTGCTATAAGAAAGTGAATCTAGAAATTTATTAACAAGGATTATTGAAAAGAGCCTTTGTACATTTCTTGTACAGAATGTAATTGCCACAACCATTATAGAAAACACTATGGATGGTCTGCAAAATTTTAAAGTTAGAGCAATCATAGGATCCAGCAATCTCAGCACTGAGGGTTCTACAACCAAAAGAAAGAACATCTCTATCTCATGTTCATTACACCATCATTTCCAGAGGCCAAGACATGGAAGATCCTAAAGGACCATTAATGGGTTAAAAAATAAAGGACATCTGGGGACACACACGCACACACACACACACACACACACACACACACACACACACACACACACACACACACACCTGTGTGCATACTCATGCACTCAGTGTGCATTTTGCTCATATGTATGTGTTTAGGGCTGGATGTTTGATTCTGGATTAGCAACTGCTGTGCTTTTCCCTGGGGAAGACTATTTCTCCCACTCTCGGCATTCCTTAGTTGCCTGTAGTTATTCTTGTAGAGTTCGGGCTTCATGGGCTTTTCCCTACTTTGGTGTGTTCATTGGTGTCCTTCTTGTTCATCTCACCTTTGGGTAGTCATGTTGAAGAGACTTTATGGGTGTGGCTTCTGATATTACTGGGAGATACATCTCACAGCAAACTCCCTGATCTGTCTCTTACAGTCTTTCCACCTTCTCTTCTGCAATGTTCCTTGAACCTCTGGTGCAGGAAATGTTTTGTAGATGTATCCACTGAATTATATCATCTTAGTCAATGCCTGGAGACTGACGCTTCCTCTCCCCTCCCCTTCCCTTCTTCTTCTCTCTCTCTCTCTCTTTCTCTCTCTATAATTTTTGTTTTCTGAAAATTTTATGCATGTATAAAATGTTTGTTCATATCTATATTCCTCTCCCTTCCTCCAGCTCTCCTCACCCTCCATCCAATATGTTTCTCATCTTCCTAGCAACCTAGTCTTTAAAAAAGAAATAAAAACAAAAACAGAACCCTAAGTCCAAGTTAGCACTGCCCATATGCACATGTACATGGGTACATCCACTGAGACATGGGCAACTTACCTCTAGCTGCTCTTCCTTAAAAATCTCTCTCTCTCTCTCTCTCTCTCTCTCTCTCTCTCTCTCTCTCTCTCTCTCTCTCTCTCTCTCTTTCTCATCTGTCTCTTTTGGTAAAGGTTTTCCAGAGGCAAGACTCCTCAGTTAATGGCTCATTCTGTGAATTAGTGCTATGAATACATCAATTAGTGCTCTGTCTACCTCCAAATGAGCATGCGCTTTTCAAGTGGACAAAGGACCCACAGTGTTCTTGGGAGTCTCTTATTTGTGGCTTGTATTAGGTGCCATGGAAGTAGAGAGAGTGCCATGAAGGCACTGTGTGTGAGGCATATCCTTTAACATGCAGCTTCCATGTTGTAATATAGTACCAGTAGCGCTAACTTTGTGTAACTGAGGTCTGGGTGTGGGGAAGAGACCTCTGGGCTGTGAATAGGCAAAGAACAAGGAAATCATATGAAAGACTTTAATGGGATGAACTTTCTCAGATGAGTTTTAGACAATTGATAAAGCTTATCAAAGGAGAAGGTAAAAGAAAGTAAAACACCATAAGATGAGGTGTTATGAACTCAGAACTTTAAGAACTTATAAACACTAAGAAATCACAATAGTCTGGGGTAAGTGGAACATGCCTTTAATTACAGCACTTGGGAGGCAGAGGCAAGCCTGGTTCACAGAGTGAGTTCTAGGAACAGCTAGAGTTACAAGCTGAGACCCTGGGAAGAAGGAGAGGGAGAAGGAAAGGGAGAGGGAGAGGGAGAGGGAGAGGGAGAGGGAGAGGGAGAGGGAGAGGGAGAGGGAGAGAGGGAGACTTACACCAGAATGTTTTGTATTTTCTCCAATGGTGCAGTCCCTTTTAAGGGTGACATTTATCATTAGGTATCTCCTCCCCTAAAAAAAAAAAAAAAGCTGTAATGCCCCCTTAAGGGTGGATGGTGCTACCTCTAAATGTTGTCTTGAAGTCTCTCTACTGAAAAGCTCTTGAATAAATAGTATGAGTCTGATTAATCAATGTCCTCATGACAGCGTTCTAATGGATGCTTCCATGAGCTTTACTTAAATTACTGATTTTATTGCTCCTTCTGTGCAATGGTAATTTTAAAAAGTTTATAATGTTAATTTCTTAAGTGGCATCTTTTAAAAAATTATTAAATCCAAAGTGCCATTGTACAAGTAGGAAGAGTAAGAATTATCACAGTTGATAAAGAAACTGGCTACAATCTTTATCCTTGGTTCCACAGTGTTATATGTATACTTAAGGCAATTTGCTCATTAAATAGAAAGTAATAGAGTAGTAAAAATTCTGCCAGTCTCAGCAGAAACTGCTAGTCTTTCCACTTTGGCTCAAGTTTTTTTTTCCTCTTTCTGTCTGTCTGTCTATCTGTAATAGTGTGTTTTCTAACCTGCTCTATAATTTAATGCATTTTCCATGACTTCTCCATCTTTAAGTGTAGATGATGATAACATCCATGGCAACTATGAAAGTTCAAATATAAATATTTAGAAGTATCTAAGGCCCTCAAAGGAGTGCGGCTATATCAGGTATTGCACGACCGTGATACATAGCAGGCATATGTTTAACCACTGTATGTGCTATTTGTTGTTGTTGCCATTGTTTCTATTATCATTAAATTGTAAATTACAAAGAAACTCAAGTAAAGCTTTCAAGAAAAAAAGTTCACACATAAAATAATGGCAATAAATTTAACAGATACTGGATGCAAGTAAGGCAAATTATATCAGGGAAGCAGAGTACTATCAATTTACTAAGACTGGTGAGTCTTAGAACTGCTGATAATTATTAATAATTACCACGGGCTTATACGGGTATGCTTTTGCTTGGAGGTGTCTCTATTTACCTACACAGGTTTACCAGCTGTTCTCATCTCTACAGTCACACTGAGTCTCCATCAGACTTACTAGAGTGGGTCCTATCAATTTTCACCTGAACCTGCTGTGATCCTTTTTGTCTTTTCTAAACTAATCTGTCACTCCAAGGCAAAGACTTGCTCTACCTATTTAGGAAATCCATTATGATACCACGCATAATCTATCAAACAGAGTACACTGCAGGATGCCTCTCCCTGTGGGCGTGGATCTTATGGGACCTGAATTCTGCTTCCAACCCTGCAACTAGTTTCTCTCCTGATCCCAAGATAGGCATCTAAATTGGTCTCAGATTTGCCCTTTAGATATTCCTTGATAGATTACTTGATTTCTATCATACTTTTCAGCTCTAAAATGTTTATTTAAGGACCAGAAAATAAATTTAAGAATTAAACTATTATATCTCAATCTATCCTCTAACCAATTGTTGTTGGGTCCATTATATATCTACATGTGTTAATGGGGACACTCAGCTGTGCTTTCACATGTGGAAGGTGGAAGTCAGTTTTATATATGTTCCATTGACATTCTCCACCTTATTTCCTCAGATAGGGTTTCTCACTGAACCTGGAGCTTATCAATCAGGTCAAACTGACTGACCAGAAAGATCCTAGTATGAACAACTTGCCTCCCAAGTGTTGGGATTAAAGGGAACGGCTATAGTGTCCGGACTTTACTTTAGTGGTGAGATCCAAACATGGATCCTCATACTCGAAAATCGATTGCTTTACCCAGGGCACCAACCTCCAACCTTCAATTCATATTGTTAATTTTTAGGTTTCATATTTAATGCATGGGTTGATTATTTAACGGGTAAATATTTGGTAGGGGATTTAATTCTTATTTAATTTTATTTCCCCAGAGAAACAATTGTGTGATTTGAAACATATAAGTATTTTAAGACTTAATTTCATGGCCCAGAATATGGTATATCTTGACAAATGTTTCGGATATGTTTGAGATGAATATGAACTGAGCTCTTAGTGAGTGGAACATTCTATAAATACCACTTAAGTCAAGTGATTAATGGTGTTCACATCTATGTTCTTATTGTATTTCAGATTATCAGTGGATCTATAAATTATTTAGAAAGTATATTTGCATTTTCAATACAATTGCTGATTTGTGTCTATTATGTGCTTTTGACGCTCTGTTATTATTCAAAACAAAACTCAAGATTACACCTTCTTAAAAATCATCAAATAACACCTATCAGTGGGCAAAGAGACACCTTGTTGTTCTTGGTGTTCTTACATCAGTCAGGGGCAGAGCAGATGGCAGTCCTTTGTTCATCCTATCTTGATGCCTAGCTCGGTGGTCAAAGCTGTTTTATGCTTAGGACTCATAAAAATCATATTAAATCCAATCTAGGCAGCACAGTGCAGATGGAGGAAGATAGACAGAGACACACGGAGTGCCATTTGGCCCATAGATCTGCCCTCCAGTGCACAGTACAGGCAGGCCTTAGACACCTTCTTGCATATATGCCATGCCCACATGGATGGAGGATGTCATCCAGGGGTCTGGCAGCCACATGGCCAGTCTGTAGCTGGAGCCACCACAATATGTGAGTATGTGGTGGTCAGATGGGAAAGAATCAAAGTGGAGCAGCATCACGAAGAAAGATGGAATTGGAGACTCAAGGGTGGAGCAGAGTAGCCTGTTGTGAGTGGCAGGCCCTGCAACCTGGAATCATGGTGAGGTCACAGCCAGAGCTGGCATTTGAGGATCATATCTGAGTCTATGGAAGTGGCAGGGATCAGTGTTGATGTCCATGGAACTAGAGAACATCAGGATGTCCTTGGTCAGGACAGATGTCAAGGAGCTCCTGAATGTCCAGGGGCTGTACAGAACTAGCTCCACCTCTCACTGGATGTGGCACTCTGAGAGCTGGCCCAATCTCTCATGTCTTTCAGGACAGCTCACCCACACCTCTGCCATCAGGGCCAGCTCCACCGTGCTGACAGCACTTGGGGGGGGGGGCTCTGCTACTCAACAAGGCAGCACAGTGGAGCTGGCTCTGATGGCAGAGGTGTGGGTGAGCTTGTCCTGAAAGATATGAGTGTGGGATTGCTGATTCGACCACTCATTAGCCATTGGGTGGCACAGGTGCAGAGGTGATGCTACCCTGCCCCTTGTCACCTCTGGCAGTTGTGAAAGCTGCCCACCCATGGTCATGAGCTCTGGAGAGTTATCTCTGCCCCTCACCATCTGAGGGCTCTGATATGGCTCACCCAAAAATCCATATCATCTTTGAATCTTTGGCACATGTGAAAGGGCCAGTCCTACTTTTCCAAAGCTGTAGGATCTCCGTGACACAGGGCAACAACAGGATATATAGCAGTCTCGATGATGAACATCCAATATTGACAGTCTTGAACCACATTTACTAATCTTGAGCCATATCAATGACTCATTGCAATGAATATTTATTTGCAAGTGAAGATATGTAGACAGAGGGATACACTGTGGGACACACTTACATACTACAGCTTCCAGGATGAGATGTTTTCTATGCTTTCTTTTGCTGTTGTTGTTGTTGTTAACCATTTGTTTGTATGTTTTCTTTATTGGGGGGGAGGTTGCAAGGGCAAAGGGCAGATATGAAGGGATATGGAGATGAGTGGGTCTGGGATATATGATGTGGGACTCACAAAAAATCAAGGAAAAGTAACAACAACAACCAAAAACCAAACCAAACCAAAAAAATCCCCTATTGATCATTAGTTGTTTCTGTGAATAATAGTAACAAAAATCTTATGAAATAGCCTCATGTTGTTTATTGCTCTGAAGTCTACTGTAGGTCTGCTGTTCTGCCTCACCATTGGGGAAGTGCTGCTGGGGAGGCAAAACCCAGGGAGTGTTTGCATTTCCCTGTATCTCAGCAGCTGCCTGGTGCTGGGATTTAGGGAAGTGCCTGGGACACCACTCAGGAGGTGGGGAAACACAGCCTAGGCTATGGAGGACCCAAGCTGGGGTTCCTTGACTCTTTAAAATCCAGTTGCCTCTGGGGTGTCACACAGAGGAGACAGAAATGAAGGATCAGGGGTCCACAGTCTATGAAGAGATTAGGACTGGATGCTCCCAAACTCCTGGACATCCAGGCACTGCTGAGTCTGGAGGAGTTGGGAGCAGAATTGGGGGCATGTGGGTTGATTGTCCTTAGTATGGCAGTTGTCGGGGAACTCAGGCCTTCTATGGGAGACTTAAGCTGTGGCTCTGTAGGCAAAGGCCTTCTCTATGTCCCCCATTCTCCCCATGGTGGTTCTCGATGAAAGAGACAGTCCATGTTTAGCCATACCGTTTATTGGCTGTTCATCATTTAAAATGGATGCATACCAACCTCTCAGGGTGGACCAGAGACTAATACCTTTTGCAGGGAACAATGTCCCGGAAGGAAAGCTTATTGGCTAAACTCTCAGGGCCTCTAGATACACCATTACCATGGAGGACCATAGTGACCACAGGCCACTTTTCCTTATGTGGGAGGGAGCAAGGAACCACCTACCATCTCAGATGGGTACCTGGGTGTTGGGGACTCTGAACCTGCTCAACCTACCATACCTAGCAGTTACATAACTAATCAGGTTATTTTAATTAGTATTTATATGGCATATACTATCTGTATTAATTACTGTTTCATTGCTGTGACAAAATGAGCAATCATCTTAAGTGAGGAGATTAAGTACACTGGTGCTGCCCGTCAAGGTGCTGAGATGGGTTTCACCTGTGCATAAGCTACAGGAGCTTGAGGTTGTTGGTCATGCGCACCCATACTCAGGAAGCAAAGAAAAATGAATTCCAGTGCTCATTTTGCTTTTTCTTGTTTTCAGTTTTTGTTTAATCTTAATGCTCTGCCCAAGGGATGGTCCCTGCGCCCTCTACATTCAGAATGAGTCTGCCTTCCTCATTTAAACCTCCCTGGAAACACTCACAGGCACACCCCAATGTAAGTATAACTGATTAGATCTAGTCACATTGATTATGAAGATTGACCAGGACAATAGTCACAATATCTGTGCACTTAAAAAACAACAGCAACAAACCCATTTATATCTTCACAATTAAACCATGGTTCTTGTGACTTACCATAATTGTTTTTTAAAATTGCTACAATTACATCTTCTCTGCCCAATTCCCCTTGCTATTATGGAATATAACCCAACTACACACATGCATATCAGATTCCTTAAAAGTGGTCTCTAACTGATACATCTACACAATAATCCTTACACCTAAGACTCAGGAAACAGGATGGGAAAGGAGGCAAAAAGAATGCAAACTCCAGAGGGAGGACTTATGGAAAACGTGGGAGGTGAGCATGATTGAAATATATTGCATGAAAGTCTCTAAAAAAATTATCCTAAAAAAAAGAGTATACTAAAAATATTGTTGAATATCTCGCTGAGATGACAAGAGTTTCTTTTCTGGATGTGAGGTCTGGCACAATGAGATTTTGATTCCTTAGACTCTGCAGGGTTCTGATTGCATTGTCTTACAGCTGACCACAGCTTTTCTATTTTTTTCCATATAAAAATCATCATTAATCCCATCGAGTTTACTTCTCACCTTAGTCATTGTGGTTTTTATGTTTGAATTTTTATCTATGTCTCTCCTATTTCCCTCATTTTGATTAACATCTTGAACATATGAAATGTATCTGAAATGAGCTTCAAAGCCTTCTCTGAAATGAGAATGAGTAGCTCAGTCCTGTTTAAAGGACCTTTATCTTCTTAATTGTGGGATTACTTCTGTGTTTCCTTTGTTTGTGATCAAGATTCTGGACTGTTCATTTTTTTCTTAAATGATGCTCATATTTTTTGTTTATTTATTTGCTTGACATCAAATTGAAGCCCCCCAGTCCCACCCTTACAATTCCCTCATCCCATTACCCCCTCTCCTTCTCAGAGAATGGAAAGACCCCATGGACACCACACCACCTGGGGACAACAAGTCACAGCAGGACTAAGTGAATTCTTTCCCTCTGATACCTGACCAGACAGTCCAGCAAGGGGAAGGTGATCCAACGCCAGGCAACAGAGTCAGACACAGCACAGACTCTGATGGTTAGGGGACCCATATGAAGGACAAGCTAAGTGCTGCTCATTTTTAAAACTTCCTCTGAATATCTTTGAACCTTGTCTTACGATGCAGGTAACGTAGTTTGATCCTTTTGGTCTTTATTTTATTGTTTGTTACTTTGAAGCATGGCAGCATTTACCGTAGTGATAATTATTTCCCACTACTACTGAGACAAAATCCTTTCAAGGATATTTTGAGATTTTGCCATTAGGATGAAATTGTCCCATACCTTGTGAGAATGACCTTTCCTTTAATCTTAAGTGGTTCTTGCCCTTATGTGCTTCCTGCATGTCCATGATCCCAATCTGATGGATATCTGGAGGTATCTCATACAATTATTTTCTCTTACTTTTTTGGGAGTCTTCTATGGATTCTAGAAGCCAGCTAACCTTGTATTCTCATTTCCACGCCTTCATGTTTTAGTTTTTCAAATCCCATTTTGGGGCTCTCCTTTCTCGATTTGTGGCCTACAAATTTTCTGATAATATTAACCTGAAGCAAATGTACACCTAGCTTTACTAGCCTGTTACGTCCTTGAGATTACTTCATTCTATTCCTTGATGTTCAGTGCCTTGAAAACTCGTGTTTTATCAGTTCTGTCTGGTTTTGTGACTTGTGCTGCTATTGTTTCAGGCAGGTAGGTAAATTCAGTCACTGTTCTCTAACCTTGGGACAGAGCAGAAATCAATTACCACATCCAAAATAAGAACTCTGTAAAGTCGCATAACACATGGAATTGTAAATGTCTCATTTGAACCATTTGCTTGGTGATTACAGTTTCATGTTTAGGTCAATGGGTATTTATTTCTCACTATTCAATAATTCCTGCTTATGAAATTTAAAAACCACAGCTCTCACAACTCCTTAAGCTCTATATGAATGATGCAAATAGTGTGTGCCTTGGATAAAACTCAACCAAATAAGAGGTTTAAATCTGAAGATTCTCAGTTTTGCTTTTATCTCCCCATTTTATTTCACAGAAAACAAATTTTCTCATGATATTATTTCTTAGGAAGGTGTCGGGGTCTTTACTGCATTGAAAGGGGTAGGATCAAGCTAGGTAATTTTATTTGTGCTTTCAAAACCATTATCATAAAATATAGATTATTTAATGCTAATTGTTAATAATAAATCTCTTTTGCAATTCTTTCAGTCTTTTATAATTGTACGCAATGTAGTTTATCAGAATCTTCTCTTCAACTCTCCCCGTATCCAGCCCCTTCCATAACCACCCAACTTTGTTCTTCTTCTTCTAAAGCAAAACAAAGCAAAACAAAACAAAACAAAACATCAAGTCCTATTTGTGGTACTTCTATACTCTTAGATGTGTGGGCTTCCACACAGCATTGTGACAACATTGCAGACCTGCAGAAGTTTAAGCCAGACAATGTCCCAACCTGGTAGAGAGAGGTGGGCACAAAGGTGTACCCCTACTTAAGGAGTTATTAGCAATTGATGTCTTCTAGAAGAGAGAATCAACTTTTCTTTAAGGACATTCCCCTCTAGTATGTCTATCATGCACTTATATAGTAGAGAATTTAAAAGACATTTGTCTTCAGGAAGGCCACAATAAACAGTTAATTTGTATGTGGTATGTATTTTATGTTTACACTTAAATAAATGTATTTTACCATACAACACATTATAGATTCCTTTGTAACATTCCCAGCTACTACTATGGTTCAAAATTACAGTGAACTTGAGAGACTTTCTTCATTGTTCCAAGAAGATAGTTTTCTAGGAAGTTAAGTGACTGGTCTGGTATTTATTTGTAATGTGACTCTATTTCCTTTTAGTCTCATAAGGAAGAACTATATCAGTAGCAATATTTTAGTGTATTGACTACATAGTACCTCAAATATACTATTGCATAGCACCATTTCACTACTGAAGGCCAAACTAGCATACATTGCTGCATTATGTTAAAATAGCAAATTAGTAAATATTATGATTTCAATAGCTACACACACATAAATAGTATAGGATCTCAAAGAAAACACATTAATCAATGTAATAGAACTTTGTATTAGTATAAAACTATTTTGTAGTCATAGATAGAACATGCTAAGAAGTGCTCTGCCATTGAGCTAGCCCCCAGACATATTTTTAAAAATTATATGAAATTACTTGATGTTTTTGAAATGAGATAGAAACTAACTGGGTTACAAACACAGTGAAAAACCATATTAAGTTAAGCCCAATAAAATTCACATAAAACTAAATTCTGCTATTTTTCTCCTTTGCAAACCTAATAAAACCCAAGATTTGTTTTAATAAGGTGTTAATATATTATTGTAAGTCATTTCTTTTCAACTCAGTAAGATATAAAAATAAAAACAACAAATTCCAAATTCATAGATTTTATTAACTCTAAACTATAGAGTGGATGTAGACATGTGGCTCAAAATACTTGGAGTACTTGGGCCTGAGGCAGCTCCTAGGGGAGTGTGTTAGCTGAGGCTTGTGAGACTGTGGTGTGCATCCAGGATGAGTGAAAGGAGAGGTATCCTGAGCACGTGACTTTGTGTGAAATGGGAGAATTATGACATCTTCAAGTCAGAAAGGCAGCTGATGTTAAAACTTAGTAAGATAAAACTGCATACGAAGGCTGGAGAGAAAACTGGACGCGATGTGAAGAGCCACTACCTAGGGGTCCCTGTGTGTCATTTGTGACAGTTTGGCTTTATAGCCAGTACAGAACGTTCGAAATGTAAAGTAACAGGATACTCAAACTCACATCTGGAAAGAAAATTTGGATCCCTGAGTATTTGTTTCATTTATACAATCAACAGATTTAGTACTGCCCTTTCTGTTATGAAAGTCAAAAGCACCCATCGAGGACTTCATTTTTCCCTTTTAAATATATATGGATTATGGTCCATATGAGAGTTTGGAATTGTAAAATTCTTGAGTAAAGTCTACATGAATGGCATAGACTTTATTGGTTGTTAAGACACAACCAAAGCTACCAATGCTTCCACTTCATCTCTAATCTGCCAACTGAATATTTATATAGTCAACTTGCTTCCATTGGAAAGTTTTACAATTTAATATACTTTTATTACATTTTGTGTTTTAATGGACAGAAAGTCCATTTGGTAGCCAACCCACTTTCAAAATAGATTAGCCTAACAGAGGGAGACAAACTCCAAAATTAAAAAGATTTGAAAGAGTGAACCGAAAGACAGAGGACATTTTCTTTTCTCTGTTCCAGGTTCCATTGCTGCAACTAATTTGTTACAAAACCTCCATCAGAAAATAACATTTGCCCTTAAGGAAATGTTTCAGAGTAAGCTTAGATTTAAAGTCACTGGTGGCCAACAGATCCCTCCAGTGACCAGACAGGCATTATCTGGACTTCTGCCTTCAATCTAAGTGCCTGAGGTAATCTCATTTTTCAGGCTTTCTCTGTCTCAATTATTTTTCCCTGCATTAAAGTCTTCTTTAAGCACCTGAGGGAAAACACACTAACAGTTGCATGATGTATGTTTTACCCTTCCATAATGTGGATTGAAAGTGTACATGCACTACAGACTATTGCTAATGAAATTTAAAGTTCAGTTTAGAAATCCTCATATATTCCTAGAGAAGTCAAGTGTTATATTTATAACACCAATTTCTTTTTATAAGTAAAAAAGATCTCAGGCTGGAGAGATTGCTCAGAGGTTAAAGGCACTGACTGCTCTTCCAGAGGACCCCAATTCAGTTTCCAGCATCCACATGGCAGCTCATGTAACTCCAATGTCGGTAACTCTAAAATCTGACGCCTTCAAACAGACATACATGCAGGTAAAACAGCAATGTACATTGAATAAAAATCAATATTTTTAAAAAGACTTCCATGTAATTGATAAAGTAAAATTTTAGGAATCACCACTAATATTTTAATGACAAGACACCAAATTTTAAGCACCCAAACACCCTAACATTTTTGTGCAGTAAGCTTTTTTTTAAAAAAAGAAAGAGCTGGGCAGTGGTGGCTCACACCTTTAATCTCAGCACTTGGGAGGCAGAGGCAGGTGGATTTCTGAGTTTGAGGCCAGTCTGGTCTACAGAGTGAGTTCCAGGACAGCCAGGGCTACACAGAGAAACCCTGTCTTGAAAAACCAAAAAAGAAAGAAAGAAAGAAAGAAAGAAAGAAAGAAAGAAAGAAAGAAAGAAAGAAAGAAAGAAAGAAAGAAAGAAAGAAGTACTTCTGAATACTGTAGTGTTTGTAGTATATGGCATATGTTAATGCATAAACCCAATATCTAACAGAATAATGTGATATAAGAGCATAAGGCATATGCAGACCCCAGACTCTGCTGTCTCTCCCGATAGTTATTAAGTACTGACCAGTTACTCTGCTGTTTTGTTTACTTTCCCTGTCTGTACACATGCTGTCTGCTTGTTTTCTATCGTGGGGATTTTCTCCTGGCAACTGGAAAGTAAATCAGTAAGTCTTGAACAATATGAATTGTCACCATATCATTGTGTACCAGGATTGTTCTTGTCCTAAATTTCATCTTCCATCCATTACTTAAAACTCTATCCAAGGTAAGTTTCTTTATAAAGTGATATTTCTCTTTGTCTCTGATGCATAGCTATCAAACCATGGAAAGAGATATATGTTCATTTCTTTCCCTCTGTAATCAACACATAAAGAGTGGCTGAGTATCTGACTAAATACAAGAATCTGAAATGACCATGCACTTTTAAACATAAATAGTACTGTAATTTTTAAGAAAAAGACCAGAAAGATATAGATAACAGTTTAGTTGGTGTTATTGAGTTCATTATTATGGTTGATTAATTGACTGATTCACTGAAGTACCACACATAAAATTCAGAAGCTTGAATGTGCTAGGCAAATGCTACTCTACAACTAAGTTTCACCCCAGCCTCTCCATTAAGTATATTAATATTATGATGATAATAATTACAGCTGAATTCAGGCCACTCATCTCTTGTCTCTGGCAGGACACATTTGTATAGATGTTTCTAAACTCAAGAATATTTCCTAATGGCTCATCAGCAGTCAAGGAATCAATTATGAAACCTCCTCCTGGATTTTTGGGTTGTTCCAAGATTCACTAAAAGCTATAAAAAGACTAGGCTATGCAATTCTTTTCCTTTGTCAGCAACAGATAGGATAATTTATCATTTAATCTAACTCAGATTACAAATAAATTCCTTACCATTACTTAGTTAATAAAAACTAAACTAAAATTAGGTGAAGCTAATTTGCATTTTGTGGAAGGAAGAAACAATCTATCTGGGTCTTCTATTGACTGTTCAAAATGATTAAATAGATCTTCTCCAAAATAAAGTATGTTGGCAACAGACCAGAGACACTAGAACCTTCCAGGCTAATCATTTAATCTTCCTGAGTCACTTTCCTTTTATATCACCACATTGTACATTCAGCTGGGCTTAATATATGGTACAGGCAGAATGAGAAAACAGGTAGAATTTTGTACAAACTTTGCTTCTAATTCATTGCCTTTCTTTTTCTTTCCTGTAAATTTTGTATTCTTGTTATAAAATAGGCATTCATAGTCAAGAGCTGCAACACTTTGAGTATGTTAAAGTATATTTATTCACTTATTTATTCAGTAAATATTTTTGAATACATCATACTTGTTGAGTCCTAGTCTGTTAGATACAACCGTTGAGAAAGATGGATTGAGTCCTGGCTCCTATGGTACTTAAAGGAAAGGTCAACAAGCTAAAGGGCCCAAGTGAGGATGCCTCGGTCCCATTTGTACAGGAGAAGAGATCAACCACAAGGGGGGAGGCACCTGGGAGGGAAAGGAGATGGGGGGTGCAGAGAGGGGAACATGATCAGGTATTGGGTGGGGGAAAAGGACTAAAATCCCTGAGGGCCAACAGAAAGAAGGGAAACATGCAACCTCGGGAGGTAGGAGGTTGGAGGGACCCTCCAGAATGTACCAGAGACCTGGAAGGTGAGAGACTTTCAGGACTCAAAGGGAGGAACCTTAGATGAAATGCCCTACTTTAGGGAGAGGGAACTTTTAGAGTCCACCTCCAGTAGAAAGACAGGGCATCAAGTGAGGGATGGAGTTGCCATCCCACAATCAAAACTCTGACCCATAATTGTTCCTGTCTGAAAGAACTGCAAGAATGGAGATGGAGAGGAGTCTGAGGAAAAGAAGGTCCAGCTATAAGCCCAAAGTGGGATCCAGCTCAAGGGGAGGCCCCAAGACCTAACACTATTACTGGGGCTATGGAGTGCTCACAAAAAGGGACCTATCATGACTGCCTTCTGAAAGACCCAACAAGCAGCTGAAAGAGTCAGATGCAGATATTTGCACCCAACCAATGGACAGAAGCTGCTGATCCCTGTGGTTGAATTAGGGAAAAGCTGGAAGAGGCTGGGGAGGAGGGCAGCCCGGTGGGAGGACCAGCTGTCTCAATTAACCTGGACCCCAGAAATCTCTCAGATACTGGAACATCAACCAGGTAGCATATGCCAGCTGATATGGGGCCCTGAGCACATATGCAGCAGAGGATTGTAGGTCTGGGTTTAGCCATAGAGGATGCACCTAACCTTCAAGATACTGGAGGCCCCAGGGAGTTAAGAGGTCTGGTGGAGTGGGGTTGGAAGTGGGGACAGCCACATGGAGACAGGGTAGGCAGGGAGGAGGTATGGGATGTGGAACAGTCAGAGGGTGGACCAGTAGGGGAATAAAATCTGGAGTTTCAAATAAATAAATAAACAAATAAATAGTCAACATACAAACAAACAAACTGCAATAGGATTTTTGGATATTACGGTCATAGGAAGAATATTAGATCACTCACTGATTGGTGAGGTGACACTACACTAACTAAAACAAGCAGGGCAATCCCCACAGAGGGAGCAACATCACAGAATCTAAATGAGAAGGTTCAATAAACTGCCAGTCGGATTCACAGAAATAACCTAAAGTGAATCACAGATATAAATGTAAAATTTAGAACTACGTGAGTTTACAATCACATCAGAAAGAACTGAGGTGGCTTTGGACATGATTTTTATATGCCCAACACCAAAACCACAATGTATGAGAGAGAAAGAGCTGACAGATGACATTTAATTAAAATGACATTTTTCTACTTTGCAAAGGACAAAAGTGTAAAATGATAAGCCACAGTCTAGAGAAAAATATTTACCTAGTGTACTAGATAAAGGACTTGAATCCAAAATACAAAGACCATTAAAAACACAATACAAAAGAAAACAAAGAAATTTAATTTAAAAATGGGCAAATGTTCTATACATACACACCATCGAAAAGGTATACAGATGGTAAGCAAGCACATGAAAAGGATTCTCAGATCATGTGCCTCTGGGAAATTACAAATTAAGACAACAGTAATATGGCCACGTACATACCAGGCTGTCCCCTACCCATAAGGACAATAGCAAATGCTGGGAAGGGTGTGGCACCAGCCGGATCTCTCATTTATTGCTGGCGAGGACACAGAATGATGCCACCATTCTGAAAGACAGCTTGGTGATTTCCTGTCCAAGTCAACATAATCTTATTGTAATATGCATCAGCAGTACGTCTCAGTATTTATTCAAAGAAGTTCAAAATATATGTCTATGCAGAATCCTGCACCTGAATGTTTACAGCACCCATAGCTGCAGAAATACAAGGCAACCAAGCTGTTCTTCAACAGGTGAATGAATAGATGGTGATACTTTTGTACAATGGAATATTATACAGGGCTAAAATAAGTTGGCTATTAAAACATGGAAAAGATACAAAAGAACAAAAGTGCATATTGCTAAGTGACAAAGCCAGTCTGCTAAAGCTTGACACTGTACGAGGCCAGCTACAAGACACTGTGGAAAAGGCAGAATATAGGCAGTGAAATTGTCAGTGGTTGTCACAGATTCAGGAGAAAAAGAAAGAAGGCTACCTAAGGGAGCAGAAGGGATTCATGGTAGTGGTGCTGTCCTGTAAGGTATTGCAGTGATGTATACAGTTGTCAAAACTATATATATTGAAAAGTGAATCCAAATGCAAGCACGGAAGTCATTTAATAATGCATCACTAGTCACTCATAAATAACAAACATGTTTATGCCAGTGCGAGATGTTAATAATATGGAGGACAGGGAGAGGGGGAAGAGGATATAAACAGGAATGACATCCTGGCTACTTTGTTCTATAAGCCTAAAACTGATTTGAAAATAAAGTTTGTTTGATTTTGAAGACCCATGAGGAAACCTGTGACCATGTGCAGGAGCAGGGCATTCTAGGGAAAGGACTCCAAAGCCACCAGAAATGTGCTTGCTGGGATCCAGAGAAGAGAAGGGTAGCAGGAGGTAGATGAGGCCATGGCAGTTCTCAGCGGCCACAGAGATGCCCTTCGCTTGTGCCAGGTGAAGTAAAACTGACTCACAGCTTTTATACAAGAAATGAAATCTAATTTTCTCCATTTGCCTGTTTGAAGAACCATTGAGTTAAGGACTATGGGGATGATAGCAAAGATAAAGATTCAGCATGAAATATGGGAGGTAGTTTTTAAAGGTTCACAAAGCCAGAAAGATATCTGAAGTTTAAGTTCCTTGTAACTCAGTTTCTTTCTTAATAATCATGATAGATTCCATTGGATGTTTAATCTTAAAATAGTCAATAATACTTATAAATTGTTCATAGATATGTTTCTATTAATTAGTCTAGGAGTCACCGAGATCAATATTCTCCCTAAGTGGTGTGAGGAGATGGCTCGGTGAATGGAGCACTTGTGGCATAAACGTGAGGACTTCAGAGGCCTAGATCCCATTTAAAGCGTATGTCGTTGTATGTTTCTATAACCTTGGCACTTCTTCAGCAAGATGGAAGCCAGAGAAAAGAAAATTCCCAGAAGCTCATGAGCCATCCAACTTTGTAAATACAGCTGTGAACAAGAGATACTGTCCCCAACAGGGTGGAAGGCAAGGACCATTACACAAGGCTGTCCTCTGACCTTCTCGCACATACAATGGCATGTACATACCTACACTCTCACACAAACACAGGCACGCATCCATCACACACACACACACACACACACACACACACACACACACACACACACACACATGTTAGTACATATTGCACATATTGAAGTGGAATTCCTTTTAAAATAATCACATTTTTTTAAGATGAAGGCACAGATATTCACATCATTACACTCTGATTTATTCATTTCCACATATGCTTTATAATTTAAACATCTTTTGAAGAAATTATCCCAAGGGAATTTAGCTCAAAACTTCCAAATTAACTCTCTTTGCAGACAAGGGCTGAGGAGTTTTCCAGATGCTGCTGCTAAGCCTGAAGAAACATGGATTACTCTTTGTTTACAGTTGTGCAGCTGTAATGCAATTCTGATCTATTCCAAAGCTGCTAATGACTCCACACCTGAGACCTTGAAATAGAAGCACCAAGGTTATTTTGCAATGTGATGCAATGAAACAAATCAGAATCACCTAACATACAAACATACCTGAAACTGCAAAGCTGATGTCAAAATGTAGGCATCAATTAAGGGCTCAGAGAATACATTACTTCACTGCAGTACTGTACATGCATACAGAACACCATCCTACCTACCCACACACAATTACCTGCAAGGCTTACTGCAAATCTTGAGAAAAATACAAAACAGGTGTACTGACTGGTTTTGTGTCAACTTGACACAAGCTGGAGTTATCACAGAGAAAGGAGTTTCAGTTGAAAAAATGCCTCCATGAGATCCACAGTAATGCATTTTCTCAATTTGTGATCAAGGGGGAGGGCCCCTTACAGGTGGTACCATCTGTGGACTGGTAGTCTTGGGTTCTATAAGAGAGCCAGCCGAGCAAGCCAGGAGAAGCAAGCAAGCCAGTAAGTGGCATTCCTCCATGGCCTCTGCATCAGCTCCTGCTTCCTGCCCTGCTTGAGTTCCAGTCCTGACTTCCTTTGATGATGAACAGCAGCATGGAAGTGTAAGCTGAATAAACCCTTTTCTCCCCAACTTGCATCTTGGTCATGATGTTTGTGCAGGAATAGAAACCCTGATGAAGACAGCAGGTAAGAGCACAAGTACTCAGCAATTAAGAATTCACTGGTAAGGATGGGAGGGAGAATGGTGCCGAGTCACGAAGCTGGAATGCAAATGAGACATTTATTCATGTGTGGGGCAACTGCACCTGTGGTCTCCGGAACCACTCAATCAAGACCATGCTTTCAGTTATAATAGACTAAGTTCTAGAGGCCTAAGGCACATGATGGTAACCACAGGCAACAGGGATATACTGAAATTTGCTAGGAGAGTAGATTGTGAATTTCTACCCTAGGTTACTTTTAAATATTAATCAGGTTGATTCGGACAGTGGTTTTATAATATATACATTGATAGAAACTTCACATAGTACATTTTACAACTATGTCTTCCTTTATTTTAGATCAGTCATGTTTGGTTTTACCCTAGGTCTCTGGGCTAGCTAGTCTCTGGTTCTTGATTACACAAGCTATGTCAGGTATGGACTCCTTCTCAGGGAATAGGCATTAAATCAAGTCAGACTGTCTGTCAACTCTCAGAAGTTCTGGGCCACCATTGCCCTAGCATATTTTTTCAAAAAGAACAGACTGTAAGTCAAAGGTTTTGTGGCTGGGTTGGTTTCCACATTTCTCTTTCCATAGCTTGCAGTTGTGTTGCTTTCCAACACTAAAGAGCCTAGAATGTAGGAGCAAAGGCTCATGTGAGCACCAGCTTGATGAGTTGTATGGCTGTTGTCCTCAGCAATGAAGCCTACGCTCAGGTTTTGGAGAACAAACTTTTGACTTAGCATTGGCCTGGGTTGTTTGGGGATTTTCCTGGGACCCCTTTGGCCAGCAATTCAGATAAATGCAACTCAGTCCCTCAACTAAAAACCTTGCTTGGCTATATGAGATGACCAGTTGAGACTCCATCTCTCCCATTACTAGGAATCTTCATTAGGATCACCTTCATTGATTGTAGAAAGTTTCCACTGTACTAGGTTTACACACACACACACACACACACACACACACACACACACACACACACACACACTACCCTCCGGTTCTACATGTCTCTCCCTGTACTTTTCCCTCTATTCCAGCCCCCCTTCCACTAACCACATGGTATTGGCATAAAGCCAGACACATTTATCAGTGCAATTGAGATGAAGACCCAGACACAAATTGAAATACACATGGACACCTGGCTTTTGATTTTTTAAAAAATCTATAAATACACACTAGAAAAGGGTAGGGGTAGCATCTTGGGACAAGCTAGAAACATAGTGCAATGGAAACTCCCAGGGGTCTATGAGGGTGACCCTTGATAAGATTCATAGAAGCTGGGATAGGAGCCTGAACTGTTCATCTCCTGTAACCAGGAAAGACTTGCAACCAAGGGATTGAGACACCAACCCAGCCATAAAACCTTTAACCTATATTTTCTCCTGCCTACAAGATGTGCTGGAGTAAAGGTGGCACTGAAGTTGTTAGAATGGGCAACAAATGACTAGCTCAGCTTGAGACCTATGCCATGGGAGGGAGCACACCCCTGATACTGCCTAGAGGGCAAGGATCAGAGGCCTAGGATAGAAACAAACATGATTGCCAAAAACGAAAAAGAAAAAAGGAAAAAAAAAGCCAAAGCAATGATTCCCAATGATACTCTGCTATACTCATAGTCCAGAGCCTACCATAATCATCATCAGAGAAGCTTCTTCCAGCAACTGGTGGGAGCAGATGCAGAGACCCACAGCCAAACATTAGACAGAGCTTGTGAAATCTTGTGGAAGATGGGGAGGAAGGATTGTAGGAGCCAGAGGTATCAAGGACACCTAAAAACAAAAACAAAAACAAAAACAAAAACAAAAACAAACCAAAACCAACCAACCAACCAAACAAAACCCTACAGAATCAACTAACCTGGGCCCATAAGGGCTTGCAGAGACTGAACTGACAACCAAGAGTGTTCATGGAACTGAGCTAGGAGCTCTGCATACATATTTCAGTTGTGTAACTTTGTCTTCTACTACTACTAACAATGGGAGCAGGGGCTGACTCTGACTATTTTGCTGGCTTTTAGAACCCTTTCTCACACACTGGGTTGCCTCATCTGGAGGGGAGGTAGACAGAGAGAAACTAGGAGGAGTGAAGGGAGGGAAAACTGTGGCCTGGATGTAAAAAATAATTAATAATAATAATTAATAATAATAATAACAGTAATAATAATAATAATAAATCAGAAATACAAAAAAGACAGCATCTTCAACAAATGGTCCTAGTCAAGCTGGATGTTTACATGTAGAAGAATGTAAATAGGTCCATATTTATCATTCTGCACAAAACTCAACTCCATGCAAGTCAAAGACATCAACATAAAATGATACAATGAAACTGACAGAATTGAAAATGGGAAATAGCTTTGAATATATTGGCACAGGAGATGACTTACTGAACAGATACTTATAGTTCAGGCACTAAGATGAAAGATATTAAATGGAAGCTCATAAAACTGAAAATATTCTGTAAGGCAAAGAACACCATCAATAGAATGAAACAATCACATACGAAATAGAAAATAATTTTTATAAATTCCACATCTGATAGAGGATTAATATTCGAAATATATAAAGAACTCAAGAAATTAGATGTCAAAACCCCAAATAATCTAGTTTTAAATGAGGTACAGATCTAATAGAGAATTCTAAACAGAGGGATTTCAAATGGCTGAGAAACACATAAAGAAATGTTCAACATCCTAAGCCATCATGGAAATGATAAACTACTTCCAGATTCCATGTTATACCTGTCACAATGGATAAGATCAAAAACCCAAGTGACAGCTCATGCTGGAGAGGATGTGGAGCAACAAGAAGACTCAGCCATTGCTGATGAATGTGCAAACTTATACAACCACTATGGAAATCAATATGGTGGCTCCTTTGTCCTCAGAAGGTCGGGAATCAATCTACCTCAAAACCCAGCTATGCCACTCTTGGGCACTACCCAAAGGACTTCCTACCACAAGGGCGCCTGCTGACCAATGTTCACTGTGGTTTTATTTATAAAAGCCTGTAACAGGAAGCAACCTAGATGTCCCTCAACAGAAGAATGGATAAATAAGATATACATTTACACAATGTAGCATTTATCAGATGTTTAAAACAAATAGCATCATGAAATTTGCAGGAAAATGGGTAGAACTAAAATATATAATCCTGAGTGAGGTGACTTGGACCCAGAAAAAATACGGTATATATTTACTTATAAGTGGATATTAACCATTAAGTAAATGATAACCAAGATATAGTCCATAGACCAAGAGAAGTTAGATAACTAGAAAAGATCTGGCCATGGGGGGAAGCATGGATCTCCATAGAAAAGGAAAATAGAAGATTTTACAGGTAGACTGGAGGTGGTTGGTGACAGGGGACAATTATGTTTTTTTATTTGACAATTATAATTTAATTAATTTGAAAAGATAAAGGGCCAGGAAATAAAGCAATATAGCATTTAAGTAAATTAAGTTAAATAATATGTTATTTTAAAATATATGCAATTTTATTTATGTCTTTCTGTGTATGTATATATGTATGTGATATATGTATGTGTATTTATGTAAGTATGTATGTATGTATATATGTATGTATACATATATATGTGTATGTGTGCACATCATCCTCACATATGAAGGTCAAAGAACAACTTACAGCATCAGTTATTTCCTTTCACCTTTATGTTAGCTCTAGAAATCCAACTCGTGTTCTTAGGGTTTCAGTGCTGAACCAACTTTCCAGTCTCTGTATAATATATTATTTTTAAAAGTACAATATACCATCAATATCCTCCAGATTCCAAGTTTCATAAGGAACGGTTATACCATGAAACAGTCGCCTGATCCTTAGTTTACTTAGTCATACTTATTATCACAGTGTTTATTAGAACTAAAATTTTTTAAAAGATTTGCTTTCAATTATTTGGTGTGTGTGTGTGTGTGTGTGTGTGTGTGTGTGTGTTGTGTGTATGTATGTGTGTATGTATGTATATATATGTCACATGTGTGCAGGTGCTAGCTGAGGGCAAAACTGGAGTTACAGAGGTTGTGAGACTTCTGATGTGGGTGCTAGATACCAAACTCAGGTCTTCTGAAAGTCAGCTCTCCAACCCAGGAATCAAATACTTTCATAGCAGAATAAAAGCTTGGGAACACAGAGTCAAATTTCCTTCAGTTTTATAGATGTAGAAATTGAGAATAAAAGAAAAACAGCCTTTGAGATGACATATCATTAGATTTTTGTTTAATTTAATGTGGTTTT
The DNA here is from genome assembly GCA_028551405.1 of Uromys caudimaculatus. Taxonomy (NCBI): domain Eukaryota; kingdom Metazoa; phylum Chordata; class Mammalia; order Rodentia; family Muridae; genus Uromys; species Uromys caudimaculatus. The sequence continues at coordinate 61,773,012 of CM052709.1, read as the reverse complement.
TAAAAAATAATCACTTAAGAAAATATCTATTAAAAAACTAATGTACAGCATGGTGACAACTAACACTTATTTATTATAGTTTGATTATTAGTGTGGCCACTTCCTTAGTGATTGAAATAGAAATACCACTTTATCAAGACAATGATAAAAGAAAGGCTACTTTCTTCAAAGTATTTGAAATGTAAAGGAAAAGCAATTACACCAAGATAGATTCGATTATAACATATGTCATGTAATTTAAGAAATATTTGAAACATGGAATATTGTCTCACATAAAAATTCATTCAAGAAGCTAGAGTTTGTTTACTCACTTCTCACTTTCCTCCCTGGTACACTGTATATTTTTGTAACATGGTGAAGATAATTTGGGAAAATCTTTCTTACAAGATATACAGACAATGCTGGAATAAGGAGAAACAATTTAAAAAATTGAAAATGGGACTGGAGAAGTAACCATTGATGTTCATTCAGAGGACATAAGTTGGTTCCCAGGCCTTGTCTGCCAACTCTGAGTCCTGGAGATCTGACATTGTTAGCCTCTGTGAGCGCTAGCTATGTGCACATACCTATATGAGAGAGAGAGTGACAGAGAGACAGAGACAGAGAGAGAGAGGAGGAAGAGGAAGAAGAAGAGGAAGAGGAGGAGGAGGAGGAGGGGAGGAGAGGAGAGAGGAGAGGAAAGGAGAGGAGACAGACAGGTGCACATGTAACATAATCTAAAAAAATGAAAATAAAAAACAGCTAAAAGAAAGAATTATATACATTCATTAGCTAATGTTGTGAATATTAGATATCTAATCTGATTAGATACCTAAGTTTATAAAATTTAGACATCATGTATAAAACAATTAAACTATGAATTCTTTTCTTTTTCATGACAAACTTTGAGCAGTCATACTTAGATGCTTGTCTCATAATTCAGCATATGTCTTGGATTATGCAGATGGTCTATGTTTCAAACATTTACCATTTGACACTTGCATCAAAATTACACTTAAACATAAATCATTTATGAAAGAACTCAATTAATTTAGAATAACAATTATAGGTGAGGTAACTTAGAATATATAATAATCTGCAAAATTTAATCAAAATTATGTATATATTTATAACTATAATCTGATTTTAATTTTCAATATTGTAGATAGAAGAAATATTACATATTACATAGCAAATTCTTAGAAAGATTAATAATATATATTCTATCTCAGTAGCAAATATTATACATATATAAATAAAAAGTTATGTTGTATAGAACACTCCACTGTTTTTATCTATTCCTATTTGTATTCTAAGCCTGTCTGTATTATGGTGTTTTTCCTTCAAGCTAGATTTTTATTCTCCTAGTTTTTATAAGTCCAGTTTCTGAGGGTCTTAAAGTATAGAGCTTTGAAGGAGGGGCAGGGAGATGGTAAGAGCCAGAAAATCAGGCGGTTTGTTCTCAGATGCGTCTCTTAGTAACATCAGAAGCTACACTCATATTTTTAGAGCTCCTTGTTCTTAAGCAAAACTCATATGAACTTACAGAGACATATCAAGGAAGCAGAGAGTATACACATGTATGCACAAAGTCCTCTGCAAATATACTGTAAATTTCAGTTTATTACTTTTATTGGACTCCTAAACTTATGAATGAATGGGTCTCTGATCTTATACTTTCTCCCTGGGCTTCTTTATTTTTCTGTTGTCTTGCCTTACCCAACTTTGAAGAGATGCTAACTATTATATTTTGTGGTATTTCATTTTGTTATGATATTTTATCTCTTAGAAGTCTTTTCTTTTTTAATGTATGACAGAAAGTGTGAAGATACAGATAGAAGAGTAACTGGAATAAGTAAAGATGTTGAGGTTTGGTCTATTGCTATGTATTGCAATGCTAAATTCTATACCCAAAGGTCTAGGCCTTGGAGTGACTTTTGTTTGCAAGCTTTTGTTTCTTGTTTCTTAATGTAAAACTATTGGTTAAATAAAATTGGCAGCAGCCAGTTACTGGGGAGTATTGGAGGTAGGGCGGTTTGGAGTGCAGAGACCAGCAAGGAAACTGGCATGAGGGGAGAGGAACCATGTGCACATGGCCAGAAGAAACAGCAAGTATCTGGAGTCCACCTCTGGAGAGGTAAAGCCAGGCCTCCAGTTAAAATAATAAATTACCGGTGAACCCCCAGTAATTGTCAAAGTCAAATAAAATAACCATAGTCTGAGACACATTTATTTGTAAACTATTAGGGGATAAGATAAAATTGTTTGTACTACATAAAGGGTGAGGACCCATATGCAGATTAAATTGTATGAGAAAAGAATCTATAACTACTAAAAGGAAATTTTGTTTTGTTTTGTTTTAAAAAAGAAGCTACACTCATAAAGTCTCATGAGCATGACCACCCAACTATGAGCTGGACAAGGAAGACATCAACAAACATGCCAACCTGCATAGGGGAAAGCCCATGAGGCTTCAACCCTATGCAGAGAACTCTAGACAATGAGTAAGAGAGGTGAGTCTCTCCAGGGAAGAGCACACCAAATGGCTGTCCAGTGCCACATGGTCAGCCCTGAAAACATATATGAAAGTAACTTTACATGGACAGAAATGTTATATTTAGGAATATGTGTGTGTGTGTGTGTGTGTGTGTGTGTGTGTGTGTGTGTGTGTGTGTGTGTGCTGTGTGTACGCGCATGCATGCATGCAATACCAAATGTTGAAGAGGAGGCCATGATTTGAAGAAGGGTGGGGCGGTGTGTGGGGGACAGGTTGGAGGGAAGACAAGGGGGGAGAGAAAGGTTGTGATTAAATTATAAACACCCAAATAAACAGAAAAATCGAAGCTTTCTTAGCCACCTGACTAGAAATTTCTTCTTCAGGGAGATGAATTATGGACATGGAGTGCCTTTAAAAATGTACTCACTGTGAGTAGGACTAGTGGTTGAGAGTTTGTATGTGTATCAGGGATGATGGGATGCTTTGGTTAGGGGTTAGAGGAATGAAGGGCTGGCTCAAGTAGTTTTGCAAGGCTCCAATAGAGTTCCTATAGTCTCATTAGAACTTCAGGAAAGTGGTAAGACCTCTGAGCTTTCTGCTCTCCTGTTGCCAGGATGAAGAAGTGGATGAATGCTAAGTGATATTATACTGGATCTTCAGAGAGAGAAGGACATAGAGATACACAGGCTTTATATACAAGAGTTAAGCACCTAACACAAGAAACAGATAGATCCCTGGCATAGAAACAAGAACCGCCTAAAGGAGATCACTGGAGTCATTCCAAAGAGATTTCAAGAAGTTCTGAGGATAAGAGAGAAAGAAAAGCCCTATACAGATGCAAATACATTGGAATAATAGATATTTTTGTGGGTACATGTGGTTAGATGGATCAAAGATTAAACTGTTTTCTATTTTACACCTATAGGATTTTTCTGATAGAGTATAGAAATAAGCTTTAGGAAGAGTATATTTTTCAGATTAAGTTCTCCTACCTGATGGAATAAGTTTATTATAAAAAGTAAGTTGATTTTAGAAGTTATTTTAAACTTATATTTCTTCAATACCTGATGTTATGAACAAAACTTTTGCTATTGGATAACTTTATCCAATAATTAGAATGAAGATCTATTAAAATAAAGTATTTATTACTTAATTTTAATCCTAGATAAATACATTTATTTTCTTTCTTTGCATTGAAACAATATACATCATATGTTTAATAAGACAACATCATTCTTTAACAATAAGAATGAAGAAAGTTTCTTCATTTTAGTTTCTGAAATTTCATAATAAAAAATTTGCTCAACGATCAACTGCTCCATCATGCAATTGTCCATGTATGTCACTCACCAGAAAAACCAAGAATTTTCTTAGAAAATTAAGATGAGATGAGAACCAACTATGGGAACTCTGTTTTGCTATGGTAAATATCTCCTATCAAAATGCCAATATTTAGAAACGCCCTCACCTACATACACACTCAAACTTCCCAAAGGAACTGGCAATAAAATCAACATCAAGCAAGATAATAACCAAACAAGCAACACAAACCTCCCAAACACACACACACACACACACACACACACACACACACACACACACACACACACACACAAATATGCAGATAAAATATGCAGGATAATAAACACTTTGCAGAACATAAGATATTGAATGTTTTCTTCTTCGAATAGACAATGGGAACCCCATTCTATATAATGTGAATAGATAAAACACTAATGGGAAAATTTGTAGTTTTTCAAAGGAAGAAATAACCTAGAACTTGGAATAAATACATCTGAAAAGTTTGTGTGTGTGTGTGTGTGTGTGTGTGTGTGTGTGTGTGTATGTGTAGGTGTGTTTATATACACAGGGCAGCACAGAAGCAGAACATACATACACATACTAAGGCATACAATCATATATCAATAGGTTTATAGATACATATCTAAAGTCTCCTCAAACCTATGGCTGTAACTTCACCAGATACACACAAAGCAAACTCTAAGTGTCTCAAATTCATCAAAACCAAAAGCTTACTAAAATAATATCAGCTAATACTCTTGAAGAAAAATAATTCACAGAATTAAAAGAACCTTCACACTTGTGTTAATCAAATCTAAAAACATTGAACCAAAATAAACCTACATATAAAGTAAAAATTGCAACATGTTTTTAAGAGAAAAAAATAGATGAAAGTCCCCAAATTATACAGATATAAGACTGATACCCTCTCCCCATTTTATTTAGTCAGCAGAGTGGCCCCTACAGACTACTCAAAATATAGACACATATGAATGGCGTCTGTTGCATTCTTGGAATGTCCTAAGCACCACAGAATGAGTATGAGGCAACTCCAACATATACCCATGGGGACAGATACTAGAAATTTGTCTGTAAATGTCATAGTTTATCTGAACCCATATGTCCTAGAACACAATTCTTAAAACTGATTTTAAAAGAAGTTATTCTTCAGGCCCTATAATGGAGGATATTTGAACACATTAAGAAGTTTCTTCTGCTTAGGGCTATAGTCCCAGCCTAAAGAAAGTGAAATTGTCAAAATTAATAAACCATTGATAGGAATACATAATGTGAAGAGGAAAACTCTGTTGAGTTGGCCTGAAATGACCTTAGATTTCACTAGTAGATGGTCAGCTGTAGCTTTGTCTACACACCAGAATTTATGTTCAGTATAATCTATAAAATGAAAAGATACATTTTTAATGTATGAGAAATAGGTTATTTTAAGTCAATATAGTTCATTTGTCCCAGAGGGAAAAATTCAGATTCTTTACAAGTTTTCTCTACAAACATCAATAGATACTTTTGTTATATGCAGGAAAAATGCTCAGTGTCCTCTCACACTCTTAAAGTTCAAAATTTTCAAAAGTCAGGGTTTGACTCCTTAAAATGTTGGTACATTGGCATTTTAGCCAAAACAATCTTCAGAGGCTAGGGACAAGGGATGTTGGCTGAGACGCACACGGCCATTAGCAGAACTGCAGGATGTAAAGAGGACACACACTTTGGGACTGTATACACATTACAAGTATCTACATAAATTTATATAAATCCAAAGTGTGTGATTTCAGAGGGCTGCTGTGCAGCCAGAATAATAGCAATTTGGCAATTATACAACAGCTTGCAGAAGTAAAGGTTTACAGGTGGTGCTGAACAGCATACATAATTTATACTTAGAACACACAGCCAAACAATAATAGTTGAAGGACACTGGAATCCAAGAGCAATGGCCATTGGTGCCACTAAAGTGAGCAATGTGTACACATAGTGTACAATCTGTAAAGCCAGCTATGAAAGTTTCATTATGAAGAGAGAGCTGTACATGCACGGAACGAAATAGATGTGACTCAAATGTGAATACACACAGCTAATGTTAGCCATCAGATATTTGATAAAGATGCCAAAAATACAGGCTGGTGAAAAGACAGCATTGTCAACAAATGGTTCTTGGAAAACTGGATGTCCATATGTAGAAGAATGAAATTAGGCTCATATATATCACCCTGTACAAACATTAAATAAATGGATCAAAGGCCCCAACATGAAATGTGAAACATTTCAACTGCTAGAAGAGAGGCATGATCTCCAAGAGACATAGGAAAGGACTTTGTGAGTAGGACTCTATTTGCTTAGGAATTAAGGCCAACTCTTGGCAATAACACTAAAAACCTAAAACAAGCTTCTGCACAGCAAAGGAAACAATCAAACCAGTGACAAACTCAGACAGTGGGATAGGACCATTACCAGTTAAATATCTGTTAGGTGATTAATATATAAATTAAAACAATAAAGAGTCAAGAACACAAATGACCCAAATTTAAAACAAATATGGGGAACAAATCTGAGAGCTCTCAAAAGAAGAAAATATATTTAAAATGTTTAGCATCCTTAGCATTGAAGGAAGTACAAATTAAAATTACTATGTCACCTTATTAGACAGAATGGCTAAGATCAAGAAAACAACTAACAAATGCTGGAAAGGATGCTAGTGGGATTGCGAACTGGTGCATCTCTTATGGAGACCAGTGTGGATAATCCTCCAAAGCTAATCTACCATTTGACCCAACTACACCCCTCCTTGGAATACACCTAAAGGACTTGATATTCTACTCCCAGATACCTGCTCAGCCATGTTCACTGCTGCTCTATTCACCAAGGTTAAGAAATGAAAACAACCTAAATGTCCTTCAACTGATAAATGAATAGTCAAACGAATTCATATAAACTTTGAAATTCTATTCCTGTATAAATAAAATCAAATCATAAAGTTTTCAGGTTAATGGATGGAATGAAAACATAAACTATTTAGTGAGATAGCCCAGACGCAGAAAGACAAACATTGCATGCTTTCTTTAATTTGTGGGTCTTTCCTCTGGATATTTAGATGAGAATATAACCTTCAGTAATTTCAGTAACAAGGAAAGTAAAGAGGTTCTGGGGGAAGGGCGGAAGGAGCTCCAGAGAGGGGAATAGGGGATCAGATGCTATGAAGAGGCAAATGGAAAAATGAGGGGGGTTAATTTGAAATAGAGAAGGGAGGGCAAAATACAGAGGAAAAGAGAGATAAGATGGATTAATAACTAAGAAAGGATGCTTGAAAAAACAGAAATAATTTTTGTTTATTTGAAATACATATACAATATATATTAATGTAAAAGTATAACTACATGAATCATTTAAATGAAATCACATTACAATACTCCTGCTGAGCGACATAGACTATTAAACAAAATACTAGTGCCAGACACGGGAAACCTTTGAAGTTTTTGGTCAGAGACTTCATAGAAACTCCCAAAATGATACAGGCTATTGGTCTTGGCCTTCACATCCTCTTAGCACTTAAAGATGGTACCCTATTATCAAAAGTGCTCCATAGTTTAGTCACAGGACTTTCAGGACTTTAGCTGAAATTCACTTAGAAGCCTTTTCCATGAGGACTAATGCTCATATCTTGAATAGTATTCCATACACACTGCCAAGGGAGAAAAGTAAAACCCAGTAGTCTTACCTAGCTTTAAGCCGGACCAGCATTACAAGATATATCCAAAGGTGCGACAGTAGCACCTACAACTTGGAGGTAACCAACAACTGTCTAATTGTACTTAAAGCCTGCTTAAAGGCAGGAGCTCATGTCTGGTACTGTAAACCTAGCCAACTACCCATGGCTGATGAGGTCATGTAATGTATAGAGCCTACTTCAGCACCTTTCCTAAACCAGTGTAACTCCTAAGTACATTGTATATCCTGTGCCCGTGACAAGTGTATTTCCTACTCCTTATCAAAGAAGCCTCTTTTTCAGAAGATGAAGACCATTATAGAATTTTTCAACCATTCCAAATCCAGACAAGAGCTGACAAAGTGTTCCCAATGTCGATGATATATCTACAATTCAAACGACACTTCTACATAGGCTGAGGGAACATTACAGAAGAGTGGGTGGACTGATTGCCAAAGGAAGAAAACCAAGACTATTGACAACTCCCAAGAAATGTTGTCTTCTATATCAGCCTAAGAAGAAGCTACTATACCCACAAAATATGGAAAGTATGCTCACCTAAGCAAGACCTGCACAACTCTTGCACCAGCTGACAAACCAATGTAGGCGGTAGGAATCCTGTAAGGGCCTGTCCGTAGACGAAGAGCTATAGGCAGTTCATACTTCTAGGAGAGTGTGGACGTAGGGTCCAGTTCTTCCTCCCAGGTCCATGGTCCCAGAAATAAGACTCAGACTCAAAATATATTTGCAAATACCTTGGCCATATAGCTAGGCTCTACTGTGACTAGATCTAACTTAAAATATCCAATTTATTTTAACCTACATTCTGCCACGTGGCTGGTTATCTGTGCTCAAGTCCTTCTCCTTACATCTTCCTGAGTGAATCTCCCACATGGCTCTGTCCCAGAACTCTCTCTCCTCCTGGATGTTCCACCTCCTATTTCCTGACTAAGGCATGGGCTATCAGATTAATTATTGACAAGTAGGTGCCACATCCATACAGACATAAGATATTTTCTCTACTACAGAGGGAAAATCAATCTTATCCAGGGATAAGTGCTCTGATACATTATCCAATACCAGCTGGCCAGCCCTAACCATATGTATATGATTGAGCAACACTAAATGGGCTTAGCAGGCTGCATTTATATATTCATATGTAAATATATTTATAGACTTATAAGATGTTATGAATTTGAGAGTAAGCTGGGGGCAAAGAAGGAGTCAGAGGGGATATGGATAGATATGAAATTCTCAAAAAACTTAAATGATGAGGAAAGGAAGAAGATAAATTGATTTGATTGACTTGGGTTAAAGAATCATATAGAAGATGATAGGTAAGGCAAATTGACCAAAACTTCTAGAAAAAAATTCCTCTTGAAGACAAAACTAAATGCTCTAAAACGAAATGGTGAAAAAAAGACAAAAACCCAGCTGCTTTAGTCATGAGGAAAGAACATTACAATAAAATATAATTTTCATGTTCTTAAACACTAATAAAGCAGTGATAGTCATAATGTCCTTTTTATAAGCATGCTACAGAATTTTATGTAACTTTTGAACACTTAATTAAAATGTTTTTTTAATCTAGATAGTTTTAATAAGACAAATTAGACTTACAATAATTGTTTAGCTTACCTATGATCATTAACTTTCAAACTTCTTTACTTTGCTTCATAGCAGAGCTTCACAAACTACTAAGCTTGGTTTCTTAACTTCTGTACAAATATGGAGAGTAATTTGAAAATTATATGCATAGTCATTTTAAGTCTTCATTTTTTTCTTAGAACTTCAGCTTATCGTTGAAGAAGTCACATGCTGAGTGAGCTGAAAATTCTATTAATTAGTTACACACTAGTAAGTAAGCCTTTAATCCCGCTGCCAATTAAATCTACTTATAATTGCATTGGGAGCTGATAAATAATAGGTCATGTCTCCAATTTTCATATGGATACAGATCCATGGTGTTGTATATAAAAATGTAATTATTTCAGATATATCCAATTTAAGTATTTATTTTCAATATTTTATTGGTCTTGAAATCTTTCTTTTAGTTCCTACACATTTGTAGCTGACTGGGTGGATTCTCAAGAAAGTTATTTCAGTAGGATTTGGTATGATATAGAATATATGTGATTAAAAGGCATAAACGTATTTATAAATGACTATAAGTTTCTAAATGCGAGGCTAGGGAGATAGCTCAGTTGTAAAGTGCTATATGTAAAGGCAAGGATAACACAAAAATGTCTGATGTGGTTATGCAACTGTTATCCCAGTACACCGATATAGTGACAAGTAGATCCCTTGAAACACACTGGCTGGCTTTTTACCTAAATCAGTGAGAGCTAGTTCCAGAGAGACCCTGCCTATAAAAACAGTGGAGAACAACTGAGAAACACACTAAATGTTGGCCTCCTGTCTCTCTCTCCCTCCCTCCCTCCCTCTCTCTTTCTCTCTCTCTCTCTCTCTCTCTCTCTCTCTCTCTCTCTCTCTCTCTCTCTCTCTCTTTCTCCCTTTCTCTCTCTCTCTCTCTCTCTCTCTCTCTCTCTGTGTAAGTATATTTGCTAATGTACTTAATAGCAAAAAGTTATAACATTGAAGTTTAAAGCATTACTGGCAACAACATTGTACTTCTCTATAGTTCTGTGAGATCTATGACCTGGGGAACTTGTTGACAAAATCTGGCCCAGGTCATAAGCTGAGTGTGACTATCAAGGAAGCCTTTATTTCAACTCACTACTATGTTTGACTACTCAATATACTTGGGCCCTAAACAGAGATCACAACTCCAATGAACACATCTTCAGAGAAAGACTATGGGAGCATGGACACTTTCCATACAATAAAAAATAGTTAACTCCCCTTTGCCTAGAATAAAACACAGCCTAGAAAAAAAACATTTGACTTAAGTTTTTAGGAAATGATTTGCCAATAAATATCAATGACATGTGATAGATGAACTCCTGAAGGTCATGATTAATACTATAAAATAGTGCAATCAAACTACCAAAGAAGTCATTTATAAAATACTTAAGCTTGATACCTAAAACACATAATAGACAGCAGAAATTAATTGTTTAGAATACATAGTAACCATTGATGGCTTTACCTGTATGTTGAAAGTTTCATAGAAACATTATTTGTTTTACCCATTAATAAAGTGATTCACATTAATATATGAATTCCTAAAACACTATGACAGGTTCTTTAGGTTAATTTCATGAACCTTAAACATAGGGAGAACAATCTATTTCCTAAACAACTACTGTACATTCATAATATTTTATATATAAACATCAGATCACCTGTGTTATAAATAACTAATTTTTGTCTAAAGTTCTAGTTCATTTCATGTGGCTATTGGGAAGATGGCGAGCATCTAATACTAGGGGCTTTCCTGATTGCTGGTACAGTTACAGTAATACTCACTTTTGGAACTATTTTCTGTATCAAATTGATTAAAATTCATTTCTCAGTCTAAACATACAATACTTGAAGACAACAGAATGGGGTTTCTTTTCATGCCTATTAGCTTAAAATTTCTATAAATTCCGCTGATGGCCTGGTATCTTAAAATTTTAAATACAAGGTTCTCATTATGACCTCAAACATTTATTTTTGCAGTTATTGACTTTTCCATGTCCTAAGTTTCACAGAATTCTCAAGTCATTCCTGAAGTAAGTTTTTATTTTGTCAACAGGAAAAAGTAATCAATGCACTAACAATTTTTTTAGCTACCCAAATATATAACTCTTATTCTCTGATCAGGAGACAGCAAGTACACTCTGACAGAATTCATCATACATTTTGAGAATATTTTTAATCTACAAGGACTATGAACTTGAATTATTGTGACTTTTAAAAGTATGGATTTTGGATAATTTTATTAGATGTTTATATTATAAAACATTTTATTATATTTTCAATTTCTCATTAACAGCTAAGAAAAATGTAAAGAAATGCATTTCATTCTTGATTTGCTTGTATTTGAAATGGAATGTCTGGGAATGTTTGGAGAAGTTAAATGATTAGACTTGAGGTAGTTCTTGCTCTGAATCAGAATTTAGAGACTGATAAAGAAGCAACATTCAGTACAATTTTATTAGGCTCTTAGCCCCAATTGTCCTCTATTTTCTTGACATGGAGAACCTGAATTTGGCAGGCTAACCTAAGCCTTCCTACAATATTGACAAGCAATATGGTAATGAGTCACCTTTGGAGTTGCCTCAGTCTTCCCATAACACCCAGAGCACAGACCACATTTCCAGAGATTTTGGGAGGACCACAAGGTGCCTAGAACACTTTGCTTGGTGAGGTGATGAAAGTTACATGGTAATTGTCTTCAATGTGGGGTACAGTCCTGTCTCATTTCTGAAGAATAGAAAGTTAATAGATAGAAAGAAAAGTCAGACCTGTGCCCTTAAGTTTATTCATGTCCGCATTTCCTAACTGGCTGAGAAAAGCAGGCAGGGAAACATAGGATTCTATTACTGAAACTTGAAACCATTTCCCTAATCTCTACTAATTTATATCTTCGACTCAAGTTGAGAGAACATTAAGATGTGACATTTGAACGTGTGAATATGATGTCCCTAGGATATGAACTTCTAATACTTCCACTCAAGAGTCAGTTTTCATGTTATGAACTACCCTGGCTATCACAATGCTTTTGTGAAACTCAATATTACACTTTCAATAATTTCAGTCTATTTCCTTGTCCTATGCTTAGGTAAGATAAGGGGCATGTTTTATAAAACAATTAACTGCCAACTCATTAAAGTAGTCATATGCCTTTTCTCTTCAGTTAAAGTAATACTTTAAAGAATTTCTTATAATTTGTATTGAGTTTTAAAATTAATTAATGTTATTACTTAGAGTATATGTAGATAAATCACAAAGGGAGCTAAGTAGGAAAACTTATTCTTTTGAAAATGTGGCCACTAAAATTACTGTTAAACGAAACAATAAAGCGGCATTTGCTGACTCTGCTTCTCAATGTTATAACAGTGTCAGTGGTACTTAGACAATGGGTGAGCACCTTCCAACAATATCATAAAAGTTCACAACATCAAAATCTACCAAATGTAAAGGCAAAGGTTAGCCAGACTCTAATGGCTTCACTTTTTCAGAAAGATGTAGTTATCCATCTCTATGTATAGTTGAAGCAAAATAAATTATCTAGACCTACTCCTATACATATTTCATAGAACGAATTGAGACTGTGGCTATAATTTCTAATCAACTCTTGAATATTAAGACAGATATTGGAAGGAAAAGGTTGCCAAATATAAGTAGTCCATCAGGTTATGTATTTTTCATGATTATGAGATTTTCAGCATACATTTACATTTAATTATGTATGTGCTGTGGAATGCATTTCTCTTTCACATAAAATAAATGTTAGTAAGGGTTATATAAACTGTAGGTCTCTATTATGCATTTTTGATGATGACTGATTTGCATTTTGATCTCAGATGATTTTTATCAGGCACAGCTGGCCGGATTCAGAAGAGTGTCTAGAGGCCATTGTCTGACAGAATGAATAGGTGAATTGTATAAATCCCTAGAGAACGCAGGGGGAAAAGATACTTCTGTAAGACTTCTAGCTTGCTTTTTATTCCAAAATATGCCTTCTAAACCTTGCTTTGATGGCTGTATGCTCTAGATAATGAGTCAATGTAATTAGAATTAGGTTATTTCAAAGGGGCGCTACATAAAAGCCAATTATTGATTCATTTGCTGCACTTGCTTATCCATCTACCATATGTCAGAGGTGAGATGAGTTTGAGAAATGAGAAAGTCCGAGGTGCAAAGGACACTGACTCTGCCCATAAAAAGCTATAGGTATGATAAGGACAAATACTGAGTTTGGACTTCTTTCAGTGGAGTTAATAAGGAGATGAGAAATAAAATTCAGCCACCTGAAGATCTCTTTTGAGCTGCATTAAGAACTGTAGCCTGGACAGGATGGTAGAAAACCACTCCAGGCTTTCCAGAGTACAAAGGGCACAGAGCCATGATAGAAAGAAGGGAGCAGTTTGAGATGCTCCCCCTCAGTGATCATATGTAAATATGAAGTCTCCTTTTATGGGGAGAGGGGAGAAGACAGAGAGACCTTTTCTAAAGACCCAGTTCTTATTGACCTGTAAAAATGGTGATCCTTTTCTGAAAGGGTCTAGAGTAGCATTTCTCAACCTGTGGGTCTTGACCCTTACAGGGGTCAAATATCAACTATCCTGCATTTCAGATATTTACATTACAACTCATAACAGTAGTAAAATTATAGTTATGAAGTAGCAATGAAATAATTTTTATGGCTGGCAGTCACCACAAAATGAGGTCACAGCATTAGGAAAGTTGAGAACCACTGCTCTGGAGGATCAGTGTTGCATGATTGTAAAGCTTAAAATCCAGTCATAACAATGGAATATAGCTAACGGTATTAAGGTGGACATTTAGATATAGTTAAGCATAAATGGTTTCGTGGTCTGAGTACAACTTCGACAAGCAAAGCGCAGCTAGGGAATCACTATTTCAGAAGACCATAGATTTCTAAATGGAGACATTACATGGTTTGGATATGAACAGAGGCAGAATGAAAAATTTAGAGCAACAAATTAATTTATTTTGAAAATATGCTAGCTGTAGATATTTTTTATTGTTGGAAACAGGTATGTCTATTCAGGACCATAGTCAATTAAAATATTCTTTAGCCTAATGAATTCAGTTTTTTTTTTTTCAGTAAATCACATCAGAAATTAACATGTGGGAAAAAATAGCTAGATAGTGCCTAACAGTCTAACCTGCTATTTATTGTTTAATTTATATGTCATTAAACAGTTCCTGCTAACAGTGAGAATAATGTTAATTTAAGAAATATTGAATTATTTTATGATCTAGATGGAATTATATAGGTTTAGCATTTGAACTTGCTATTCACTGCTGCTGTAGGATCCACTGATACCCAAAATTCCAATCCTTACTCTATCAAAAGGGTAGAAGTAAGTGTTTGCTTATAATGGTATGAAGTAATTCACTTAATGATCCTGGGCATGAGAATCATTCTTACTAAAATGCAGATTTGCATGAAGTGATTGACAGGACTGGAGGGGTACAGCCTGTGGAAACTGGGAGGAACACGATGAGTAGAGGTAGAAAGCTACAGCCCTAGCTGGTGGGAGTCATTGTCCTCTCGTTGTCACCTCTACCACAATATACAGTCCTACCACAGGAAACATGGAGCTAAGGAAACGTCAGAAGGCTGGACAGTGACAGATGTTAGTTGTTGCCTGCCTAGAAATTTTCTTATTCTAAAATACAAACAAATTATACAATAAGCCAATTTGAGGCTGTTAATGATATAGGGAATATTTTTGCTTTTAATGATTCTAATTTAACTTAAAGTTCTGTGGCATAAAGTCTTATGCATAATTTCAAATGTTTGTTTTAGAATTAGATGTAATGCCTTTGTTTTAAGTCTATAGCAACAAGCTTGAAGATTTAGGAGAACAATACTAAGTCTGAAAGGGAAACATGCAAATTCAACATACTGTTACAATCTGAACATAGAGAGCCTAATGTAAGTCACATTAATCTTCTCTTCCCCATATTCTTTCACAAGCATACTTTACAAATATTTTTATCCTAGATGATTTTTTTATAAAGGGAATTAAATAGAGTAAGATTATTTCTAAGAGATAATGATCAAATTATAAAAATAAGGTTATGTTATACATACCCTTATTTGATTAGTTTCTGACAAAATTTGAATCAACAAAATATTCATTTATAGGTGGTTACTGTGTTTTGAAGTGATAAATGCAATGAGAAATCAAATTACTTAGTTTTCAAGAAGACTATATATGCTGCTCATTTAAGTTTATTAATATCTTGAAAGCCAGTAATGTAGAATTCTGAAAACATCTCAGAAATACCTAAGAAGGGATGCTCCATGCACTGGACTCTAATTATTACATGTGTATTACTTATCTCACAAACAAAACACTAAGAGCCATCCATGAATGGAGAGCCCAGAACTTTTCAGGTTGGTAGCTAATTTATCAAATATCAAAAAACTCTATGGAGGAGAAACACATCCTATGCCAGAATTCTCAAAATAGTGTTCCCATGGTCTTTAGAAATATTAGCTGAGAACAGAGCTTAAACTCAGACTATAATTACACAGCTATGTAGGTGATAAGGATGTTACTTTAGTTTGGATCTCATAAGCATTTACAATCGTCCCTCTTCTTCAAAAAGCATAACGTTCTTAAAATAGTGCCTGCCTGTTGTGCTGTGCTGAAATTCAAAGATCAGAAGTCATGCTTTAGATATGGGAAGAAGGGATCACTTGGGAAGATGAGTTCTCTAAAATGGGACAATGCCAAGTAGATGATTCCAAACCCATAAACTCTCCATCTACAGATTTGCCACGAGTCTTATGATTAGTCCTCCTTTAAGTGGCAGTTTGAGGATGCAGGATGTGTTCAGGGGAGTGACATGAATCCAGAGGATATCCAATCTTGGTAATCCTAAAAATCTCTGTGTGTTTTCATCACCTTGCTTGGTAGTATGATGATAAAAACTGGACCATCAGATATGACAAAATCAAAACACTATACTCAGAAACTATGGCCATGTTAAACTATCAGCTTTTTACAAATACCTAAGCTCCTAGGATTTTCATTATGTGAAACTTGAACAGCTTAAAATATACCTATCACTCCCTGGCACCCAGGAGGCAAATGCTCAGTTGCAGGAGCTGTAATTATTATTGAGCTTCAATTACAAGCCCTAATTGATCTGAATTTGCTAGTGGGATACCTGATGGGAATTATTTACACAATAATATAGTGTGACAGATGGTTAGGCCATAGTTATCAAAGTCACAGATGAAATAAGAATGTTCCCACCCCTTCCATATTCCATTAATAGAGCAGGGAGAATTTAATGTGGATATGCTTCTGGAAAACAATCCGTTTCCACCTCACTTAACGCTGCCAATTATACTACATAAAATAAGTTTAAAGCTTAATAGAATAAAATGCACAAATACTCTAATGTATTAGTGGTTGTAGAAGGTAATGATAAGTTTCAGTATACATTGTGCTGTTGTCATGGCTGTTACATATAAACAAAACAAGTTTATTACATTGTTGAACATAAATATTAGTGGCATGATAAAAATGAAACAAAATATATAAATCCTTAGCATTACAATTCATTACTTTTTCCATGGGCACAAGACACTGAACAAAATAATGAATTTAATTAATAAAAACCCTTGATCTAGGGCTGTAGAGATGACTTAGTCAGTGAAGTGCTTGTTGTGCAGTCGTGAGGACCTGAGGTCAACCCCAGGACCCATGGTAAGAAGCTGGATTTGGTTGCACAGAAAGCAGAGTCAGGATGCTCCCAGGGGAGGGGGTTCTCTTGCCGACCAGCCTCACCTGCTTGGCAAGACCCAGACCAGGCAGATGCTATGCTACAACCTACAGAAACAAAACCATACTACAGTATATGGCTTCGGAGAAGAGACATCAGAGCCTGATGACTGGTCACTCCATTTATATGTGTACACATGTACCATCCGAACCTGCACCCTATAAAAACTTCAGTGAAAGCAAACCTTTCTCCATTCTTCTAGTGATAAGATAATCAATGGAGTATATCAATAGGCAGAAAAACATCTTGGAAATTTTCCTTGTAATTTTTATGTATTTTAGTGTTTTGCTTACATATATGTGTGGGCATGTATGTGCCTAGTGCCCTCATGGACAAGAAAGGGCACTTAATCCCCTGGAAATGGAGTTACAGATGACTGTGAACTGCCATGTGACTGCTAGAAATTAGACATGGGTCCTCTGGAAGAGCAGCCAGTGCTCTTGTCTCCGGAGTCATCTCTTCAGCCTGGAAAAATTTTATTAAATGCATGTTTTTGTGAGTCAATTATATGCAGGGGTCAGGAGGTGAACAGAATTCCAGGTATTTGGTGCAGGGCATCTTAGCAACCAAAGGACAAACACAGTTCATTCTTAATTCAAGAAAGACAATGTACAAAATTTATTTCAGAAATACTCATTTATTCGAGAAGGTATAGCATAATATTTATTTAATAAAAATATTTTTAGATCAGTGAAATGTCAAGTTTCGGCTTCTATTTAATAAAAATCAACGTCCATTTTATCCCAGCTGTGTGTTTGTTTCCGTTATATGTGCTACAGTACTCTTAGCCGGCTCTCAATTAACGCCAACTAAATCAATTTTACACAAAGTTTCAAGCACAGCATTTTAACAAAAATCACACAATTTAGGTACTCATTAATTTATCAATCCATGGTTGAAATTGAATGCTGGATGAACTTCTTCCCAAAGTCCTTTCATCAAAAACATTATTTGAAAGAATTGTTTGTGATTTTAAAGGTTCTGAGCTAAACATTTCTGAGAAATGGTGTAGGATCATTAGAAAACTCTTCTTGACTTGTTAGAGGCAGAAACTTCCAGAAAAAGTTAAAGGACAAAAGTGTGTGTGTGTGTGTGTGTGTGTGTGTGTGTGTGTGTGTGTGTGTGTGTGCGTGTGTGTGTGTGTGCGCGCGTGTGCGTGTGTGTGTACGTGTAAGTTAAGTTGGATGGTAGGAAGGTTGTTCTGTTTTTGTTAGTTTGGGGTTTTTTTTGTTTTTTTGTTTCTTTCTTTGTTTGTTTTCATTTGTCTTGTTTTTTCATCAGAATCAGACACTGATATTCATCTGCTATGAGATTATGAAAAACCAACAAAAAAGCTTCAGCACAGCTCACAGCACAAAAAAAGGAAAAGATTTTCAAATACATTCCCCCCCTCTTCCATCCTCTAAATATGTATTTTTAAATCACCTTTTTGCCTACAGTACTAAATTCCTCTATCTACCTATAAATCGAAGCTTGGTTAAGAATTAACGTTTGTACCTTTCTGCTCTTGAATTTTTCCCAGTGTTCTTGGCTCTGAAAAAGGGATAGTGGAAATTTGTGTTTATGTGTGGTTCATGGTGTGTTTGTGTATATATGTGAATATCTGTGTGCATATTCAGAAAAATAGTAGGAAAATTAAAATGATTCTTTCCTTACAATGTATTTCCAGGATGCTTTACTTTATCTAATACAACTTCATTTCCTTGGATGAAATATACAAATACATAAAATTCACTGATTAGGGGTTAGGAAAGTAGCCCAATCAAAGACCTAAGCTTACCCTTAAAACCTACGTAAAAAATGGAGTGTGTGGTGATATGCTTGTAATCATGACACTGAGGAGGCAGACGCCAACCAGTGGGACCCACTGCCAGGTTAATGTACTTGAAGAAATTGTAGAGAGTGACGGACCTTGCCTAAAGAAACATTACCCATGGTAGTTCTCTGGCCTCCATGTGTGTGCACACACATGTGCCTGCACACACATGAACATGCACTCACATATAAAAAGTTCCTGCTTTTTAAATTTCAATTTCATTCACTTTTTCTTTTTTCTACTCCACTCTTCTCCCCTTCTCTTCTTTCTCCTCCCATCTTTTTCCTCTTTCCCCTTCTTCCTCTTTTCCGTCTTACTCCTTTTCCTCTACTTTTTCTCTATTACTCTTATCCTCTCGACCACCACCACCATCATCTACTTCATTCTACAAAGAATTTTTAGGGCATACATACAGAGATAATGTCTAATCATCCTCACCACTGTCCCCCACCCCAGCATTGCAGAAACTCTGCTCGCATTTCACTTCCTGCTTTTAGCACAAGGTTGTCTTGTTCCTGCACTCGTAAGAACTACAAGATGGTCATCAAGGAATCTACCTTGAGATGATGAAGGATGAGGTGATGATTCTGAGGGGCATATGGATGTACTCTAACTTATATTTCCTGTCCCTTTCTCCTACAACCCCTCTTCCTCATTTGGGGGTAATGTTAATTGACCACATGAAGTCTTCTGGCATAATAGTGTATTTTCCTTATTTTAATATAAGAATTCAAAACCTGTGTGATGGCTGTGTGGGTAAATGTATTTTCTGTGCAAGTCTGCCACCCGAATCTGATACCTGGAACCCATGTAAGGTGAGAGGCATGAACTGACTCTATAAAGCTCACCTTCATCTTCCCACATATACACTGCGACACATGCAAATTCACAAGCAACACGAACCCCCTTCACACACACTAATAATAAATAAAAATATTGAAAATATAAGAAATAATAACAATCCTGTTTTTATAGAATTCCATAATTATAAATAAATAAATAAGATACATTATACACATGTATATTTAATGTAATATCCTGAAGCTTATGGAAAGTAATTTTGTACTTGACCACTAGATAAAAATTGTTCTGTTTTCCAAGTCACAGGTATTCTGAAGTTAACAACTGGTTAGGGTTCACATGCAAGGAATTCTTTACTTCATCTAAAATCATGTTATTTCACACAGTTTTTATTTAAAATAGACTCTTGAGAAGGTAATTTTAATAACTGCCATCACAGCTGTGAATTGACTCATCCTCTTTTTTATCCCAGGTTAAATATGTTAGAAGATTTCTGTCAATAAATAATGTGTTCTTATGGAGCCCTGGTTCCTAAACTCAATTGTTCAATAGCCACTATTCTGCATCATGACTGGCTGTTCCAGTCATATTTAAGTCCAGTGACACAGGACACTGGGGATTACTATAGACATCACTGACAACTCTGAAGAGCAACAGGTAACAGATAATCAACCAATGTTGCTGACAACCAATACAGAGGAGAAATGGGTTGAGTTGAGTCTGTTGGCTTCATCTTGGTTTTGAAACTTGTTTTTTAAAATGTTGATTCATAGATGCTGGCCACACCTTCTATTTCTGCATTTCCCTCGATGCTCACCTTGACACACCGTGATGCATCTTCACCATAGCAAGCGTTCTCTGGAGTGTGAGATGCCAACTGAGAATTGCCCTATATGTTCCTGTCTCTGTTTGGAGCTAATGTGAGAATGTTGGAGTTGTTGGTAGATTCTTGATTCTTCATGTCACCCCTTCAGTATTAGCAGGTGCATACAGAGGTGCATTTTAATTCCCTGCTGTGAGCAAGCTCTAAGAACAAGACACTTTGTAAATATCTAATTATTTATGAACTGATTCTAAACTATCTTATTTCTTCATGAGATTCACTATTGTTTCTCATGCTTAAAAATTTAATGTTATAAATATTTAGTATCACACTGACAACACATTTATATTTCTCTCACCTTGTTGCAAAAAATTTCAGGCAGAGTCAGAACTGGAGCTCACTGTTGACAGTGTTGACTAGCCATAAAATTAATGTATCTTTCAGAAGTTCCGTAACTTGGTGTCTTTTAGGTTAACTATGGGTTAGGAGCATCAGTCCTACACTCTCTTGTTTGTCTGTTAACTACACATTTTGATTAATGAAGAGGTTAGTGAGGTAACATAAAGATTTTTCAGAATCAGGTAACAACAATGCCAAACAATATAACCTGATACAGAAAACACCCAAATAATCACCATGGGGTAACTGCTATAGAATAATTTGAATGAAAATCATTCTGATTTAACAGTATTTTTTTTTTTACTTACAATGATAATATATTAGGTGTTTGTCTGTTTTCAACTTATCATATATAAAGTTGGAAAGTAAGGGACAGTTCAATATGGAGTTAAGTCTACTGATTATATTCTGATTAATTTTCTAATTAATTAAATTCCTACGTTATGTATGAGGGATATATTAAAGTTTCAACCACAGATTGTTAAGGCTGTCTTCTACTTCCCCACTGACTATTTGTGGATTGTTTAGTCGTATGAAGGCATCATTTGTATTTTGTTCCCTTAGAAATAAAGTAAATATTAGAGTATTATTTTTGTTTTTAGACTTCTAAATTAGAGTAGCCTGAAAAATATGAGGGTTTGATATTTATGCTTTAAAATATTTAAATGGTTGAATTCTGATGCAGAAACTCAATTTAAATTTTTTTCTGAATTTCCAATATTTCTGTGCTCAATAGTCTTGATTATTGATATGCAACAAACTTTGTATCTTTCTTTATGTAACAAATGTCAAGACATAAGGATTCATGCCTGTTCTTTTTCATGTCCTTAGCTATGTTTTTAGATTAAGATCCTTCATCCTTATGACACTCTGCTTGCTGTGTGATTGGACATTATATATTCCAGACGTGGTATGTGAATGTACCTCTCCTCTCCAACTCAGAGCCAAGAAATCTGTTTCCTGTGCTCATTGTGACTTTGATGTATTACAGACATTTTGTATTATATTAACTACCAATTTTACTGGAGTTATCTTCAAGTTGGGCTTGAAACTTTGAAGAAGCAAATTTTTATCTCCTCAAATTTTTATTTCCTTAGTGTGTGTGTATGTGTGTGTGTGTGTGTGTGTGTGTGTGTGTGTGTGTGTGTGCGCGCGCGCACGCGCGCACGTGCACCCGCCTGAGTGTATGCATGGGAATCCTGTGTTCCCAGGTACCCACAGTGGATAAAATAGAGGGTCAGATTCCCAAGAGTTGGAGCTAACAGGTAGCTATCAGCTTAGACATGGATGCTGGGAATAAAGCTATGTCCTGTGGAAGAGCCACAAATGCTTTTAATCTCAGAGCCATCTCTCTAGCCCCTCATTTGTCAGATGCTGATAATAATGCTTTGTCCTTTGAAGTGATTTTACCATAGCAAAAGTGACTGAAAATTCATATGTAAGTTGGCCAACCTTCGTGTCCATTCAAATCATTTTGGGTTCAGGACAGTGCTGCGTGGCTGGTACATGGTGCATTTCTGATTCTGACACTATAGGGATGGGGTGTAGCACTGAGCTTTTCTTGTAAGTTCCCAGGTGCTGTCATTGCTGCCAGTCAGGGAGGCATTATTTTGGGAACTATTGCTGGGGGGCATTGTAGTTACATAATGCTTAAACAGTTCTGGCTGCTCTTGTAATTCAGCAATATTCAACAGCTTAGCTAAGGCTACTTTCAGAGCTTTGTTCTTTTCAGTCATCAGTAGTTGGTGAAATATTTCTCAGTCTTACATTTTAATATGTCAAAATGACAAATTATTTGATCAGCGGTGATATAATACTACCAACATTTTAAAAATGAAAATGTTTGAGGAATTTTTTCAGTGGTATGCATAATTGAATTATGATTTACATCCATGGTTCACAAAATACATTGAAATTCAAAGTTAACAAGCTTAAATAATAATTGACTTACAATGGGACTAAGTTCTTAAGAAAAGCCGACTTGGATCATGAATTTAAACAATTTCATACATTAATCTACTCGGCCCACTCTACTAATTGGAATGCACACTTACAACGTAGTGTGTGACAGACTTGGTGAAAGATTATTTCTTTGCCAGGGCATATTCAATATTCAATTATTTTCTTGTTAATAATTTATCCGGCATAATAGAGAAAACACAGTAAATAACCATCTGTCTTGAGAGTCACCATTATATTTACAAATAGTCACAGCACAGACTCTCAGTAAGAGACTTGTAGAAAGAAATGGCATTTCAAGCTAAGCGCCTTAGTATGATTCTTTTCTAGACTTCTTTTACTAACACGGTTGTTGTTCTCAGCCCTCCTCTCATTAAAACTACCTAAAGTTAGCTGAAAGGGAAAGAAGATAGGAAAATTAAATATTTTGATATACATGCACACACAAAAATACAGTGGTAGTATCTGTAAGAAATCAATTTTGTGAATGGCACAATGTCCTGTGAGGCTGTCCAATGTGAAGATGGGATTCTCAAAATAGCCTCCATTTTTGGCATAACAGAGAGAACTTCTATAAGAGCAACTACTGTGGTTTCAGCCAGTGATGAGTTAATGATGGGGAAGAAAGCCATCCTGACCTCCCTTGGGACTTGCAGGGAGAGGCCAGTCTGGTCTATGGAGGTAGTTCCAGGACAACTAGGGCTACACAAAGAAAGCTTGTCTTGAAAACAAATCTTTGTGAAAACCACTATATTAGACTCATCGGCACTTTCTGGTCTTTGAGACTAGTATATTGTTAAGGCTTTGAGAAACACTTAATGTTTTTGTCTTTGGCTGTTGTGTGTATATGTGTGTGTATGTACAGGTCTTTAATTTTTTATATAGCATATTTGATCATGTGTTCTCCTCCTCCAACTTCCCCTAGATCCTCCCTACATCCTTTATTTTAAATATTTAATATTTTATATTATTTTACCCAACTTTATGTTCTTTCTCTTTCTTAAATGCACACACACACACACACACACACACACACACACACACACACACAAATACACGCAGACATATTGAAATCATTCTTAAAGTCTTAACATTGCATATTACTTTATTTATTGACAATGTAGCTTTTATCTCCTGTCAATAACACACCAAACTGTATACGATTCCAGTTTGCTGTTTGGAGGGGGTGAAATCAAGCACATTTTAAGATCGAGGGAATTAGTTTCATTAAGAAAACTTTAGAACAAAATCAAAACATTACCTTAGACTGAACTACTATTTGGACGGTTGGTGAACTTCATGATTTGTGTGTGTGTGTGTGTGTGTGTGTGTGTGTGTGTGTGTGTGTGTGTGTCCTGTGGTATGCTACATTGTGCATGTAGGTAGGGTTGGATAAAATTTTTTGTGGATTTGATTTTTTTTTTCCTTTCACCTTTACATGTGTTCAGAGACTAGAATTTGGATTATTGGATTTGCATGACTTGTGTCTTTATTTTCAAACCTCTTGTATTATGATCTCTTATTTTTATTTTTCAAAGTGCTGAAATATGACCTTACATTATATTATTAGTGTGTTTTTCAGGATGGGGTTAACAGGGAATATTTGCTAGCACAGGAAAGAACCTGTTCATCTGGACACCTAAGCACTTTGCTGGAGTCAGGCCTTAGCCTAAGTTGCATGTCATTTGGAAAAGAAATGGTAGCTCTTGGCTTTGTATGACTAGTGAGGGTCATTTTTCTTTCAGGGTGGCTACTGGTAGGCTTCTGGTGCTCTGAACATGACCCACCCATGCATTTATGGGAGAACCAAATGGACTCAGGGATCTTTAAAAAAAAGAAAGAAATGTTAGCTATAATGGTTTCCTGTGTTGGTGCCTGAAGACACCCACTTTTTAAACATAAACCAGATTGCACCCCCCCAGCCCCCACACACAGTGATCAGACTATCTGTGGAGACCACATGGCTTAATGTGGCCAATAGGCTATTTTCAGACTTGATCCACATAGAGGGTCTAAATAATGAATGGACCCTTCTGACTAGTTGTTTCTGACTTCCATTATCAGCTCGGGAACTACCTCTGGCTCATTTGCCATGAGATGGGAGACGGATGGGGCAGAGCTGTTGAGATAACCTACCTATCTAAGACTATTAGAGCCCAGCCAGACTCTGCTGACCCAGCAGGTAGCTGTACATAAATGAGGAGACACAGCCAAGGACCACAGAGACATGTGAGAAGTAATAAATATTTCATGTTAAAGCTGATCAGTTTGATGTGTGAATTGCATAATGAATTGCAAATCAAATCCTTTTCCCATCCTGTCTCTAACCTATATTTAAGTGATGATTGAGAGTTACACTCTTGGATGTTTTTCCAGAAGTATCCAGACTGGTAAATTCAGGGAAACCATCTAGCCAGGGACAAAAAGTATGCAAGATCAAGACTCTATATGGGCTCTATAGAACTATTAACTTACTATAATTGCTTCTGATTGCAAGCATGGTCATTTCATTGGTGAGTTTGATTTAAAAAACACGGTTAAAATAATTAGAATACTAGAATTCCTCATAGCTATCCCAACATTGGTTCTGCAAAAAAAAATCATATAAGTGAAATTAGTTTATTTATGCATAAGCACATATCTTAGATGCTTAGCAATGATAAAGAGAGTTTTGCTTCTCTCCTTCCTGATGTTTGGAATACTGCAGTCATCGGTCCTAGAGATGAACAATCCTTTGTGATTTGTTGGTTTTATGATAATGAGATTTTAATACATATAGTTTTAGTGTGTGAGGAGGTAATTTACATATTGCTATTTTACATATTAACATGTATGCCTCTCAGGTCTTCAAATTACACTAAGAATACCATCAGCCATCTGAGTAGTCACTCTGGTCCAAATCTTTTCATAAGTCCTATGATATCACAACAGGCTCTATATACACTCATTTGACATAGCATAGTCTAAGGAACAGCTGTACTAGTCCTTTTTAAATTAAGGAATATCTAGTTGATTCTCACTTTATGTACAGTAAAATGTAAATACCTTAAAGCAAACTACAAGGCTCTAGAGAATGTGACTTCAGCTCCCTTCACAATGCATGCCCACATTTGCTCCACACTTTGTACTACAGTAAGTTAAAATAAGTTAGTAAGTTTGTCATGCCCATATATAGGCACAAGCTTGCATACTTTTTGTCCCTGGTTGCACAGTGCCCTGAATTTACCAGTCTGATTACTTCTGGAATAAAAGAAATCCAAGAGTATACCTTTTAACCATCACTTAAATAGAGGCATATTGTTTTCTGGTTACATTGAAATTATATGGTTTTCCAACATTGGGGAAATAAATGCTTCAACTTTGTATTTCATTCCTGCTTGCTACCTTTAACAAGGGTCAACTATTATGGCAATAGTGAGAGGGATATCCCCTGACCATTTCATAAAAATGATAAACTCTTAGTTTCACCAGCAATCCATTCCTCAAATCACTTTACACATATGCACTGCCGTCATTTCATTGTTTCATGCTCTAAGCTACAAACATCACTTCACCCCTGTTATGTACTTTCTAATGATTTAATTCAATACATTTTGCAATATTAATTTGCTTAATTTCAACAAATTATTTACTTTTACCAAATTCTTTATCTATAAAGTTTAGGAATTCCTGGGATTCTGAAAAAACATTAGGACAAAAACTGTTCTTCTTATGTAAAAAATAAAGTACTTTCTGTTTTCAGATGATGACTAGGGTAGTCTTTCTTAAGAAACCCTGGAGAGCTTCCGGTTTCCATCTGTGGCAGGAGACCTCTGCCCGGGTCACCGGGGTTCCATAGCCAAGCAGTGCCAGGAGAAAGTTACTCTCCCAGGAGCATGGAAAAGACATGAGTAGGGTTAAGACGAGCACCACTGCTCACTGGGACCCGCCCGGAACCACAGGACACAGGAACCGAGGTAAAGTCGGGCATAGGAACCTTCCAGTTTCCATCTGTGGCAGGAGACCTATGCCTGGGTCACCAGGGTTCCACAGCTGAGTAGCACCGGGAGAAAGCTAACCTCCCAGGAGCATGAAAAAGCAGTGAGTGGGGATAAGAGAAGCACCATTGCTCACCGGGACCTGGGGACCTCAGCCAGGGCCACAGAGCTCCAGGAGAGAGCTAATATCCCAGTAGTACTGACACATCTTCGAGCATAGGCAAAACCACCACTTCTGTTCAAACTCACTGGATCAAGAGGGACCCTTGCCATCAGAACACAGGAAACAAGGGACAGCTGAGGACAAGAGCGTTCTGGTTTCTGTCTGCACCCCAGAGCTGACCCTGTGCCACAGCTCTCCAAACCCAAACACATCTCAGAGGGAGCTGGTCTTCAAGGAGTATTGATACAGAGGCCTGCAGGAGGGAGAAGCCACAGCCAGATAGAGTAAGATCAGCTAACATCAGAGTTAACAAGATGGCAAAAGGCAAGGGCAAGAATATAATGAACAGAAACCAAGGCTACTTGGCAACATCAGAACCCAGCTCTCCCACCACAGCAAGCCCTGGAGATCCCAACATACCAGAAAAGCAAGACTCAGATTTAAAATCAGTTCTCATGTTGATGATAGAAGACTTTAAGAAAGAAATTAACACCCCTAAAGAAATACAAGAGAACAGAGGTAAACAACTAGAAGCCCTTAAAGAGGAAACAAAGAAATCCATTAAAGAATTACAGGAAAACACAATCAAACAGACAAAGGAAATGAACAAAACTATCCAGGAGCTAAAAAATAGAATAGAAACAATAAAGAAATCACAAAAAAGAGACAACCCAGGAGCTAGAAAACCTAGGAAAGAGATCAGGAGTCATAGATGCAAGCATAACCAACAGAATACAAGACATAGAAGAGAGAATCTCAGGAGCAGAAGATACCATAGATAACACTGACAGAACAGTAAAAGAACACACAAAATGCAAAAAGCTCCTAACCCAAAACATCCATGAAATCCAGGACACAATGAGAAGACAGAACCTAAGGATAATAGGTATCCAAGAGAGTGAAGATTCCCAACTTAAAGGACCACTAAATATCTTCAACAAAATTATGGAAGAAAACTTCCCTAGCTTAAAGAAAGAGATGAACATAAATATACAAGAAGCTAGAGCAATTAGACAACAAAAGGAGGTCAAAAGGATACAAATTGGAAAGGAAGAAATCAAAGTTTCACTCTTTGCAGATGATATGATCGTATACCTAAGTGACCCAAAAAACTCCACCAGAGAACTGCTGCAGCTGATAACTTCAGCAAAGTGGCTGGATATAAAATGAACTCAAACAAATCAGTACTCTTCCTATAGTCGAAGAATAAACAGGCTGAGAAAGAAATTAGGGAAATGACACCCTTCACAATTGTCACAAACAATATAAAGTATCTTGGTGTGACTCTAACCAAGCAAGTGAAAGATCTGTATGACAAGAACTTCAAGTCTCTGAAGAAAGAAATCGAAGAAGACCTCAGAAGGTGGAAAGATCTCCCATTCTCATGGATTGGGAGGATTAATATAGTAAAAATGGCCATCTTGCCAAAAGCAATCTACAGATTCAACGCAATCCCCATCAAAATTCCAACTCAATTCTTCATAGACTTAGAAAGAGCAATTCTCAAATTCATTCGGAACAACAAAAAAACCACCCATGATAGCAAAAGCTATTCTCAACAACAAAAGAACTTCAGGGGGAATCAGCATCCCTGACCTCAAGCTGTATTACAGAGCAGTAGTGATAAAAACTGCATGGTATTGGTACAGCGACAGCCAGGTGGATCAATGGAATAGAATTGAAGACCCAGAAATGAACCCTCACACTTAGGGTCACTTGATTTTCGACAAAGGAGCTAAAACCACCCAGTGGAAAAAAGACAACATTTTCAACAAATGGTGCTGGTTGAACTAGTGGTCTACATGTAGAAGAATGAGAATTGATCCATTCCTATCTCCCTGTACAAAAGCTCAAGTCCAAGTGGATCAAGGACCTCCACATAAAACCAGATACACTGAATCTAATAGAAGATAAAGTGGGGAAAAGTCTTGAACACCTGGGTACAGGGAAAAGTTCCTGAATAGAACACCAATGGCTTATGCTCTAAGATCAAGAATTGACAAATGGGACCTCATGAAATTGCAAAGCTTCTGTAAGGTAAAGGACACTGTCAATAGGACAAAATGGCAACCAACAGAATGGGAAAAGATCTTAACCAATCCTACGTCCGATAGAGGGCTAATATCCAATATATACAAAGAACTCAAGAAGTTAGACTCCAGAAAACCAAATAACCCTATCAAAAAATTGGGAACAGAGCTAAACAGAGAATTCTCAACGTAGGAAATTCTCAGGGCTGAGGAGCACCTAAAGAAATGTTCAACATCCCTAGTCATCAGGGAAATGCAAATCAAAACAACCCTGAGATTCCACCTCATACCAGATCTTAGTCCGAATGGCTAAGATCAAAAACTCAGGTGACAGCAGATGCTGGCAAGGATGCGGAGAAAGAGGAACACTCCTCCATTGTTGGTGGGATTGCAAGCTGGTACAACCACTCTGGAAATCAGTTTGGTGGACCCTTAAAAAAATGGACATAATACTACCTGAGTTCCCAGCTATACCACTCCTGGACATAACCCAGAAGATGCTCCAACATGTAATAAAGACATGCTCCACTATGTTCATAGCAGCCATATTTATAATAGCCAGAAGTTGGAAACAACCCAGATGTCCCTCATCAGAGGAATGGATACAGAAAATGTGGTACATTTACACAATGGAGTACTACTCAGTTATTAAAAAACAATGACTTAATGAAATTTGCAGGCAAATGGATGGAACTTGATAATATCATCCTGAGCGAAGTAACTCAGTCACAAAAGAACGAACATGTATGTACTCACTGATAAGTGGATATTAGCCCAAAAGTTCAGAATACCCAAGTTTCACTTTACAGTAACAGCTGGACTGAGAGTGAGGTCCCAGATGGAGGAGTTGGAGAAGGGACTGAAGGAGCTGAGAGAGTTTGCAGCCCCATGGAGGGAGGAACAGTGTCAACTGGCCTGACCCCCCCATCCTCCTGGAAGCTGGACCACCAACCAAAGAATACACATCGAGGGACCCATGGTTCAGACCACATATGTGGCAGAGGAAGGCCTTGTTGGCCATCAGGGGGAGGAGAGGCCCTTGGGCCTGAGGGTTTTAGAGGCCCCAGTAAAGGGGAATGTCAAGGAGGGAATAGGGGAGTGTGTGGGCGGGTGGGTGTGAGGTGGAATACCCTCATAGAGGCGGGGGGGAGGGGGAGGGGATAGGGGGTTTCCAAAGAGGAGACCTAGAAACGGGGAAACATTGGAAATGTAAATAAAGTATCAAAAAATAAAAATAAATAAATAAAAAATTTAAAAAAAATTTTAAAAAAGGAAAAAAAGAAAAAGAAAGCCTGGCGATTTGAAATTCTTCCTTGTAAAATTACTTTTGTGGGTTTTTTTTTTTTCAGATGAAGTACATATTATTTATTAGTTGAAAAAGTGAATAAAACTTTTATATTAAAATCATCTTCTTTTGTCATGTCACTGTAAGAATTATGGTAAGTGTATATAAGATGATATCATTATTCTCAATAAAAAAAAACTTAATAGAAATAACCAAAACCAATTATATATATATATATATGTATATATATATATATACATATATATATATAATTTTTTAGTTTTAAAGAATATTATGAAATATTTTTATTTTTATTATTTAATAAATTGACCATTATGAAAGAAAAATTATAGAATGGGGTAGTCCACTTGGTGTTAGGTCAAGAAAAGAATTAAAAAAATCAAGAAGCTTAAGAAACTCAAGGTTACATTGTGCAGCTAAAAAGATTGTCAGGTTGAAATTCAAGGTTCTCCATGACTTCTGATAAGGAGTCTGCAGCCCTACTAACATCTGGTCCTTGTAGATGTGTTCTAGGTTCAGACCAGCTTACCTAGCTACAAGATGCTTTAAATCTAGATTGGCTTTGCTCATTCTCTCCTTTGAAGGATTTCACCTCCTATAAAATCCATATCTGGTTTATTTTCCTTTGACAGGCCTTGATTAAGGACTAGGAGACAAAAGACATCCCTGTTTGGATTTCCAAAAATTTGTTACCCCGCGATTTGTACAATGTGGTCTGTATTAACTACAACATTGTTGATCATTTCAGAAAAGAACCATATCTTCCTCATATTTATATTTCTGGTCAGTATTAAAAGAAGTGTTTAATTTTAGTAGCTTAAAATATATAATTAGAAATAGATATTTTATTATAATGGAAACATATTTTGGTGTGAGGAAGTACTTGATCTTGTATACTTTAAATACTAGCTTCAGAAAATTCTAATTGCTTTAAATTCTACTACTAAATAGTTTTCTCCTGAGCCAATGGTTTTATTGTTCTGAAGCAAAAGGCCAGATTCACATTATCTTTTAAAGAATGTCTTCCTTTCATGTTTACTATTATAAGTCTGATTCTCTGTTTATACTATACACATTCAAAAAATAACTTCAAAAGTGAACTTATTAAAATACTCGAGAGCTTGCATTGAAAAATTATTCTGCTAAAATAAATTTCACAATGACATATTCATTATTGTAACGGACAAGTCAATGAATGCATTGATTCTTGGACTTTGCTAGCATCCTGTGCGCTAAGCTTTTCTCAAAAGCTTCCAGTATTTTGAATCAAGACTGAACATAGATTGCCTCCCAGTGAGAAGCGAGCTATGATTGTTGTGCCCATTAAGCTTTCCCGAAACCCAAAAGACCACCAAAAAACAGAATCCATGCAGTCACACTAGGGTCTATTTATTCAAGCTAGCTTGGCCCACACTGCCATCTTTGATATAGCAGGATGGGAGGGTGATGCCCTAAGCTCTCAGTGGGACAAGGTTTTATAGCAAATGGCAAACAAGCCAGGGAGTTTTTAGCCTAGCACCCATCTGATTGCGGGGGCTATTATGGAATTTTGTTGTCCTTTAAAATAACTGGCTGGTGTTGGGAGCCAAACCATAAATTTAACTTCTGTTTTCCTCTGAATTGGTGGTTGTTAGGAAGTGAAGTGCCAGGGGTAGACTTCTTAGAAAGTATCCAGGAAACTAGTGCTAGATGCAGGTTTGTTGGGGAGTAAGTTGGAAAACTCAAGTTAACCTTAGGTTAGGTACTCTAAGATGGAGTCTGAACCCAAGATCTGGTCTCTCACTGTCCCCCCAAGAAGATCCAAATGATCAAAAAGGGTTCACAATAATGGAAATATTTTAACATTCAAGTGTTTGTGATTACCAAGGGTTTCTGTAGCATATTTCATATTGAAAAGTTCAAAGGAAAAAACATTTGGCATTATTCATTAACACCCAATGAAAGCCTTATTTATGTGTTTATTTACTTATTTACTTATTCTCAAAAATGACTGAACATTCAATAATGCAATTGAGAACATCCATTTTGTCCAAATAAATAGCATTCCTCTTTGGTTGTATTTTAAATTTATCTGGAGTTTTACAAAGCACATTTCAAAATCCTACCTACAAAGATTGATATTAAATCAATATGAGCCATACCTAGTGGTGATTTTATGGAAGACCCTTGTAACTCTAAGCAGGAGAGGACAGATTTTCTGGATATATAGTCTGAGGGTAGACATCCTGAAATTGCATTATGTAATTGGGTTAGTCACAGAACTTAGCTAGAAATGGGTGCTTTGGACACCATTGCTGACATGCATATTAGTAGCACTATGTATTCTCCATGATAAACTACACTACAAAACCTAAACAGAAATATTACTTATAAAGCACTGGCTCAGTGTTAAAGAAAGAAACAACGCCTTGGTTCCACACAGATAGCAATCTCCTTTTAGCAGATTGTAAGAGTGGGGCGTACTAGGGCTAGGGATGTGGCCCATGGTAAAGCAACTGCCTAACATACAAGAGACCCTGGACTTGTTTATCTGCAACACACACACACACACACACACACACACACACACACACCACAAATGCAATTTACAAAGTGTTATAGGAACACAGAAGGACTAGACAAATGTGGCCCCAGCGAGAATGTGGAGAATCTTACTGACTAAATATTAACAAGCTTAGATGAAATTAGCTAAACATTGTCTCCAGTGCAGACAGTTCCCCCATCATCTTTGATACATACCCAGAATCTGGAGACATAAGTTTGTGAGCAGGCTTAGAAGAAAGGCTGGGTTTCTAGGTAAAAGTTCCTAACAACTTACATTAAGACTGTCGATATTGAGGATCCAGGCTTCCTAAAACTTTGGAAGCTTTTTCACAAGATATTCTGCTATATTTTGTAATCTATTAAAGTTAATATGCTGTGTTTAGTGTTTTTCATCTATATGGATAAAATCTCATAAACTAAATGATCAAAAATAACAACATATAAGTTAAAAAGTAATTATGACATAATTTTGAAGGTGAACTAGCCAATAGGTTTTGCTGAGTTATCTTTGTTTGCCCGAGCTTATCAACAAGGTTCTCTCACTGCCTAATAGCAACTACAGGAAAGGTTGGCTTCACATCTCAGATGGAATGAACACCTAGGAGCTTGCTGCATGCAGTGATTTATTTCAATAATGATTTCCATATGATCAAGTTCATGAGAGTTACCGAAAGCAATAGATAGGGTGAGAATAGGAAGAACAATTTTCTAAGGATTTAGAGACTTGTAAAGAATAAAGTATACCACGGAATTCAATGGTTCTTTTGCAGACCCTGTCCCTGAAACCTAATGAGCCACAGTCATAGAAGAGCTAATTAATAAGTGATCCCCCTTTTCCTTGTATTGATAGTTGCCAGAAAGAATGAAATTAACAAAATTTGACTAGTATTCTATAGATAGCAGGAAATTGTCTTCAATAATCTGAGGCGGGTCTTCCTGGATCATCTTGTGATAGAAAATATATTAATCCTCAGACAAGTAGAAAAATTCATCCCTGTTTGATCATTTGCTTCTGCTTTTATTTATAATAATAATGCTTTTCAATTTCTGAATACCTTACAAGTTGAAATTAAATATAAAACACCTCAGATTACTCTGATGTTGAATTTAAATATTGATTTAATATATGAAACTCTTGACATTTCCAAACGTTCCAATTCATGAATATCACAATTACATCTCATTATCCTAATAGAATGCACTAAAGTTTAAATTTAAGTGATATCTTTGGATTGCTAATTATTTCATAACTATTAAACCAAAATAAAACAGAGTCATTTTTTAACAAACACTATACCTTCATTTTCATTTATTCCTA
This sequence comes from Uromys caudimaculatus, assembly GCA_028551405.1. Taxonomy (NCBI): domain Eukaryota; kingdom Metazoa; phylum Chordata; class Mammalia; order Rodentia; family Muridae; genus Uromys; species Uromys caudimaculatus. The sequence continues at coordinate 61,738,939 of CM052709.1, read as the reverse complement.
TTAAGATTAGTAGTTAAAATTTTACCTTCTCAAGACTATTTCTCACCAAACACTGAACTACTACTTTCAGTCCTAAGACTTCCGGCAATGATGTTTAGCTCTTGTCCCAGCAGTTCATTCATGAAGAGTGGCCATTGGTGAATTACACTGTGAGGGAGATGGCTGAGCTCATACAAGCCATAAACCCACTTGTCAATGAAGCCTGCACCCCACACTCTATTCTTGAGGCCATTTCCACTCTCATCGTTCAACAAAATTACAAATGATTCCGCATATTCATGTTCATAGTTGCTTTAGACACTGAGGAAGCCATGTCTGCATATCTCACAGATCCGAAGTGTTTGATAACAAATCAAAGCACATTATCTGCCAGCATGTGTTAGAATAACCCTCCCACAGTATGAATGTCATGTTCTGCTCAGAGCTCTACTCCTTTCTTTTGTCAGATAAATGCAGACTGGAGTTTTGATCTTTGTGGCAGCAGCGGGCTGAGATGAGTTTAGTGTGGCCATGACTGAGAGGCAGATTAAAGACAGCTTGAAGGCACAAGGTGGATGGACATTTGCTAACACTCCTGTCAAGTCTCCCTCAGGTTGCTGTGAAGCCCAGTGCCCCATGTAGCTGACTCCTCTCCCTCCTCATTGCTATGGTTACATCTGGATAATTTATCACGAAAGATTGGCTATGTCAGCAGGCCTGAAACTCTAGGTTTATCATCTTACACAAGAGAGAGATTTGAAAAAAACACATGTAAAATACTTCTTTTTTAAAATCTATTTTAAATATGGACATTCAAAAACTATGTATGCTAGGAGAAACTAACCTTGTTGAACTTACTTAAGGTAATACACATTTTCATTTAAATTACTATATGGAAACATATAATGCCAATAAACAAAGGCTCCTTAGGCCTATTCAATAAATTTTAAGAGCATATATTAGGTTTTGAAAGTGAGAAGTCTGGGAGCTACTGCCCCTAGAAGCAGTTTCAAACTTCAGAAGTCCCCTCAAAAGGACCATGAATCCCTCACTGATTATCAATTGGCAGATCTTAGGTATGCCCAGGCACTGTATTTTCCCGCAATCACCCAACTTTCCTATTAGTTCTCACCAGATAGAAATCACAGAATTTTGTAGACATCAAAAAAACCATGAACCAACAAAAGTATGGCCTGCTCTTCGTTACTGGGGAAGTGTGTAGACCCAGCACATTTGCTCAAATCTACCACCATTCCTCTGTCTATTAAGTGTTCTTACAAGTGGTCACACAAATGCTCATAAAACACATTCAGATCTGGAAATGACCATTTGAGACTGGCCCCATGGGGTAGGGGACTGACTTTTGGAGCTCCATGGTATTTATAGTACAGGCTGAGAGGTCAGAGAGGGTCATTCTGTGCTTATAAATATGCAGAGCCCCTTCTCTGATTTCACAACTTTGTTCTCTTTTTTTCTTTGCTCTTCCCCCAAGTCAATTAAAGTGCAAGCAGGAGGTTTGATAAGAGAAAGCAAGACAAGACAGGCATGGGATAGCACTAAAATATGACTGCTTAATGTATGCAGACTAATAGGAATAATTGGATTTTTAAAGTCTAAGCGTTGCATGCTTTACCCTTTATCTCCCATTAAATCGATTGGTGCCTTGCTCTTTTTATATCTAAAATGTTAACCTTTATAAATTTTTAATAACTAAAACTTTGTAACACTTCTATTAAAATGTGAGGTTGTGTTAAGTCTGCCATTTGGCTCTTATAAATCAATGTTCCTTTATCTGAAACAATAGATTTTACTGTGTGATGGAGGTTTGTATTTGTTAATCTATAAAATAATGATTGTGGAAATGACCCTATAACTTAGCATTGACTCAATCACATTTTTATATGGCCGTCGTCCACATAGGGTAGCAATCCACGATCTTCATTATTTTCTCATTTCTCTTGACACAGTATCTTCAACCAATGTGTCAGAGTTGGTACTGACTGTCAGCTTGACAAGATCTAGAATCACCTTGGAGGAAAACACCTGTGAATATTAGCAAGGCTGGCAACATTCCACTGGCCTCAGCCACAAACCGCATAAGAAGGAGAAAGCAAACTGACTCTAAGCCTTCCTCTCCTGCTTCCTGATCGCACATGCAGCATAACCTACCGTCTCAAGCCCCTGCCAGGAAGGCTTCACCACCATGATGGACTGCATTCTGGAGCTGTGACTCAAAAGAAAGGCCTTGTTACGTTGTTCTTTTGTTTGGTTGGTTGGTTTGGTTTGGGGTAGTTTTTGTTTGTTTGTTTTGTTTTGTTGTTTGGTTTGGGGTCTTGGGTTTGTTGTTGTTGTTGTTGTTTTTTGGGGAGTGGGGGTGTTGGTCATATTTGTCCCAGCAACAAGATAAGTGACCGAAGTATCATAAAACAACAAACTCAGACTGTTCATAATATTTTGTAAATATTATCAACTGTTTACTGTTGAAAGCATTTCAAGTTTTAAATAAGCCTGCTTACACGTTAACATGAGTTTGTAAGTAATCGGTTGAGAATTCTATTAGTGGATTTTAAGAAAGTGAGAAAGTGCTAGTCTTCACTCCCAATTTGAGAAATGCATTTTTATCTCAATAGCTTTCTGTATCCCAGAAAGTCTGTTCAAGAATCAGAGGACTCCTTTGAGGAGTTTGAATGATGGAGTCCACATATCTGAAAAATTACATCTTATTCACTATAGGAATACTGTTATTTGCCTATTTTGCATATATAAAAATGTTCACGCATTAAAACGCTGCTGGTGATCTTTAATCCAACTGAAACTCATTCCTGCAGTGGTTCTCCTTTACAGCAGCCTTGTAAACGAAAGCCTTGCTCTCCTGGTGACCACAGCACTGCTTGAGACTGTGGTCTGGAATTTGCTCCCCTCTGCTTTGCAAGTTCTTTCTGTCTACAGTGAGGTTAAAACCTGAACAGGTTCATCCTGTCAACATCAAGATCAAGAGCCTTCAATGCTTTACTATTTTGGTCTTCTGTGTCAAATTCAATTACTTCTGCCTTCCCTCAAAATAAGATTAACTGACTTTCAAACCTTCCTTCATTATTGTTTCAATTTAAATGGAAACGAAGCTAATTTTATTGCCTGAAGACATGCATTACAATTCTTATCTCTAGGACTTCATATACCAAGGTCTACATCTGGAATGGCCTGGCCTTAATTTTTTTTCAGTTTCAAAATTTACTCATGTCCTTCATTTTAATTACAAAAAGATATGAAAAGATCTTAGGAACTAAGTCATAAAATGGTCTAAATGGAGAAGGCCTAGCCTAGATGATAACAAAGGTGGGATTTACGCAAAAATGAAGATACCTATGAGAGACAGATTAATCAGCTGACACAGAAGGAGGATGCAACAGATTCCAAAGCAGAATCCAAAGCCAGGGTTTGCATAGGACTCCAAAGGGTTTCACCAGCACTATGAAGAGTTACTGAAGAAGAGTTTTCTGCAGTATTTCTTCATTTATTTGTATAGTTAATTTCTTCAGTAATTTCACTGTAGTAAAATGGATCCAACCACAGGTTATTGGCCCAGTTAACACTACCGGCCATGAGTGCTGTATTCTGAATTGAGCGGTAAGTCAAAAATAGAAAAAAAAAAGAATTAAGGAATTTTGACCTACAGTACTCTTGCCACAGTTAGACCACTGGCCAGACATCATTGTAGTTCACAGAGTTCACATCTGAGTAAAACTAGTGATATCCTCACCCCAAGTAGCATGCGTAGTATTTTCTGGTGCGGGACTTTTGTTGATCCCGTTATTTGATCTGGGAAGACCCATTCTACATCTGGATCATTTGAGATATGAAGAACCACTCAAATCTGGGCCACATCTTCTGGTGGCAGCCCATGTGATGGAACATGAACAAAGGAAGTTTTTACTTTTAGCCTGTTTTCTCTCATTCTTAATAACAAGTTCATTTATCCTGCTGCTGAGATATTTCTTTGCCACTATTAAAACTTCTTCAGGATTCCAATGTTAACGGATAAAGAGGAGCTGAAACACCCAACCTAAAGAACTGAATAATTACAGGAATCTTTGCCTTTCTGTTAGGATACTAGGAGGTGTCGTTGTTGGACTAGCCGTGTGTGTGTGTGTGTGTGTGTGTGTGTGTGTGTGTGTGTGTGTGTGTGTGTGTGCATGTGTGTGTGTAAAATATATGGAGAGAGAGAGAGATTCTATCATTGTGTTCCTCTAGAATTTTGACTAATATACATGCCAAAAAAGACTTAAGGCTTAGAAAATTATATACTAGGGAAAATGATAGAATTATAAGATCTGCATGTTTCTTAAGGGTTAAGCAAAGGTAGAAAGAATCAAGAGTGGAGAAGCAGTGGAAGGTAATAACATAATCATAATATTGATCAGAGATTGTCTTATCTTGAGAACAACCTTTCCTTATCCCCAAATTCTAGAATTTTGGTTTCTTAAGAAACAAAACAAACCACCACAGAACTAGTATATAAATGTGTATTTTATTTTGATTGCAGGTAGGAGATATGGGGCTGTTTCTGATGGTTCACAGCAGCTGACTATGATTTGCCTCATGCTCTAGCAGAGATGTAGTTTGGCCAGCTGCAGATAGTTTCTATAAATGTATGATGTTTGGAATTCTGAGAACTTTTCAGAGGAAATATAAATGCTAGGGCCCTAAGGTAGGAGTGGTTGTTGGTCATTCGGGGCATTGGTTGTAATTTGTTAGTAGTGCTTAAAGAAGAAACAAGGAAAAAAAGTGGATTCAAGGATCTCTCTCTCTCTCTCTCTCTCTCTCTCTCTCTCTCTCTCTCTCTCTCTCTCTCTTTCCTATCCTTCCTTCTCTCTCATCTGGTTATAGGGTGTGAAATTTGGGGGAATAAATGGTGGGAAAAGGGAGAACCCAAAAAGTAGCAAAGACCAGATACATTTCCTCTTTGTGAGTGCACTTCTATCAACACAGGCATACACAGTTCATGGGATGTCTCTCAAAACTTGAAAAAATTTTTAGCTGTGAGTTGATGTTGTTGCTGATATATAGTTGGTAGAGGCCAGAAGTTTTGTTAAGCCTTATACAGTACATATGATCCATGCATTGAAGAGTCGAGATGTCATTTCTATTGCCAGAATTGAGAAACTTGTCAGGAAACGTGGTGGTTTAGATGAGAAATGGCCCCAGTGGGCTCATAGATATGAATTAATTGTCACCAGCAAGTGGCACTATTTGAAAGGATTAGGAGATGTGACTTTTTTGGAGAAAGTGTGTCACTGGAGATGGATTTTTAGATTGCAAGATCCCAAGCCAGGCTCAGTGGCTTTCTCTTCCTGCTGCCTGCTGATCCAGATGTAGAACACTCAGCTACTTGTTCAGCAACTCATGTCTGTCTGTGTACTACCATAGTCTCCACCATGATGACAGTGGACTACATCCCTGAAACTGTAAGCAAGCCACAATTAAATGCCGTTTGTTTTGTTTTGTTTGTTTGTTTGTTTTTAAAATAAGAATTGTTACTGTCACAGTGTCTCTTCACGGCAATAGAACACTAACAAGGACAGGAAGCTTCTTCCCCATGTTTGAGGAAGAGGATTGTTGGCTGGCACTCACCCTTGACCTTACCACAGTTTCTTGACTGTTCACCTTATACTGTTACAGGGAAGATATAGGTTTGTTATGGAGTATGTGAAACCATAATCTTGGCTTGGAAATTAGGAATGTGTGGCACTTTCATGTGAATATCTGAATAACGCAAACCAATGGTGGGAAATAAGACCACATGCTGATACACAATGTGGTATGTGTACTACTTGACTAGTGTATAAAAGATAGACACTAGGTAAGATCTTTATTTTTTAAGATAAAAATGTATTTCCCAACTCTGAAACAGTCTATAAATTTAGAAGGGTAAAGAAAAGGTCATAAAGGTTGTGACATAGCCACAGCTATGTTGTTCAGACAGCAAATGAAGGGAATATGTAGTCATACAAAGAACGGAGAGGGCAAAGAGAGAAAGTCTTTCATTACACAGACTATGATGGTGGCTCACAGTGCAACCAAAGGTTAAACTGGGAGGTTGAAAGTACCTGTTACCATTAGCTCTCCATCCCAGTGATCTGGAGACAGACAGGCACGGCTGCATGGTTTTACCCTAGAAACCCCTCATGTTCTGAAACTTAACCCTCAATTGGGTGTTATTTGTGGATCTTTTTGATTCAAGTTACAGGGAATAAAGACAAACTGAAGAGAACAGAGGTGTCAGGTAGATCTTCTATTCTACAACAGTCAAAGAATGAGCATACAACACACATATCAAATACTGCTAACTAATGGGAGCCCAAAGGCAGGGGTCAGACACAGTAGTTGAAGTGGGGTAGGAGAAAGAATTTATTTTTATCTAGTGGTCATTGACCATTCTACAGAGGTAGCACTTAAGACATGGACTAAGTAAAGGAAAGAATAATTTCTTGGTCCAGGTGATGAGCAATCCTGACAAAGGACATGTGAAGGCAAGAAAACTTGTCACATGCATGGGAAAATAAGAAGATACAAATCGGAGTCTGAGGGAAAGGGTGGATGGAGTGGATAGATCAAGTTATAAACCATGGAAGGGCATGGAAGGGCACAGACAACAGATCTATGGGAATGCAACTTCTGAGTTAAGGAATTACATACATGATACAGTTTATACTTTTTAATGTATGTCTCCTTTCAGCTAAACATGAGTGGTAAAGGTCAGTTAGGGACCAATGGTACAACAGGCCCAAACCAGAGGACTAAACTGAGGCCTGAAGTTGGTATCTGTGGAATATATCACAAAGGAAAACAGATGTGTTGAATAAAGGACATGAAGGGTGAGTTCCATTTAACTCTAATGTAAGAGGCAATGGGAATAATTCTGCTATGGTCTGGAAAGAACAGGCTTGTTTTACAGCTTTGTGCACATGCTCAGGAAAATCCCAGGTCATGGGTAACTTGTCAAAGCCTAGGTATTCCTTGGCTCACAGAATATGCTTAGATAGACTACTATGGCAAGAGTTTCAGGCTTGCTCTACAGTAAGAGAACTGCAGAATGTTGTTTACAGAAGGGAGTGAGGATGTCACAGAGGTAAATGACCATTTCTACCAAATAGTCATATAAGCAATCTTTTTAAAGAAATCTGAGCCTCTGACATGTCAGGCCACTGAGTAGGTGCCTACATGATCATCCTGTGTCCTTCCTTTATCATGCATTTACCCTCTTCCATCTGATCTTCAAAATCATATCCTGTAGATTTTCTATATTCTTCTCTGACGTCAGCTGTACTCACATGTAGGCAGAAGCTGGCCTGGCTACTTATGAATTAATTGACAACCAAGCTTAAAACATAAAAAACAACATGTACAAACTAATGAATAAACATAATTGGCTAAGCAAATTTAGGATGAGCCTCAGATTTACTTAGATGTCTATTTGAACCTCAGTTCTCAGTTCACATGTTAGACAAGCTCTGCCAGTGACAGAGCCTCAGCCTATAATCCCTTTCTTCAAAAGCACCCTAGTCATTCCAATACATATCAAAATGCTACTGGTTAATAAGTTCAATATAATTTTATTTCTGCCTCCATGATAAAAACAATTATTTCTAAGATTTACATTATTTCTTATTAATATTATAATTATTTCTGAGAATATTATTCATAATAGTAACAGAAAATACACTGTTTATAACACCATCACCCATGAAGTCATTATCAGCTTCAAGACTGATCGGACCCATTGCTTACTGCCTTACTTCATCACCAGATATATTTTATCTGTCCTATGTTGTCAGGTGTTCTGCATCAGTATGGTTTTAAACAGTCAAACAGTGGTTTTATATGTTATATTTATATATGCACACATCACATATTTACCAATTCCAAATTATATAGTTTTCAGATATCCCATTATTATAAATAATAACCATATAACCTTGAATAACCCCTTGTTATTTTTCAAAGCAAATCATTCCTGGGGGTAGAATTCATGCGTGAAAGATATTCATGTTTCTATACAGGTTCAAAAGTATGTAAGGAATATTATCTTAGAACATTTCCCACTCCATAGTGGATAAACACTGCTCTCTCTGTTTTCTGTTATTATTTAATAGACAGTTTTTATTTATTGAGACTTACTATTTAAATATCAAAGTTTATATATATATGTATATATATTGCTTACCAGTGCTCCTTTTGTCTACTTTTTCTGTTGCATTTTTTCTTATTGTCCTATAAGAACTTTTATAGATTTAAACCATTCACTTTAAAATTATACTTCCTCTTATTGAGAGTATTAATACATACATTAAATATGATCCTATTAAACCCCATTTCCCTCCTCCAGCTTCCGGCATATATCCCTTATCATATCTCCCTCCCAACCACAGTCAGAGCACAGTTATTGCTGCTCATACATGCATGGATATGAAGTCATCCATTGGATTCCTATCAGTCAGAAACACCCTAAAACCAAACAGTTACACCCTCCTAGCTGCTTTAATTTGCCAGTAGAAAAGCAGTACTGGATGGGGCCTGGGGAGCTACCTTCTCATGTGCCCGGATTTCGGCTGGCTTGATCTTGCTCAGGTCTTAATCAGGAAACAACAGTTGCTATGAGCTCATAACTGTGATGGGCACATCATATGCAGCAGGCAGCATCTAACTGTACTTCTCCCTGTGCTCCACCTCTTACATTTTTTTCTGCGTCCTCTTTGACGATGTTTTCTGAGACTTGGTGGGAGTGAAGAGTTGGAGGGGTAAGAAAGATTGTCCAATTCAGGGCTGAATATTCAGTTTCTTATAAGAGTGTACATTGACTACTGCCCCCACTATAAGAAGTGCCTCTGACCAAGGCTGAAAGCATCCCAGGTCTGTGAGCATAAACATACCATGATCATTTAAGAAACTAATAAGAGAAGTTTCTACTGTAGGGACTATGGCTTCCTGGCCATGGGCTTGTAACCAGGATTGTAGTATCAAGCATAAAGCACCCTTCTTCAGAAAAGATTTCTAGTCTAATCAGAAAATAGTTACCATCTAACAGTTGTGACACAGTGGGCACATCTTGCCTGATGGGTCAGTATTATGACACGCAGGGTCCAGCGCTGGGTAAGACTATTGACATCCTGTCTCCCTCCACAGCATCCATGGCACCTTCTAAAACAGTAAAAGCTAGCCAGTAAAGTAGGGGGGGGGTTCTCTGTGGATTTAAGATTTATTTTTCAGATTTCTCTGTGTCCTGAAGCCAGTGTTTGGAGTTTTTAACAAAAGGGACTTAACCATATAGTTATGGTGGATAACCAAGGGTAATGGGAATACCCTGTGCTGCTTTGGAGACCTCTGGGTCCCTGAACAATGACTTCAAATTTCCCTGAGTGACACCAGTATTCTGGGACTGGCAGTGTTCACTCAAGTAAGGCAATTCTGTTCAAATTTCATTTTAAAATATTTATTTTTGAGACTATATTATAATTACATAATTTTTGCCTTCCCTTTCCTCTGCCCAAACTCTTCCATGTACCCTTCCTTTCTCTCTTCCAAATTCATGGCCATTTTTCATTAATTATTGTTATATGCATATATGTATATAAATATATATTTCTAAATATAACCTGCTCAGTCTGTATGTTACTTGTGTGTGTGAGAAAGAGAGAGAGAGAGAGAGAGAGAGAGAGAGAGAGAGAGAGAGAGAGAGAGAGAGAGAGAGAACCCATGGATGCCAAAGAAGGTGCCAGAGGCCCTGGAGCTGGGGTTACAAGCCGTGAGTGCTAAAGATAAAGCTCAGGTCTCTGCAAGAACATGATCTCTTCTTACCCACTGGGTCATCTTTCTGCCTATGAATGCTTTTTGACACCATTTCTCTCTTTAATACAGCTGGTACATGTGGCCTTTCCCCTCCTTTTCCATCTTCCTGCTCTGCCCTGGAGTTTCAGTTGTAAGCTCCCCTGTGAGTCAAGCTAATCAAGCAGGTCGAGAAAACTGTAGGAGGGCATATTGATTCCAGACAGCAAACTTGTTCAACATCTGGTATTTGTTGCAAACATTAAATTCTCCAGTTTTCTTGACAAACAAGGAAGTGCATGAGTAAAGCTGATGGTGATGAGTAAAGGGTGGTGGTGTGAACTACTGTTTGGTTTAAGGAAGTTTCTCCATATTAGTTCCATCTCTAAAAGAAATTTTAAGTAAGTAGGGGAACTTAGTATCAAATTAGTGGATGTGTCCTCTGAGTGTGTGTGGAAGGCTGCAACTCAATACCCTTAACTGAGTTCGATGAAGGCTGAAGGCTTACTGTTTACCACCAAGGTCAGGACATTATCCCTGTTGGGGATCCATACTAGTAACTATCCAATTGAGAACACTGGCTATATTAACAACAATACCTGAACCTATTGCTGTAATAACATAGGTCAGTTGCAAATAAACATCTTCTTGATAGCTTACAACTCTTCCAGAAAACAGACAGGCAAGGGAGATGAGCCCAGGACACCTTCCTGTGGCCCATTTCCTAAGTGGGTGTGCTGTTGTTGTGTGAACAGTTTTCTCTGAGAAGGAAACAACTTTTGGTTAATCACACTTTTAAAGTTTCAAATAAGTCAGAGCCTTGTCTGCTGTGGCTCAGAGGACAGTAAGTAGGGAGGGTAGGAAGGACAATGTCTCAGGCTGTTTTAACAGGTTTCAGTAAAATTTGCTGGAGACTCTTCTAATTTCTTTTAAATGGTCCCATTTAAAAGTTCATGTGTGTCTTCAGGAGACATGGAGAGCTCTAATAGAAGCAACCCAATCTATTACAGTGGGCACAAGATGCCACATGTAGGCAGGAACAAGCCTTACAGTTTGTTTTGAATCTGGACTCTAGTTGGAAAAAGAATTTTCAGCCAGTGGGATCTAAGATTTATTACAGAGCATTTAAAAAAAGAAAAAGGAAAAAAAAGAAAAGAAAAGAATAGGAAACTTCATCTAGTACTCTTGAAAACAAAAATGTTAATTTATAGAACCATCAGTATGTGCTTGGTGGTGCTATAATAATGTGTTTTATTTCCTCAAAGAAAGCACTATTATAGTCTCCATTTTATATAACAAATTGAAGCACAAAAGGACTATGTCTTTCTCATGGTCTCAGATACCTTTAGAATTCAGATGTAGGCACTCTAGTCTCAAAACCAATATTTTCCACAATTATTCTATCATATCATAATCATTATTTTGATATCTTCACAACACAAAATAATCTGACTGAAATCATTTGAAAAAGACTCACCTCATCCAGCCATTTCTCAGAGTCAGTGTATAAAGAAGAGGGTCCTTAATCATAATGAAGTTACCTTTTTGAAGCTGATAATGAATAAAGCAACAAGGAGACATATAGGTTGATCATAGCACTGGTGATAAAGTAGGATGTGTTGCTTGTGGAAGAAAATTCAAAATTCAAAATCAGAAGTAAGCATGTCTCTCCATAAGCAAACAGAATACCTACCAACTACATTGATGAAGAAGGTAATGCGACAATCTGGTGCAACAGTTTCCCCTTGAACTAAAACCTTCCATTGGAGAGGGAAACTTCTAAGACAGGATGTTCACTGGTGTGTGTGTGTGTGTGTGTGTGTGTGTGTGTGTGAGAGAGAGAGAGAGAGAGAGAGAGAGAGAGAGAGAGAGAGAGAGAGAGACAGAGAGACAGAGAGAGAGACAGAGAGAGAGACAGAGAGAGAAACACCGGGATGTTCTAGCAAAAGGTAAAATACTGGTTATTAAGACAGAAAGTAGACAACTAAAAGGGTTCAGAAAGTCACTGAATCTGACCAGCCAACAGGTAAGATGGCTTACTTTGCAAGAATGGGGAACTGAGTTTGAGTCTCATAAACCATGTTGCAAAGAAAACCCAAGCAGAATGGCTCAGATTTGTAAACCCAGGGAAGACAGACAAGTGAGTTTCTGGAGCTATTGGCAAGCCAGCCTAGCCTATGATATACTTGAAACTCAAGGTGACTGTGACTTATAGGGATATCACTCCACATGGTTGTCATAATTTACACTAAGACTTATTAACGTGCAAATAACAGGAGATGGCCAATGAAACATTAGTTGATATATGTTTTATGAATTAAGTTGTATGGAATCCATAGAACAATTTTATTAATAGTGCCCAAATCATTCATTTTCAACAACAATGGTATTCCTTCTCCTCTTCCTCCTCCTCCTCTTCCTCCTTCTTCTCCTCCTCTACTCCTCTTCCTCCTCCTCTTCTTCCTTTTCCTCCTTTTCCTCTTCCTCTTCCTCCTCCTCCTCCTTTCCCTCCTTTATTAACTTTACAAGAGGTTTGGGAATATTCATTATGCAGATACATTCCAAGGGAATGATGTTTTATTTAAACTTCTCTATAATTTCAAATCAGGGTCAAAAGCTCTTTAAAATAATATTAATTGCAAAATGTGAATATAAATCCAGTAAGGATGCTTCCCTCATTTATTTTGTCTGTAAAAGTTGCAGGCTCAGATTTATTCATTGCTTTCAATATTATGACTGAATATTGCTTAACTTAAAATATGTTGTGTCAGAACTCTAAATAAAACCTCTGACCTATATTATTTTCATAACACTCATCTGTGCTTGAAATTGAGTGGACGTTAGATAGGTTAATTGCTGTAACTTCTAAGTGATGTTCCAGAGCTTCATACTGACAGGTGTGTCTGTTTTACTGTGAATCCCAGGACCATTTAAGCATCTAACTGTTATTAATTATGGCTGCAGGATTCATACATTATCATATAGAGCTTGCATAGAGTGGATTTTCTCTCAATTTAGGTTTCCCATCACTTATCTGCATAAGAACATAGTCTGAGTCATTTTTCAATCTAAGATAAAACAAGAAAATTATAGGCTCCGTGGTTTTGATGAATTATGTTGTACTCTGGGACTCGCTGCATTCGACTGTCTTTGAGCTCACTTCTTCATTATGTTAGCTCAAGCTGAAACTAGTACTTTGGTTTCGATAGTTGACTGTTAAATTCAATTAAATTAAGAAGTTTACCTGATTTGAATATGATACATTTTGTTTTTATTCAACACTTAGGGAAGTAATTGGCATATAGATTGGTTTTGTCTTTTCATCTTTCTGCTCCAAAGATTTTATGTACTATTTGTGAGTCTCTGTTTTGTAGTATGATTTTCAGAGTTGGAGGACAGAAAATATTCTAATTTTTACATTATGACTGGAATGGCAGACATCTCAATTCTGCATTTCCTTAACTATCATATAGTCATCTAGGAATATACTATATCTAATATCTTAGAGTGGTTCCCTTTTATTTATTTATTTAACTGTTTTTAGGGTCTGATCATTTATTTGTTACTCTTAAAAACTCTACTTTGACTGGACTCAAAGTCAGAAGTAGCAGTTCTCAAGAAGGTCAGCAGACATCTCCTGGCATCTCTTTCTGGCATTTGTCTTTGGCTTTTGTCATCTCTTGGCCAAAAGTTTATCATATGATGCAGTCTCCTCCTTGTGTTTGCTAGTGTTTTGCTTCTTCAGAGCAATACATCAGGATTTGTATTGCAAGACACATGGAGTAACTGGACTCACAATATTGGGTGCTTTGTTTCTGGGCTTCTAACCTTTTTTGTTAAGGGCTTTCTGTCAAGATATTGGTGGGTATCATCCTATTTAGAGAGATTCGGAAGCTTTTGGATTCTGGTAGCTCTTTGGAACCCCAACTCCTGAGGCACAGTAGTATCTGTCAGTCATGAATATCTTTCTCTCTTGTTTTTATATTAACTAAGTTAAGGACATGCCAATTGTTATCCACAATGCATCCTAGAACAGACTTGCATGTTTTGCATTCACTTTTTCCATGGTCCATAACAAGAATGCCTCTTTACCAAGAGAAGGTACACTCTGCCATGGATCGAGACACCTTGTTTCATACCTTGTTTCATGAGGAAACTTGATTGTCATGCCCACCACTAATGTGGACCACAGAACCCTTCCATACTTCAGAGCATCAACAACTACTTCTGTGGCCATGGCTTCTCATGAAAAGTGCAAAGCTTTCCTTCATCAACCAATTCAGTGAGTTTCTGGAAGCTGGTGGTAGAAAGGAGATATTCAGCTTCATCTTGACACAATCATGACCAAAAAAAAAAAAAAAAAAAAACCCATTACAAACCCCATGCTTTTATCCTGGATGTTAATTGATATTTAAATCATCATAGAGATAGATTGGGTGAGGTGGAATCAATAGCATTAAGATTTCAAGTCATTGCATGCTTCAATTCTAATGCTAAAGATTATAAAATGTCAGGGCTCCACATTGGAGAGGGGTGCCCCGCACAAAGGGTAGAAAGAACACAGCTTTGGACCCTCTGAGATGATTTCTTTCCCCATTCTATATTTCTACTGTCTTTGTTCATGTAATGTTTGCAGGTATGACATGTAATATGTGGTTATTTTAGGAAAACATAGAGAAAAAGTATTCTTTCAGGGGCTGAACCTTTCATTATTTATAAATGCTATTCTGGCCCAATAACATTTGTATTATTCTATGACTATTATAGAAAATGATGCAAAATGATAGAAAGGAAGCTAGGTGGTGACATGCCACTAGCTCACTGCATGGCATCTTTGCCAATTCTCCTCTCTCCCTCCCCTACCTCTCCCTCTCTCCTTCTCTCTCCCCTATCCAGGCTAACACAATTTATTGGCCTGACTTTGAACAAAACCATAAAATGAGGGAATTTGGGTTTGTGACTCTAGCTTGAAATTCTCCTTCAGAATCTGAACATACACAGCCATTTTTCTATTCAAACATTCATCTTGTTCCACAAGAATTGTGAAATGAGCAAATGTCAGTAGGAAGGGTGGATTTTTCTCTAGAATCTGACTTGTTCATTTCCTCAGTATCTGTGGGCACAACACTCAGACACTAGAAAATGCCAGACACACAAGTATCCAGTTACTTTTTTCAAATGGTTATAATCCACAACCACTGGATTTCAATTTTCCCTCTACAGTTTGCTCAACTGTGCCCACTTCTCTCTTCCTCCTCCTCTGTGGCTTCCTTGCTAATGCCAGCTTATCCAACTTGTTTCTTGGTCTTCTGACTAACTCTCATGTTTTAGGTACAAGAATAAGTCTTCATTTTCCAAGAGCCTGTCCTTGTGTGGTTTGGGGTTATTTCTCTCTATTTTCCTCTTATGATCATTTAATCGTTTTTTATAATACTGTTATTTGTTCTTTAGATGTATTTGTCCATTGTATTAGACCCTTTTTCACTCTATCTCTTTCTCTCTCCCCCTCTCTCCCAATGTTTGTTTTATTCATCCTCAAATCCTCAGTGTGCAAAACAATGGTTACTACATAAGAATACTCTGTAACAAATCTACATTAACTAAAAGATATGGTTGTGTATTTCAGGCCAAGTATTGGGCATTTCTGCTTTTTCTAAAAGGATTCAGATACAAGATTTTCAGTGTTAGTAGCAAAAACCTACAGTAAAGAAACTTCTTTAATAGCTAGCAATATGACACCTACAAAACCCTAGACATCTATTTTTTTTTTTCTCATTTACTCACTTGGTGACTTTGTCAAAGTGGAAAACATGGAGACATTTTTCATAGGTGAAATGAGATTATTTATCTGACCAAAAATATCCCTAGTATATTATAAAGATCTGAAGTGGAAACATGCATAAATGTGTCTTGGACTCCTAGAATATGCACACATGTGAAGAATTATTGCTCTGGGCTACCAGATGTCAGCTTGACAATGAACATGTTTCTATGGTTACCTTCTAGCTTGCTTTTACCGCTTCAATTTTTTCTTACAGTTTCAGTTATCAAATATTCAAAGCTTACAAGAACAATTTGTAGAGTAAAGGATAGTGTCTCCGGTGGGTGTGAGCAGTGCAGAATGTGATTAAATCTATGTGTATTAGTGCACATACTTTGTGATTACTATGGACCACATAGATGGATTTGCCTGTAGTTGATTGGGGGGGGAATCTAAGGTATTGCCCTTATCTCTAAGTGAGCCTAAAGGGAACCTTCAGATACTCTGTCTAGTGGTGAGCACATGAAAAGCAAAGCCCCTTAAGGGTGGGCCATCTAAGTGAGACTATATGTCTTATACTATTCAGTGCCTTAGAAGCTTACCATGACCTTTTGTAATAATGTATGGCTTGTTCTAAGTTGCTGACTATAATATTTTCATCTTATATAAAGAGAAAAATCTCTTCATAAATCTCTAAAGGTGCCAACCAATTGTCCTGATGTGATAATGGATTGATTTGTTAATATTGTAACATCTGAGAATCTTATCGTTTAAAGTAAAACTCTAGCTCAGTACTGTAGCACACCTATAACTCTGGGACTTCAGAGATAAGGTAGTAAGCTCACAAACTTGAAAGTAACCTGGGTCATGGAGGGAAGCATGACCTCTGCAACAAAAAAAGTCAAGTTGCAAAAGCTGCTATTTTGTGCAGAGGTGATGAGCCTCCTCACCTCTGCCAGTACTGGGGACCCGGGCCTACGTGGATACCGTTTCTCACCTAGTATAATTTTGTTTTTACAGCAAGTTTCTAATGGCATGAAATGGAGGACAGTAAGCCGTGCTTAATAGAGAAAGGGACTCCACTTACTGAATCTGTGCACACATTTTCCTTCGAGGCCACAGGAAAGCTTTTGGCTGCACTTGCAAGGGTGATGTGTGTGACTCAGAGAAGTCAAGAAAATACCCATGGCTACAAAGCAGAGAAATCTCACAGACATGCTACTGCTAGGAGATTTTTCTTTTTTCCTTAACTCCACCATTCTGCCTAAACCCCTGACCTTAGTGACTGAGTGCTACCAACAAATTGTCCCCCCTCACTTCTCTCTCTCTCTCTCTCTCTCTCTCTCTCTCTCTCTCTCTCTCTCTCTCTCTCTCTTTCTCTCTCCCTCTCTCTCTCTCCCCCTCTCTCCATATTACTTTAGCAATTACACTCGATACTTTAATTTCACAAAGACATTTGAGTGACATGATGGTTATAGGAGCCCCTCCCTGGTACCTTTTCCCTGGCCAGCACAGAGGGTACTTGCTCATGGGTTATTCTCTCTCTGTCTCTGTCTCTCTCTCTCTCTCTCTCTCTCATTCTCTCTGTCTCTCTCCTCCTTGTTCTCCTACTACTTCCTTCTTCTCCTTCCTCTTCTTTTTCCTCTTCTTCCTCCTCCTCTTCTTCTTCTAGTCTCTTTGTTAAAACTCAATTTGCTTAGAAATGACTCTCTACCTTCCACCCCCAGATAGTCCTCCTAGCCAACAGTTGACTGACATGGAGGCACAGAGTTTGGCTCCTTCACTTAGAATAGGCAACTCAACAGTATGACTACTTCTGCAGCACCCCTTAAGTCCTAGTGGATGCTGAATGGCAGCGGTGTGGTCTTTATGCACAGCTTTGATCCCTTCCTTGACCTGTTCCTTCAACCTCACAGAAGTTTGATCTAGTGGCTCTCTCCATTGTGTGACACATGGACCCACTGCAAGGTCACAAGCTCCTTTTCTCGGGAAATATACCTTAACACCGAGGCTTATGGAAGTTTTACTACTTATTTTAAAAACTGCATTTGGGCCACAGAGCAGCTATCACATTTTGGCTCAATTTGGCAAACAGAATACTTTGTTTTCCCAATGGCTCACTGTTAACAAGAAGAAATGGTCTATGAAAGACATTAAGGAAAACAGAACCAAGCAGGATGCTCTGAGGTATCACAGCCGTCCCTTTGGAAAAGTAGAATAACTGAAAAAAAGAAGGGAAGGATTACACAGGGCCACTCGGTACAATAAACAAAACAAGCTATAGCATTTCACAGAGAGAAAAGAGCACAGCTTTGGGCAAAATATATTACCAAAATAGAGCTAAATGTGGCTACATAAATTGGGTAAACAAAATGCTAGTTTCTTCTTGAATTTTGTTTCTGGAGATGGTATAGAGCAGCCTCTAGCAGAAGACACAAATCTCCAATTTTCTTGAGAAATAGAAACTAGAGTGGTTTATTTGCACTGGAAACCTTCTCAGGAGCAAACTCAACATTATTCATATGGACAATGTGAATAATTAGTATTCATGAATAATTATATTAAAACATTAGGATAAAATAACAATTAAAGTAAACAAAATAAGGAGAAAAATCCAAACACTTTTCTGTATTGATCATTTTCATCTCTTCTTTCATATTTTTGTTAACTCTTTACCAACATGAGCACCATGACTGAAAATGGAGAACTTCTTAGTTCTTTGTCCACTTCTCATGATTGTTCAAATTATCCTAATTTCCTCCATGCAAAATACAGTGGCCTCCAGGCCTGAAAATATAATGAAGCTCACTGCTTTCTTTGCTACTTGTGGAAAAGAGGAAGGGAGAAGCAAAGCTTAGGAAACCTGAATGGTACAGGCTCTTCCAGCAGAGGTTCCACATACCCTTGTGATCACAGAGAACTTCACATGAGGAGACGGACGCACAGCTAGATGAGAGTCTACATGAATACTGTTGTAAAATTGGTTTGCAACACCCTAGCTTTTTGGTTTTCAATTTACTTTTCCTTAATGGCGTTTTTCCTATTCTGCTTAAGAGAAATACATGACTTTTCTGAGTTAACCCATGGGGGACTTGAGACTATGTCTTTCCTACTGGAAGAACCTCCTAGGGGAAGCTAAGAAAGCTTGAAGGAGAGAAGGTGGCTGTAACATTTTCCCTGACCAAACTCACTAAAACGGGGCTCCAGGCTTCTGATTATATGGTCACTTATCTGTGCATTCTGGCATTCCACAGTTGCTTCTAGCTTCTAGAAGAATCACCTTCTTGACAATATAAATTGATAATTTTATTTTAATGTTTAAGTTATTTTTTTTCTGAGATGTTAAGTCTTATTTGGCTTATCATTTTGCTTATGAGGGTAGGCCTCATACCATTCACCATCAGTGGACTATTAAATCTGCTGTCTTGTCCTTTGGGTGTTTTTGGCAATTCCATCTTACTCAGCTCGTGAGTGGCAGCAGTGTATGGTGTAATGAGTACTTTGTAGGCAGCACTAACATTTGAAGATCAAGGTGGCAACGTGGGTTTGGCAAAGATCATTTTCTCATTTACAAACACTTTCTTCCTCTCTTCCCTCATGGTGAAACAGATGGAAGTTAAATCTTCTCCTCATCTATGGAAACAAATTCAGTCATGGGCTCCACCCTCATGATCACATATAAACTTAGCTGAATCCCAGAGACTTCATTTCATACAAGTATTGCATGGGTATTACAATCTCCATCTTCCTAGGTAAGTACCAAAGTCAACAATTTTCTGGAAGCTTATTAACATCACACATAATGCTCTCTCTCTCTGCTTTGTAAGTTTCAGATTTGTGCCAGGAGACTAGAGATGATCTACTTGAGGCACAGAAAGACTTGGAGAAAATACCAGAGTATTTGATGAGAACAGGAGAAATTGGTCAATCATATTTTTTAGAACAAGGAGACCCTAAAAGCAGCAGTTCCATTCTTGTCCCAGCCAGAAGCCAAATATATCCTTGGCTCTGTCCTGGCTGGAGGCCAGAAATGCCAGAAGGGTGCTCTGGTTTCATGGTCTCTCTTCTCTAAAATTAGCAACCTTGCCTGGAAGCTGTATGTGAGGGTGTTAACTAAACCCCAGTCCAGGCACTACTATCCTTTTTGGTTGAAAACTTCAAATTGGATCTCTGATTTGCATGGTGAAAATATGGCTTGTAGCTATTATAATCTTAGTAGTGATACTATTGATATTTGAACTTTATCTACTCAATATTTGCCTTAATTTTATTATCTCTTGTGTGCAGTTGATACGTACTCAGCTGGTCCTCTTGAGATGTATCTATCTGGGATTCCCCAAAACACTTGCTCAAAGCTTGAAAGTCCATAAGAAAGAAAACTTTAAACTCACACACACCCCAATTTCCACCCAGAACCTAAACGGTTTTAGGGTCTTAACTCTTGAAGGGAAGACATTACAGGGGTTAGCAGTAGAGGCCTATTTGATTAAGATTAGTTTTAGAGGCCATTGAGGACACCTGCTCTCCCTCTTAGTTGACTTTGGGCTCCACTTCCTATTTCCCTAGTATCACCTGAAAGATAAACATGAGATTTGCTACTCCTTAGGATTTTAATTACCATATGAAAAGGTAGAGCTAGCAAGGCTTTGCTAAGTCCTAGTAAGTGAAAGCTTAGTCAAAAGAATAGAATAAGCCTCTGGCCTCAGATAGCTACTTGATGGTTATCTGGCTCAAAGATTAGAAGAGTATGTTCACTGTTGTCTCCTCCCTAAAGATTTACAGAGTTCAGCAGCAGGCCAGGAGACCAACCTAGAGAAACTCTGATCCACCTGAAGATATGCTAAGGAGGCGGCAGGAATGACTGGCCCCTAAATGAGGTAATGTACTGATCCTTTACAGAGCCCTGTTAGAGGCAATAGCTTGCCTGTCTTCAGGGCTAAACCTGCCTCTTTGCTTTTTGACTTCAGAACTTCTAATTTCTACCACTCGGTTGCTTGGGGATCGTCCTCGCTGACTGGTGACTGTCTCAACTCAGGTTTAGAACTTTCTTCCTTTTCTCCAAACCCCTCTACTCAGAAGGTCCCAGGATTGAGAGCTTATTATCTTTGTTTCTCCTTGTTACACAGTCTAAAAGACTTCTTTTCTGGATTACTCTTTCTTTTATTGAGGAGACTAAAAACCCCAAAGGAAACTCCAACTTCCTTAATAACTGTTAAGTTTCAAACCCAGGACAAAGAGCTGAGATGCCTATTTAACCTGGCCTCCAGGTTCTTCCAGCGTCCCTCAGTCTCCACCTGATATGGCCCTTATACACCACCCTCTATCCTGAACGCTCCAGCTGAAAGGCCAGGCCGACTGCCCTTCCCTCAGAAGCTCTCCCCTATATAATCCAGAGACTTTGGCTACACACTTCTTTTGTGCCTTTGGCTTCCCACCGTTACACCTGGTTCTCCTCTCTCTCCTCTTTCCAGACTTCCCGACACGGCCCAGCTAAGTCTGATCATGTCCACTCTGGGCTCTGCAGAAGGGTCTGCATCTGACTCTGCTCTTTCACATATCTATGATAAAGTTTCTCCACCATATCTAGGAGCCTCATGTCTTTCCTCCCCTTTTCTTAAATTTCTTTTTTTCATTTAGTAACTTATGTTTAGAAAATAATTGATATTTAACTATATTTGTTTGGGCACAAAAGTTAAGGTAGAAAAATAAAGAGAAAAAAGGTCAGGGGAGTTAGGGCTAAGGCAAAACAGAAAACTGAAGACCAGCTTCGGGTTACATAATCTATCGTGCAGATTGGCTCCTTCCTTTAATCTCTCTAGACCTTCAACCACAAAATCCTGGCTTATGAAAATTCTAAGAAGCACTTATCAACTTTAAAATGAGCTTGTTGGTAGATCTGATTGTGTAAGATATAACCCAGATTACGTCATCTTTTGGTAGAAATAGAAGCAAATATATCCACTTTAAGTAGTTACATAAATTAATTTACATGTAAAGGAGTTAACTGTATAATTAAGTTGATTTTTCAAAAAGATGCCTCTCAAAAGCCTCCCTCTTTCCTGAAGTATTTTCAATCACTATCAAAATATCATGGAGAAAAATGAAAAAAAAAGATATTTATGCATTCAAAACACAGAATCTATGTTTAGCATTTGCTCCTTTTCTGATAGTCTCCTAGGATCACATCTCAATGTGGTCCTAAAAAATTATCATTCAAATTGAAGCCCATATTTTAAAGTGAGCAAATGCACAGGTAGAATATGGCTTTTATCCACAGGTGAGGAGAGCACCATTTACATGCTTAGCATTTCAAATGGTGATCCAAACGTCTCCACAAAATGATTGTATCATGAAAAATCATAACTGTCTTAGAGGAGGAAAGGGGAACCTTAGCTGACATGAAAAATAAGATTCATTCAGTATCTAATGGCTGGGGGAGTTAAAAACTGTGAGCTGGGTGCTTTAAAAGATCCCTTTCAGCCCCCCTCTCAAAGCCAGCCCCCCATTATTAGCCCATTCTGGTTCTACTTGCTGATTTGATAACTAAAGGCTTGGTGACCAGATGCAAATTTTGCTTTCTGATGTTAATCGAACACACAGAATAGCTAGATGCTCTTCTGTGTCTCATCAGTCAGAAGCTTGGAGAGCTCACTGAGAACCCCATGCAAACACGAGGGATACAAGATAATTACATGAATTGACTTGTTAGTTCTGAAAGTGAACATTCATGTGCATAAAAGAGAGGCGAGAAAAGAAGCCTCTCTCTCTCTCTCTCTCTCTCTCTCTCTCTCTCTCTCTCTCTCTCTCTCTTTGTGTGTGTGTGTGTGTGTGTGTGTGTGTGTGTGTGTGTGAAGATTTTAGCTCTTTCTCAGTCAAGAGATGTTTCTAAGTATAAAATACTACTGAGTTTCCTCATAAATCACACCGTCTCCATGACTTGCTATAAATGAAGAACGCAGAGAGGAGAGAAACCTCATATTTGAACTACGGAATTAATTGATGACTTTGATATAAGCAAAGGACGAGTTACAAGGATAGATGTATTGTTTATGAAGTGTGAGATTAATTGCATTAACAGAGATTTTTGCATTTGAAAAATGAGAGTTTAATGTAGGAAGAACTTCTAAAATAAGTCTTCAGGACCAGAGTAGGTAACTCTGAGGGTTAGAAAACAGTTAAAGTCAAGTCACCTGGCTCCAAAGGGCGGAGCATTTGCAAAGTGCTTGCGCTGACATCACTGAGAAAACATCCTATGTAGATTGGGCGACAAAGAATGTGTGCTTTTGAAATATAAAAAGTAAATTGATATACTTAGGTTAGCAGGGCCTTTAGAGTCTAAAATGTAGAGTTTCGATTATTTTAATTTGTGGCTTAAAACTCATTAAAATAATCTTATCTAGATTTAGCCTTTAGATACAGCATTCTGATTGTGTCTGCACTAACAGTAAACACATCCTACTATGTATGTGCTTTTGATGTAAGGCATATTTATAGACATACGCTGAATGAATGGATGCACATCCCTGAGACAAGAGATAAGAGGCCTCCCTGTGGACCTCCAGTGCACAAATGCACTAAGGATCGGCCTAAGGAATGCCCACTGGCAATGCCCCTCACACTCTCCGTGAACGCTGTTCTTCTCTAGCCTTAGAGAATCAATCTCACATGGTCAAGCCAGAGATTTAGCTACTTGAGACAGAAGTCACTAGGAATCAAGATGCAAACCAAAGAGTGGTGGGCATGGGGCAGAAACTCAGATCCATTTAATTTCTTAACTTCACCTTCTAATAATTCTACTCTGAACAAATTCTAAGCTTTCTGGTTCTGGGTTCTAGTTTATCCAATACACCATCTCCTAAGTATGTACTTGACTTAAAGTGTGCAATGCACTTTAACACACACACACACACACACACACACACACACAATTTTTAATCATGTGTATGTGTGTGTTGGAGGTGAGGGAATATGGTCAGATGAGTGCTGATGTCTATGGAGGCCAAGAGAACATTGGGTATCCTGGAATTTGAGTTTCGTGCATGAGATGCCAAATGTGTGTACTGGGTACCAAATTTGAGTCCTTTGCATGAACAATACTTGCTCTTAACCACTCAAACATCTCTCCACCTCCTGGTAATAAATCTTGATAATAAAGAAAGGAAGTTGTAGATAGAGAGAATATCTCAAATTATTCTTTGTACATTTTACTTCATTCTTTATTTTGTAATTGATTAATTTTTTTATTTTAATATTTCCTTTGGCTACCAGATTCTAGTAGGCATTCTTGCCCTTCTTAATTCTGGCATCTCTAGTCATTTCTTGACTAATTCCTAACCCCTTCCTTCCTTGCTTCCTTCTATTATAAAGGAAGAAGAGCCTCTTCCCCAGCTTCTTCTGCCAATAAGAAAGGCTATATTATTCACATAAACTAAAACAATAGAAATAGACTGTTGTTTTCTAATAAAATGAGAGACACTTGAAGAATACCTTAGTCAAGGTCAAAGAATAGCTAGGAATCATAAAATATGAGATTCTTATGGATTAATACAGAAATATAATGGAACTTTGTACACTATATTGATGCAAGCACAGAGATGTATAACTGAAATATAACCATTCTTGCCAATTTATAGATTGTGCCTATATATTGTCCCATCACAGTGGTTTGTGAGAAAGTAAATATTAGAACCCTTCCCCTCTCCTTTTAATTGTAATCATTTGCACATTGCCTATTTCTATATGAGCTCTTTCCCACCAGCTGATAGAGAATTCTGTTTTGACATTTCATCGGATGCTTGGCATCCTCACTTCCTCCATCCTATGACTACCAGCTAACGCACGTATTGCAGAGTTCCTGGAGAGTGGCCTTATGTTGGCTAAAGGTGGCATGGCCTTCCTTAATGATTAGGAATAACACTTTACAATTTACCTAATAGAGTCTGTTGAAAGAATAATCCTTTATTTCACTTCATGTTTATTATAATTACCAATTTGGTTTGTATCTTTTGAACACTGAATGTTTTATTTCACACCTGGAACACAATTTAGTATTTCTGAATGAGTGCTGGGGAACAGACAAAGACTCTGCCCTAATTAAGCTTACACTTTAGTGGGGATAGATACATTATGAATAATAAGAAAAGATGATTGCAGATAGTGAAACATGAAAATGACACAGAATGCAGGGCTTGGGTGTATCCTGCAGTGTGCTTGAATGCAGTGCAGGTCCAGCCCTTTGTCTCCAATTTCCACGTGACTGTGTATCTGCCTCATTTATCCATTTCCCCTTTCTCATGGATAACACAGACATACATTTGGGAGGGTTTTCCATCATCTATTCTCTCAGTAGTCTCTGAGGTTTGCCTGCTCTGTTAAACCTTCTCACTGAATCCAGTTCTTATACAGTTCTCATCTCTGAGATCAATATATTTGCTTCCTATAGATCTGTGCAATAGTTAACAAATGCCTCTTCATAATTTCTGTCTTTGTTTTGTTGTGGCATTCAAATCCACTGGGAAAGATCAAAGACTTACACTTAATTTAAATTTAGATTTATTTATTTTTACTACTATCAGAAGGATGACAGCCTGAGAGCCAAGAAGCATGGTCTGTGGAAAGGCAGGTAAGCTGAAATTTTAGACGCAGACACCAGACAGGTGTGCCATGGAATCCACAGCTGGGCAGGAAAATTGTTTTGCCTCCTTCAGTTGTTTCTTTTCCTCTATATTGTAAGAAGACGACCATTTCATCCCTTTCCCATAGCAATGAGCAGGCCATACATCAGCAAAGGCCCATCATTCTCATCTCACCTGCAGGCCACTAGGATCTCCCAGGCACTCCTGAGCAAAATGTTAACATCCCTTACGGGATGCCTGGCTCCATATAAAGTCTCTTTAGTCATCACAGGGGACCTCTAAGTTATTACTCAGGACTGAACACGCTAATGACTGGGCTAGAGCAGTTCATTCTGGGAAGGCAAAAACACAGTGCTATCAGGTTAGGACTAGCTATCATGTTCCCATGGTTTAAACACGTAATTCATATCTCAGTTTCTTATATACTTATCAATAGAAATTCATTCAGAGACATTTACAACATGTTTATGTAAATTTTGATTTTATTTTCTCAGAAAGAGGGATGAGATGAGAGCAGTACCCAAGCTGTGTGAATACAAGGCTTGGACTGAGCCCAGAGCACTTCATTCTGTGTTCTAACTATCTCTAGGCCTAGACCTAAAAGCTTCTAGCCTGTGCTCAATCAAATCTTCCATGCTGACTGATTCAATCTTGCTTTTCTTGACTTCTGACTGAATTGCTCTGCTTGGCTTTATACTAACTTTGGCAATATGTTCTAATCTTCAGGCTCCTTTTCATTCTTTGGCTTCTTCTGTCTCACCTGTGCATAGCTGTTCTCTCTGCTACATATCTTTGTAAAACTGCCACACTAAAACTGTCACACTCTTCTTGAGTTGCTCTCAAGTAGCCTCTTCTTCCTCTGTTGTTTTTGTGAGAGTTGGATGTATCTTATCTCTGATTCATTCTGCCAGATCTTTCTCTGATTCATCACTTTATCTACCCCTCAATTAGAGGTCACTTTCAAACATGGCTGCTTCCCTCTACAAACTAACCTTACCTTCATTGTTAGGATTAAAAGTGAGTACTTAGGGCATGTCTGTATTCCAGTCAGATCAAACTGTAATCAAGGGTGTGTCAGCATTCTATCTAAATCACATAGACTTTGAAGGTCTCTGGATGTGATCCCTTTCCAGAGCATCCATGTTGCTGATTTAAACTTCCTCTATAGGTCTGTGGATGTATGTTGGTATGCTTTATTTCACTTATTTTGCTTCAAATTTGTAATTCCTTTTTCAAAAGCAGCATGCTTACAATACCCAGTAACTAAGAAATAAACTTGGGTATAATAACCACAAGTTATTAGGTAGCAAGAATTGTGCTCAATAAATTACAGACAATGTATCATTTCATGCATACCTGATGAGATAGGTAGACCCAGTTGAGAGATGTTATTTCCTGTCTATTGATCCTAGGTTATAATGGAATTGCTAAAATGCAAAACTGTTTCTACAGTGAATACTTCATGAGTTATTTTTTTAATTATTTGTAAATAAGCCTATTATTATTTGTTATAAATTTGTCAGCTATATATTTTGATTATGTTAATAAATAATATCCTAAAATTTATATCAATAGTTTTAAAATGTATATCATATTATATATATAAGAAGTTAACTTTTAGAGATTTCTTTGAATCATTTATTTTATTATTTAATGAATTAAATTTGTTGAAGACTTCCAGGTGCAGCTAGAATCCATTTTATAAAATACTTTATTGCCAAAATCTCCATGACTAAAATGCAAAAAACTGAAAGCTTTAGGATTTCAGAGATAAAGGTAATTTGCTGAGTTATATGGCAATAATTACACTTATAAATCCTCCTATGAGTTCTGTCGACCATGTGCTGCCCTTTAAAAGGAACCCAAACTGCTGGCAGATGTCTGTAAGCTATTCAACAATAAGATTTTTATCAAATTATGCCCTTTTGGTCTTGGATCTGATATTGGTTGCAGCTTAACCCTGAAGTTAAGGCAATATTGTTAGGCACTATTCAGCCACTAGCTGACATCACTATGTACAGCAATCTCTCTGTGACTGCTGCATGGTGAAGGAGGAAAGGCTTGCCAGAAGGATGCCTCGTGAGGCATAAAAAGGGGTCTTTCCCTTTTGCTCTCCTGTCTACTTGAGATAAGGTCAACCATAACATCTCATTCTTGATCTTTCTGTCTCTGCCTCTTAGGTGCTAGGATTCACCCTGGCTCTTCAGTATTAATCTCTTATGGGTTAGCCATTGTGACCTAGTCATATTAAAACCAATCTAGAAAAAAAAAATAGCATTATCTAGAGAGTAAAAAAGGTCCAGATGAGTACCTGATGCTATTTTCAATAAGTTTAGAAAAGTCCCAGCCAACTTACAAGTATGACAGCCATCGTGTACTGTTATAATATTTAACTTAAAGATGTGATCCTCTTTCCCTTTGTTCATGGCATTAGGTTCAACTGCTATCATCTGTCACTGAGTATTGTGCGGAGAGATGAGGGCCCGAATTTAAAACAAAAAAATCACTTTTCTCATTTTAGGTCTGATTTTCATCTTACTATGTTTACTGCCTCTCCATCGCAGGGCCTTCTATCTTCCTATATACTTTGAAAGCTTGTTTCAATTTAGTATTTATAAACAACGTTTTATTATACCATATCTATAACTACTTCTAACATGAGAATATTTTACATTTAATCAGATTATTGTTATTTTCTGGAATGTTTTTTAAGTCTAAGGAAAAATTAATTTTAGTAATCTCAGAACTGTAATACAAAAACATCATTTCTAGTTTATAATTGTGATTGCTTGTGCTTAATGCACTTCATGGATCCATGTTTCTCCTTATGTTGGTGACTGATTCTATAATGTTAAAATGTATGTTGTGTTTTGTTTATGGGTGCTGTGTCACTCTTGCTGTAATGGATGGGTATTTTAAAGGAGGATGAATATGGACCTTTTAGAAAAACTTTGTTGGTAACATGTAAGTCACAATACTGTGAAAGCAATGACAAAGAGAGGGTCCTGCCTCCTCGCCTTCATATATGTACCAGTTTGTAAAAGTTCATTGCCAATTAAATTAGGTAGACATCATTATCTATGTATGACTCCTTCAAATTTATCTTGATCATAGCAGTGAACATAACTTCCAGAACATCAAAGGAACTATATACTAATTCCAAGTTCTGGATACTCGTGACTGTTCATTGTTTTGGTTTGAATTTTCACACTACTGCAGTCACTACTGGCTAACTTGCTGTAGACCACTGCATTGTAGTCATGTGAAAAGAAAAGCAGTCAAGTAAAATAAAATTCTTACTCATAAACAGAGATTTCAGGATCTGTCTGCTCCTCCCCTTAGTGTGTATTCCATGAGCATAGGATACCAGACAAGTTCTCAATATCCCTTTGGATCATTCCCTAGCTATAAGAAGCGTAAATGCTATCTATGGTTTTCTCTTATTAAAACCTGTATCTTCATAACTGGCAATATTTGTGAGATAGGCAAGAAGGATGCAGGATGCAGAGGGTTGTTCATCTGTAAAACTTGGCACAAAATGGGCTATTTTAATTTTTTTAACTTTAGTTGATCATGTATCTGTATTTATGTATTCATGTATATAAGTGGGCATGTACATATGATAATGGCCATGTGGGGGCCAGAGGCCAGCTATGCAGGTTGCTTTTCTCCTTCCGCCACGCGGGAGGCCAGCTATGCAGGTTACTTTTCTCCTTCCACCATGCAGGTGGGTCCGTGAGATTGATCTCCGGTCTTACAGCAATCCCTGCTAAATTGTCTTGCTTGCCCTAAACTCACGATATTTATCTCAGGGGGCTATATAAGATTGATGGTCATTTCCTTAAGAATGCCTAATCTTGTTACTTAAGTAGTCTAAAACCAAGTGCATATTATATCTGAAAATAATATTAAAGGGCTAGGTGTGGTGGTGCACACTTTGAATCCCAGCATCTCTGAGGATAGCCGGTCTACATTGTGAGTTCCAGGCCAACCATAGGTACGTAATGATACCCTGTCAATAATAATAATAATAATAATAATAATAATAATAATAATAATAATAAATAGTTAAAGTCTAGGTGGATACATTCATTTTTTATATAGATAGTGATCCTTAATATTTCAAGTTTAAGTTAATTTTAACTATACCAGTTGCATGTTGTTTACAAATACTAGCTGATTTTTCTGTTGACAACAAATCTAGATACTATGTACTTATTTTTGACAGAGCGTATAATACAGGCTCCTATAGCCTTATGGTCTTCTCAAACTTTTGTAGCTTATTTATTCTTCAGGGGGCATCAGTTCAACAAGTTAAGTGTTTTTGATTTCTTGTGTTTCCTCCTGCTATTTCTGTTGACACTACAGTAAAAAGCTAGATATGGCAGGAACAGAAAGAAGTGAAGATAAAAGACATTATTTTGTGGAGCAAAGTGTTTTGATATCCTGGAGGCAACAAACAGGTGGTCTTCCCTAAGTAAAAGTTTAGGAAGTAGTGAAGACAAAATAGTATTTTAACAAATGCCTATGCATAGATGACTGAGGCTTTGGCTTACTTTTACTTGAATTTACACTTAGATTTCATATTATACAATATTCTAGAACTTGGCAAATTATTGGAGTTTATCAATATTTTCATTTTTGAGCTGTTATGGCTATGACAGCTTGTCATAGGCACATGTGTTATTTGCCTTGGTGGACAATTAAGATTATAGTGGGCTACCTTAGGTAACAAAAGAAATGTTTATAAGTTCAAAGTAAACTTAATAAGCATTCTCCTTATGTCCATGCATTGATTCAGATCCCAAGCAGAAAGCAAACAGGATTTGGGAGAGGGGCTTTCAGAACAAATTTCCAAAACATGTTTCTTGTAAATGAAAAACATAAGAGTATTTTTGCAAGAACTTTAGCCTCAGATATTAGAACTGTATTATTACTATGACATTTTAAAAGACAATGTGCTACAGCTGCCAGGTACATGTGATCTATTTCTATTTTTGTCCAACAACTCATGTGAAGCACCTTTGATGCAGCAGAAATGTTTAAAAGCAAAACAGAGACCATCTTCCAGTTCCTTTCATGATGCAGGCTCATTAACTCAAGGAATTTTTCCTTGTTAGCAAGCCCATCCTTAAGATAAACCCCACAAGCAGGCACCCCTCACACACAAGCATAGGGAACAGGCCATACTATTTTATGTCCACTGACATGTGCGTGAGCATTTGTTTTCAATATTTATATAAACAGTGTCCACATTGATCACCGTCACTTTCGTTGCACATGGTATGACATCATAAGACTCCCGATTTTACAATTTTATATGGTGTTTCTTTATAAAGACTGCACCATCTTAATAAGCACCCAGTATCTCCTGCCTAAGGAAAGACAACTCAAACTGGAAACATTTACTCCCAAAATACCATAATTAGATCTAATTACACTTAGTAACATTTTAAATGGGATTTTTTTTTTTTTGGAGGGGGTGGAATGGAAATACAAACCTGTATTTCTTTTTACATTTTTTTCTGAATGTCCATACAAGCCGTCTTTAACACTTCACTATGCGTTCGAGTTTGGGCGGCACAAAGTATAAACGCAATGGATTTTGGGGAAGCGCTACCACTTTTCCAAACAAGCACAGTCCTGAACTGCATTCTAAATATTATTTTTATACCCACAGATTAAGTTTAGTCCCCACAAGGAAACTTCTCCTTACAACAGACAGAGAGCACCATAGAGAACCACAATCAATCAAAACACAGGATTTGTGGTGCTCAGTCCCAAAGGATGCACCTATAATACAGATCCTGCACTGGAAGCATTGGTTCAGGGAACACTGCAGAAGAGAGGATGGACAGACTGTACGAGGCAGAGGACCAGGACATCTGTTATGGGATTGTGCCTCCTAGAAACCACAGGGAGGCTACATCCATGATACCTCAACAACATAGCTGCCTAAAGATGAACTGAACAAGGCCAACAATAGACACATGGACATGTACTTCAGAAAGCCCAGGCCTCAGCCCTACACAAAGAACTACAGGCAACTAAGGAATCCAGGAGAAATAGTCCTCCCCCAGGAAAGAACACATCAGTTGGTTAACCCATATAAAATGGTCAGCTCTGAAGTAATGCCAGTAACTTTATAAAGACTGCGTAGTATAATATTTGTAACTATACTTTAACAAAAAAGAGGCTATGAATTTGTAAAGTGCAAATAGGAGGTATGGGAGAGGGGGTGGAGGTAGGAAAGGAAAAGACAAGATGATGTAATTATATTAATCTCAAAAACTAAAGAACAAAAATATCCCCATGAATTAAAAAAAAACATACACAGTAATTTGGGTCAAATATTTTCATACTTATCTTTTTCATTTAACATTTATCTAAAGTACTTTTCCATATTGTAAACATTTGAACTATTCATAGAAATAAAATTATATTTTAATTAATAACATTTTATGTTTTTAATTTATTATAATTAGTATGTTAATTTGACAATAATGGATATGCTATTGATACTCAGAAAACTGAACTACTAAGTACTTTATCATGTTAAACAAACATCAGTGGAAAGCACATTCAACACCTTCCACCACTGTTTTACTTTGTGATAAAAAACAAAAAACCCTATATTCTAGCATAATGCTTACATAGGCAAGAGAAGAGTTTATTTAACTAGAGGGATTCTGTTGGGAAGAGAATCCAGGAGATGATATTAGGAAGAAGAGAGAGAAGGAGGAGGAGAGAAGGAATAGAGGAGGAGGGAGATGAAGAGAGTGTCATTGGATTATCTACAAACAAGAACAACAAAATCACCACCACAAAATAACAAGAATAGAGAATGGATGCATACCAATGAGAGCTTGTCAGGGCAAATCGTGTAATACACAAGGCAAAAACTTCAAGACTACAGAATTTTGAGCGTGCTTATAATGCTAAGACACATGTGCATGGCAGAATGGTAGGTTCCATTGAGACTTCAAAGAAGGTAGCTGCCATGGCCGTAAAGCCATTTTATTTTGAGTTTTGATGTGGAGGTTATTTTAAAAACAAATAGAAGTTGATAACTAATGGTCCATATGTTAAGAAAAAATACATACAATTAATTTTAGGTAATGGTTAAATAATACTTTCTAATGTGTGTGTACGTGTGTGTGTATAATTGTATTTAACAGACAGTCCAATCTGAAGCTGTCATCAATATCAACATAAATATAATTCTGGAAGTAATCTTAACCTTATAATAATTGTTCCATATTTATAAACACTTATTTTGATGGCTATTCCTGGTTATCAACTTGACTATATCTGGATTCAGCTAAAATCCAGAAATGGAGGGCAAACCTGTGATCCAGTTCTTGAGGCCTGAAGACACATGCTTTTGATCTGGATCTTGAGACATAGTTGCTATGAAAAGCTTAGGCCCAAGCAAGGTGGTTCACTCCTTTAATTCCAGGATACAGAGGCAAGCAGACCTCTGAGTTCAAGGCCAACCTGGGACAGCAAGTTCTAAGTAAAGAAAAGTTTAGGTTCAGGCATGATGGTATACACCTTTAATTTGGGTCATACCTTCTGCTGGAGACCTACATAAGGAGAGTGGAAGAAGGAAGGCTTTGTTCTTCTTTGCGTGCCTGTACTGATTTGCAAGCACGTCTATTGGAGCCTACTTCTTCCGGATACCAGCTTGTAGAGAACACCAGCTGTACCACCCAGACTCATGGGACTGAGCAACTAGTAGATTTTTGGATTTCACACTCACAACTGGCCACTGTTGGATTAGTTGGACTGTACTCTGTAAGTCATTCTAATAAATTCCAATATATATATATATATATATATATATATATATATATATATATATATATATATATATGAATATACATAATGTTCTATAAGTTCTGTGACTCTAGAGAACCCTTCCTGAAGTCAGAGTTCAGCTATAATTATAAACAAATATAGATATTCCACAAAGATAATTAGAAAATAGTCTAGTATCATAAATTTTAGTTTTATAAATCTACTAACAATATCTTCAAAAATAGCTTTAAAATACATAATTCCCTCCCCATTGTTATGAAAACGACTTTTAAGTTATGTGTATAAAGACACACATAAACAGTTATTCCACCAAGAGTCTCTAAGGGAGTGTGAACAAGCCTACAAAGCTAAGAGAGGAGGAGAGGAAAGGAGAGGAGAGGGAGGGCAGGAGAGGGGAGAGGAGCAGAAGGGAGGGGAGTGGAGGGGAGAGGAGAGGAGAAAAAGGAGAGAGCATTACTGTACTTTGTGACAGGAAACACTTGAAGGGAGCCTGGGAGAGAGACTGTCTTATTGAGCTCCTACGGAAAAAGAAAAATATACAAAACTCTACAGTCTTTGGAATCAGAGGGAAAGAAAAAGACTCCTTTTGTTAGCTTACCTTTTAAAAAAATTCCACAAAATTATAGGTTATTTGAGTTCCTTTGTGTACAGATAGCATAGCCATCTACTAAAATACACCTTAGAAAGACAACCTAGAAGCCAACATAGAAAACTAAGGCTACCTGGCTGAGGGAACTAGAGAGGAGCCTATTATGAAGAGTTTGGAGGACATTCTTTTCATTGTACTTTTTACAGTTTCCTGCAGGACTCTCTTGTAGTTTTGAATCACACATTCCTTTTTAAGGATGACTTTTTGCCCCTCTAATTCTTATAAGTTAACATTGTTCTTGAGAGCAACTTCCTACCAGTTCTCATATCTAAAATCTATCCACGCGGATTGCACACATTTGGATCTATTTAACTCTTTCTTAGGGAAGGAAATGGTGCTAAAGTCACGTTTGAGTACACAGCCATCAACAGCAGCCTTTAAAACACATGAGTACAGTCTAAAGAACCCTAAAAGGAGTTTAAAATATGTTTATCAGTGGGATATAAGTCAATTAATACTGATAACTTCTGACAAAATACACATTCATTTGCAAATAGTAGTTATTCATTTTTATTATGGTATAGTCCAAGGAAACCACAAGGTAAAATCATGCACCCATCAATTCTCATTGCTGCTTCCTTTACACAGTTCATAACCAAAGGCCACTGCTCCTCCTAAAAGAAAGTGTTTGCACCAGTGCTTCCACACATAAGAAAATGCAGCTCTTGGGGCTTTCATAGTCTATCCAAGGTCATCAGGTTACAACAGGAGGAAGGTCTTCACAGACAGTGATAATGATTTATTAATTTCTTCTTGCTGTTTATCTCAGAAATATATTTTTTTATGTTTGAACTTATTAGATGAAAAATAGCTGAAATTTTTCAAAAGTATATAAATTGTTTGATGTGCCAGTCTTATATCATTTCTTGTGATATTCTCTGCTTCCTTTTGGTTTTGCTGGCAGTTTTGAGGTGAATTTGACACAAGTTTGAGTCCTCTGAGAGCAGGGATCCTCAACTGTGACCATGCCTCTGTAAGATCGGGGGTTAGCAAGCCTGTCGGGCCTTTGTTTAATTTATATGTGGGACAGCCCACTGTGGAGGATGCAGCCATCGGCCAGGGGGGCCTAGGTTTCATAAGAGAACAGGCTGAGCAACCATGAGGGGCACGCCAGTAAGCGACACTCCTCTCTGGTCTCTGTATCAGCACGGCCTCCAGGTTTCAGTTACCTGGAAGTGTAAGCAAAACAAACCCTTTTCTCCCCACGTGGTTGGCTATGGTGTTTCATCATTAAGACAGGGTGTTGCCTTGTTTTACACTGGTTCAACTGAATATAACTGTGGAGGTACCCCCCCCACACACACACACTGTCTACCTGCCAAGAGAGAGAAGTGTTCATGAAACTCAGGTGTTCTAACCATCCAGATTTGAAAACACTATCTCATCTTGCTAACAGTAAAATGAATACCATGTTCACTAACTTCTTCCCTGTCATCCTCAGTTCTTTGGTTCCATTATTTTTAGATAGCAGGCTCTCAAGTGTCTTTTAGATTTTGAAAACCGTAGCAGGTCCTTCTGATCCCCTCCTATCTTAGGCAAGAGAAAATAGTCATCTTCTATTGATTTTAATTCAAGGAGTCGAACTATAGAGCAGATAGATGCTACAAGGTTTACACTCAGGATGCACACAGTGGAATGGAGGAAAACGACTGCTGAGCCGTGGGATAGTGCAATGCTCACTCCCCCTTTCTTTACTTAGAAAATATGGCTATGTTTATGTGTAAGATACATGTACATGTGTGTGTATAACTGCTGGTCTGTGTTTTTGTGCTGATGCAAGTGTACGTGGTGTACAGACGCATGTGTCTGTGTGTGTGTGTATGTGTGTGTGTGTGTGAGCCAAGAACAACCCTGGGAATCACCTTCAGGACTATCACTCATCTCCTTTGAGTCTCCCAGTAGCTAGACTGGCTAGTCAGTGCTCTAGGAATATTATTGTCTCTGCCTCTGTGGCACTGGGATTACCAGCACATGCCACCATACAAGCCTTTAGATATGTGCTTTGGGGGAACAAACTAAGGTCCTTATTCTTATAATGCAAATGATTTACCAATGAAACCATCCCTCCAGTCCCAGTCCTAATTACTAGTTAGGGCCATCAAGTAGCTCTTACCAAGTTAATGAAGTAGGTACTAATTGGTCCTGGTTGTTGGCATAATGTTATTGTTAATTATGTAAAGATCATCCTGTATTATTCAAATGTTGATTTTTCTGTCCCCATACCTGGTTGTAATCCAGACATGGCACTACCATGATTATGCCAAGAATCTCCTGCCTCAATGTTGTGTAAGCATTGCTCCCCATTTGTTCCCTGATTTTTCAATAAAAGTTGACCAGTTGATGGCTGAGCAGAGGAGACAATGAGGCTGGATTTCTGATCCCAGCTGGGGGAAGGGGAGAAAGAAGGAGATGAGATGAGGAACTAAGAGCCATCATGAGGAGACACATGGAACAGAGAGAGCCAGATCAATACTAAAATGTAAGTATCTCAGGGATTTGTGCTGGGAAGTAGCTAGATTGGCTTAGAGGATTAGAACAGATTAATAACTGCTCAGTTATTGTGCCACAAAACCTGTTTAAATACATGTAAATGGCTCTGTCTCATTTATTTGAGAGCTAGCTGGGTTAAAGTATATATATGCATATATATGTATATATATACTATATACATATATAGTATATATATATTAAATGGTCTCAGAAGGTTGTATTTTTATATTTACAGTCAAAAAAAGAACAGGAGGCAATGAACTTGAGGGGTGTGAGGGGGACGCAAGGGCTTTTAAAGGGGGAGACATGGAGGGCTGCAGGGAGTAGAGGGAATGGCGGAAATGATGTAATTAATTAGAACTTCAAACAGTAACAATAAACATAAAACAATGTTATGCTAAAAGTTATGCTAAAATTTCATCTTCAAAAGCCTCATGAGGACTTAGGAAATTATTTGAGAAGTATGTGAAAAGGACTGATAATGGCTAAAGCTAAAGATCACCAAGCAACAGCCATGTTCTGTGCTGTGATCAGTTCACGGATGTTTCCTGATATGCTGACACATGTACAAAGGAAATGTCAGTCTTTCTGCAAAACACAGCAAAAGACAAACATTCAGGAGGAGTCTATTCTATATAAAGGAATAGAAATTGTTTTCTCAAGATTCTGCCATCACCATTTAAGGTCCCACATGACTATGGTGGGAGCTCCATGTACTCTAAAGTCCCAGCCCTGAGATTAGGATTTTCTTACACTCTCTCCGATCCTGAGAGCTTCAATGATGTTGGAGACATCTCAACTCTGGTTTCTAGGACTAATAAGTTCCAAAATACTGAGATCCTGGGAGGTGCTATTGGTGCACAGTAGGATGTCCAAAATACTGAGGTCCTGTGAGGTGCTATTGGTGCGCAGTAGGATGTTCTGACACCTTCCAGGGACTTCTATACACATCACAGCACCAAAATGGAGCCTTTCAGTGCCTTTTGGGGAAAAGACATATTCCATTTATTTCCCTGCTTGATTGTTTTGCCCTTCTCTGTGTGTTCATGTGTGCCAGTGTTGCATGTGTGTGCATCTGTGTGTGTGTCTGTGTCTGCCTGTGTGTGTCTGTCTGTAAGTGTGCACGTGTGTGTGTGTCTGTAAGTAGGCATGTGTGCCTTTCTGTGTGTGAACATGCGCATATGTACATGTGTGTCTATGTGTACATGTATGCGTCTATATGTGTGCACTCCAGTATGCATGTGCGTGTGCCACTGTGATGCACGGAGTCAGCTTTCTCCTATCAGTATGTGTGTCCTAGATTCTGGACTCAGGGTGTTAGGTTTGACAGCAAGAACCCTACTGGCTGAGCCACCTTGCTAGCATACCTATTAGATGAAGCACTTGTAACTGGAATTAAGACATTCTAGGCCTGGAGATGCTGGCTGTGATTTTTAACACATTGAAAAAATGGTTAAAATTATGTATCAGGTTATTTCACAGATAATAGCCTGCTAGAATTGGCACAGACTGATTATTTCAAGTGCACAGGCAATTAGAAAAAGGGGGTAGCTCAACATGTCATGTAATCAAATTCACGGCTACAAACCACAAGATATAATCATGAGCATATAGCATGCCGCTTCTGTTTTAATGCATTAAATTGACCCGAAGTTGATCAATACTGCGATTCCCTGAAGATGGGTAGTCTGAATAGCATAAATAAATGGCTTGTTTCATGATAACCTTGTGTCCTAAATCATTGGCTTTTATTACCTTCTCTGAGTGAAAGCAATATATAAATATATATAAGAAAAGCACACAAAGCCTAAAGAAATTTGCCAAGCTGTTGAACTTGAAGGAATTTTTTCAGAAGGATGTGGTGACCTTCAGAAGGTTTTGAGATCTGATTGTAGGAGCAAACTAATCAGTGGATGAGATTTTTGTATTTAAGCCAGACACCAGACACTAGACAGAACTGCAGAATATGTGTGTGTGTGTGTGTGTGTGTGTGTGTGTGTGTGTTTGTGTAGCTCTTCCCTTCAGAAGACACTCCATAATGACCCAGAAGAATCACGAGTCAAAATTATAGCCAATTGAATGAGTCAAAATAGCAACAACAAAGAAATATAGTCAAAGTTGAGTAAAACATAACATTTATATTGTTTCCTCTGAATTCTTGCAATCTGTGATTTTTCTTATAATAAAGACATCTTTTCTGAACACACAGGAGAAGAAATCACTGACTAGCTATGTCCTTTGAGTGGGCAGGATTCCAAATAGTTCACGGTATGTATATTTTTCAATGCATTGCTGGCAGAAATGAAGCCATGTTTTTCCTCCTTTTTTATCCTTATGATAAGTAACAACTTATCACTGAGCTCGCTAGCTTAAAAAAAATATGATCTGGTCTCGAGCCCCTTTAAACATCTTTTTCCATACAAATTTAACTTTCTGGGTTCAAACAAAATTAATGAGGCAATGTGATGAAGCTCTCATCCT
This sequence comes from Uromys caudimaculatus, assembly GCA_028551405.1. Classification (NCBI taxonomy): domain Eukaryota; kingdom Metazoa; phylum Chordata; class Mammalia; order Rodentia; family Muridae; genus Uromys; species Uromys caudimaculatus. The sequence continues at coordinate 61,700,301 of CM052709.1, read as the reverse complement.
TGTAGAGAACTCTCTGATGCTGCATATACGTCTTTCAGAAGAGGATATTTTAATACCATACTATGTACTAGACAAAAGCCTTTTCTATTCAATAACTGTCCATCTTTCTGTACTCAGGGGAAGACAGCATTTCTCTCCAGAAAACTGAAGAGAATATCAATGGGGCTAATATCTTCAAAGTCCTTAGAGCTCAAAGCCGTTGCCTGCAGTTGTGAAAAGTCCCCACCCTCATTATCTAGGAAAAGTGACCAAAATGCAAAATACTTCCTAGTTTCTAGGGGCCAAATGCTCTATAGAAAGTTAAAATAAACATTCATTTCTTAGCTTCATTCTTTGAATTTTAATTTATTTTTAGAATAAAAGAATTAAAGTATGAACACCTTTTGTGTGTATGAAATGAGATGCTGAAGTGGCACAAAACTAAGCTATATGGGTTGCATCATTTAAATGTTTAAAAAATATCAGCAAAGGAAATGTGACTTGTATGATATAGTTATAAGTAGCCAAGGATTATCAAATTATGCTCTGTCATGCTCTGTCAAGTGCTCTTCTGAGCACCCTGTTATATGAGAATTCATTTAATGTTCTATCCTATAAAAGAAGGATTGGTATATCTGGAAGTCACTAATAGCAGAAATTGGACCTATCACACATAAACATGATGACTTAATTTAAAACTGAAATAAAGTGTTTAACTCAATGCTTAATTGTAGCAACTCCTTGAGAAAATCCTGCTGATGAAGCAGCTGTGACAGAGGTAACACTTCTTCAGTCTGCCTTGTCACAATGTTTCAGGACTGTCTTTCCCCACTGGTAGCATCTGGTCCTCCAGAGGGTAAGCAGTGCTGAGATCCAGGCACACACCTGTGAAACTTGCCTCTTTTTGTGTTCAGATAATTAACCCAGAGTAATAGAAGTCCCTTGCCCACCCTACTGTAATCTCTTGACCTCCTCTACCTTATTCCTAACCTTGTATTGGCCTCTATGACGCCCTTCCCCAGAGAATTCTTTGCCAAGACATGACTTGCCTTTTCACCTCCTGAAAGTTGCCTTTCTTCAGAGGTCTCTCTTGCATGTCTTTTCGGCAAAATCCATACCCTGTGATGGCTATACTGATTACCTACTTGACAGGATCTAGAGTCTTTGAGAAGACAAACTTCTGAAATTGCCAATTCAAGCCCTCCTTGAATGTGAGCAACACAACCCCATGGGCTGAGGTCCGAAATTGAATAAAATATGAGAACTTGCTGAACGCCATCTTTCTCTACTTTCCCTACCTGGCATGCTGTGATGAGCCATCTCCACCGCCCACCACCATGTCTTCCCTGCCATCATGGACTCAAAGTATGATCTAGACTAAGTCCTTCTGTCCTGAAGTTGTTTGCGGTTTCTTGGAGGAGTGAGAAAATTAACTAATACATTATTTTTCACTCAGGTAGGTAAAATGGCATTGTATTTCAATCTGTGTTTGTATATGTTTAAGGCAGACCAAACGGAAGGGAAAGAGGTTAGAGAAAGGTGGTACATTTCCTCAATAAGTACATAAACACCAAACACAGAGTCACGTCTTATTTGTGAATTTACATGGTTTATCTCAGGAATGTACACACACACACACACACACACACGCACACACACACACACACACACACACACACCCAAAACAATAATAACAACAAAAACATAGCAGGTACACTTCCTTATTCTCAATTTACAGAAGGAGAAATTTAGAAAGAGAGAGATTAAGAAACTTTTCCAATGGTAGAGAACTAATTGGATGTAGAATTTGGATTGAAAACAAAATAAAACAAAACAAAACAAAAAAAAACAAAGCAAAGAGTATCACTCTAAATACAGTTGTTCTTGCCTCATCTACTGCTTTGGATTAATTAAAGTGAAAAATAATAAAAATGTATTATCATATATATTATGTAGGGGTTAGAAGGATAGCTCAGTGGTTAAGAGCTAATGGCTCTTAACCATTAAGAGTTAATGGCTGCTCTTTCAGAGGTCTTGAGTTCAATTCCCAACACCTACATGATGGCTCACAATCATCTATAACTGTAGCCACATTGGATATGATGACCTCTTCTGGTGTGCAAATGTACATATAGACTAACACTCATATATATATATATATATATATATATATATATATATATATATATATATATACACACATATATATATATACACATACATACACACACATACATACATATATATGTGTATATATATATATATATATATATATAAAACATAAATAACTAAATCTTAAAAAAGGACAAGATCCAGTACAAAACTTTAAACCCAGTACATAGGAGGCAGGGGCAGGTGGATGTCTGTGAGTTTAAAGCCAGGTTGTTCTACAAACCCAGTTCTAGGAGAGGCAGCACTGGTAAGAGAAAACCTGTCTTAAAAAACTGTTTCGAAAACCTGTCTTGATATAAAAATACGAATATATATAATATTATATATATATGAGAAGGTATATATATTTATAGCATATATATATTGCATGGTAATTTAATCTAGAGTATATGAAATATAAATTTTTAACTCTGATTTATGTGATATCAAACAGGTTCTCTTTTCTCATATTTTTTTCCAGAAATATCTTCAGTAATTACATAGGGTAATAAAAAAATGTAGATCTTATAAAACATAATGCTTCCTCTTGCCACATCAAAGGGATCTGAGTATTAATGAGATTTGTAAGCTTTAAGTGTAAGAGCCTTTCCTCTCCCCCTCCAATTTACCATCTCTGGAGGAGTCAACAGAGGATTCCTATGAAGACCGAGTGTCAAACCAGAGCATCACTTTACTGTTTCCCAGGTGTCCTACTGTTTCCTCACATTGAACAAAGCCATCCCACTGTGGAAGAGCTGTAGGGATGGAGCCTGTACTGTCGGAGTTCCTCTGCAGGCAGCAACTGATAGAATTTGTGTCATCAGGAGGGGTTTTCACAATGAGAGGGCCACCAGTAGAGGCTATTCAGCAGAACCACTGGATGCCTTCTTAATCCTAAATCAGCAAGGTGTATTATTAATTTTCTGTTTCTGTTATAAAGTATCATGGCTATGGCCAGTTACAGAAGGAAGAGTTTATTTTAGCTTTATGGTTTTAGGGGATTACAGACCATGATCATAGCATGGAGACGTGACAGGAGGAAGCTCAGATTGCACATCTTGGATCACCAGCACAAATCAGAATCAACTGAAAGTAGGAGAATCTTTACATTCTCAAGGCTCGCGCTCCCTCCAGTGACATACTTCTCCCATCAAGACTGCACCTCCAAAATCTCTCCATACAGCTACTCCAATATGGAGCAAATATTTAAATGCCTAAGATTATGGGAAGGGGGCCATGTCATATTCAAACCAACATACAAGGAGTAACTTTCATAGAAGCAGGAATGGAGGGATGGAGACAGGATTCAACATTATGGACAATGTGCTTAGGCACTGCAACCAGGAGAGGGTAAAGGACTGTGTGGAGATCCGGCATCAGTCTCTACTAGTCACACATAGCAGCTGCCATTGGTTTCCAATAAATCATTTTCATTCTCCATTTTTCCAGCACATTTAGGAAGAGATGGATAAGAATTAGCAAATAGCACAAAATCATTGCTCCATCTTCCATATTCAAATAGCAGTTTAAAACACACCAGTTCTTGTAGTTTCTCTCACCACTGCTACCTTTCATCTTTTCCTCTGTTTCACATACAGGCACATGTTGGGAATTGCTTCTGATGCTTTGTCTTATTTTGGATCCCCAAAAGGCACACTTCTGAGACCTGAGAGTCCCTGCCCCCAGCTGGCTTTGATTGAAAATGAGAGAGAGAGAAAGAAAGAGAGACAGAAAGAGACACAGAGAAGGAGGGAGGGAGGGAGGGAGGGAGGGAGGGGGGGGAAGAGAGCTCTTCAGTGGGTGCAGCTCTGTCTGTGACCCATTGGGAACCAAAGTGGTTTAACTAATTTGTCACTACAGGCGAATGTTACTAATATTGAAAATTAATTGTGTACTGAGCCTAGACTACTCAAGGCCCAAGAGGAGCACCTCTCAGTGAATACCTACATTTATTTCTTTACACACCATGCCAAATTCTATATGCATATCTGTGTCATTCATAGCCCTGGCAGGAAACAAAAGAGTTTCATTTGGATGGAAAATTTAAAGAGAATCATTAATGAAGGGATTATTTGCAATGAAGTAAATATAGAGGAATAATTGAGAAAATACATGCATAAATTAGAGGTGGCAGGGAGTGGTTACTGCACAAAGATTAAAGGGAATGGGAGAGGAAGTGACTTGATCAGAGACTGGCTGGGAACTGGAGTCCCACAGCAGGGAAGAACACAGGACCTGCAGCTGTAGTCTGTAAATAGCTGGATTGTAAACGCACCTAAGCAACATGGGAGAGGATCATACAGTTTTCCACTTGCTCTCTGCTCTTACTTCTGATCTGACTCTTGTATCTGCATCGGAGATACAGTAAGTCAGTCAGTGGGCAATCTGGCTCCTGTGTGGGTCAAAGTAAGATGACTAATTTAGAATGATTACCAAATGATATCTGATAGGGGAAGAACAGCCCAGCCTCCACCCTTCAACCTGTCCACTCAACTGCCCATCTAGCCACTGACTGAGATTATAGACTATTTGTTGCTGGAATATTCATTTTCATGACATTGCCTCCTCTAAACTTAGGGTGTCCATTCTAAAAGACCCGTAGTTGATGTCTGAAACTTCAGATAAGAGGGAACTTCTATCTTCCTATATATGGATATGTTTAATGAAATTTAATTCATAAATTACAAAACAAAATATTTAAACAATACAAACACATAGAACAGCATATGTAAAATAAGTTAAGTGCATTTTTTTTCTGTTCCAATTTGACATTTTCAAGATAGTACAAAAGAAAAGATTCATCTCCTAGACAAGACTGGCAGAGCAACATGAATTTTTATCATGTTACTCAGGAGAGTACACAATTTAAAGCACATATTGTTTTTATTCCTAGAATTTCCCATTCATATTTACGGACTGAGGTTGACGATGAGTAACTGAAACTAAAAATTGACATAGCAGACACGCAGAGTCTACTGTGTGCATCATGAACCTCTGGCTTCAGATTCCATTAGAACACACTTGTATTTTAAAGGTTATGGCATCCCATCATGGAAACGTAAGATACTATATTTGGACAAGAGTTATGTTTAGACATCTATTTTCAAAGTATCTTCAGTGATTATTTTTTTTCCTATTTGATGTTCAAAGATGCCATCTGAATGTTTGTGCATCATTTAATGATTAATATAAATAATGCTGTCACTGTTTTATTTTTCTTATTTTTTTTTAAGAGTAGGAAAATACATTTCTTTTCTATTTTTATTTACATTTCAAATGTTTTCCCCTTTCCTCCCTCACCTTCAGAAACTCACTATCCCATCCCACCTCCCTCTGCCTCTAGGAGGATATTCCCCCACCCACCCACCCATTCCTGTCTTTCCTCCCTGGCGTTCTCCTATACTGGGGCATCTAACACTCTTAGACCCAAGGGCCTCTCCTCCCACTGATGGCCAACAAGGCCCTCCTCTGCCACATATGTGGCCAGCACCATGGGTCCCTCCATATGCATTCTTTGGTTGGTGGTCCAGTCTCTGGGAGCACCAGGGGGGCTGACCAGTTGACACTGTTGCTCCCTCCATGGGGCTACAAACTCCCTCAGCTCCTTCAGTCCCTTCTACAATTCCTCCTTCTGGGACCCCACACTCAATCCAACAGTTGCTGCGAATTGAATCACAGGTGTCTGAACTTTTGGGCTGATATCCGTTTATCAGTGAGTCCATACCGTGTTTGTTCTTTTGTGACTGAGTTGCCTAACTCAGGATGATATTTTCAAGTTCCATCCATTTGCCTGCGAATTTCATGAAGTCATTGTTTTTAATAGCTGAGTAGTATTCTATTGTGTAAATGTACCACATTTTCTGTATCCAGTCCTCTGTTGAGAGACATCTGGGTTGTTTCCAGCTTATGGCTATTATAAATATGGCTGCTATGAACATAGTGGAACATGTGTCTTTATTACATGTTGGGGCATCTTCTGGGTATATACCCAGGAGAGGTATAGCTGGGTCCTCAGGTAGTATTATGTCCAATTTTCTGAGGGTCCGCCAAACTGATTTCCAGAGTGATTGTACCAGCTTGCAATCCTACCAGCAATGGAGGAGTGTTCCTCTTTCTCCACATTCTCCCTAGCATCTGCTGTTACCTGAGTTTTTGATCTTAGCCATTCTGACTGGTGTGAGGTGGAATCTCAGGGTTGTTTTGATTTGCATTTCCCTGATGACTAAGGATGTTGAACATTTCTTTAGGTGCTTCTCAGCCCTTTGAGTTTCGTCAGTTGAGAATTCTCTGTTTAGCTCTGTTCCCCATTTTTTGATAGGGTTATTTGGTTCTCTGGAGTGTAACTTCTTAAGTTCTTTGTATATAATTGGATATTAGCACTCTATCAGATGTAGAATTGGTAAAGATCTTTTCCCAATCTGTTGGTTGCCATTTTGTCAAATTGACAGTATCCTTTCCCTTACAGAAGCTTTGCAATTTTATGAGGTCCAATTTGTAGATTCTTGATCTTATAGCATGAGCCCTTGGTGTTCTGTTCAGGAACTTTTCCCATGTGCCCATGTGTTCGAGACTTTTCCCCATTTTCTATTCTATTAGATTCAGTGTATCTGGTTTTATGGGGAGGATCTTGATCCACTTGGAGTTGAGCTTTGAACAGGGAAATAGGAATGGATCAATTTGCATTCTTTTACATGTTGACCACCAGTTGGACCAGCACCATTTGTTAAAAATGCTGTCTTTTTTCCACTGAGTGGTTTTAGCTCCTTTGTCAAAGATCAAGTGACCATAGGTGTATGGGTTCATTTCTGGGTCTTCAATTCTATTCCATTGATCTACTTGCCTGTCACTGTACCAATACCATGCAGTTTTTATCACTACTGCTCTGTAGTACAGCTTGAGGTCAGGGATGCTGATTCCCCCGAAGTTCTTTTATTGTTGAGAATAGTTTTTGCTAACCTGGGTTTTTGTTATTCCAAATGAATTTGAGAATTGCTCTTTCTAAGTCTATGAAGAATTGAGTTGGAATTTTGATGGGGATTGCATTGAATCTGTAGATTGCTTTCGGCTAGATGGCCATTTTTACTATGTTAATCCTGCCAATTCATGAACATGGGAGATCTTTCCATCTTCTGAAGTCTTCTTCGATTTCTTTCTTCAGAGACTTGAAGTTCTTGTCATACAGATCTTTCACTTGTTTGGTTAGAGTCACACCAAGATACTTTATATTGTTTGTGACAATTGTGAAGGGTGTCATTTCTCTAATTTCTTTCTCAGCCTGTTTATCCTTTCAATATAGGAAGGCTACTGATTTGTTTGAGTAAATTTTATATCTGGTCACTTTGCTGAAGTTGTTTATTAGCTGTAGCAGTTCTCTGGTGGAGTTTTTAGGGTCATTTAAGTATATGATCATATCATCTGTGATATTTTGATTTCTTCCTTTCCAATTTGTATCTCTTTGATCTCCTTTTGTTGTCTAATTGCTCTAGCTAGAACTTCAATTACTATATTGAATAGATAGGGAGAGAGAGGGCAACCTTGTCTAGTCCCTGATTTTAGTGGGAATGCTTCAGGTTTCTCCCCATTTACTTTGATGTTGGCTACTGGTTTGCTGTATATTGCATTTTACTATGCTTAGGTATGGGCCTTGAATTCCTGATCTTTCCAAGACTTTTATCATGAAGAAATGTTGAATTTTGTCAAATGCTTTTTCAGCATCTAATGAAATGACCATGTGGTTTTTTTGTTTTTTTGTTTTTTTTTTTTTTTGAGTTTGTTTATGTAGTGGATTACATTGATGGATATCTGGATATTGAACCATTCCTGCATCCCTGGGATGAAGCTTATTGATCATGATGAATGATCATTTTGATGTATTCTGGATTCGGTTTGTGAGAATTTTATTGAGTATTTTTGCATCGATATTCATAAGGGAAATTGGTCTGAAGTTTTCTTTCTTTGTTGGGTCTTTGTGAGATTTTGTCATCAGTGTAACTGTGGCCTCATAGAAGGAATTGGGTAGTGTTCCTTCTGTTTCTATTTTGTGGAATAGATTGAAGAGTATTGGTATTAGGTCTTCTTTGAAGGTCCAATAGAATTCTGCACTAAACCCATTTGGTCCTGGACTTTTTTTGGTTGGAAGACTTTTAATGACTGCTATTTCTTTAGGCATTATGGGACTGTTTAGATGATTTATCTGATCCTGACTTAACTTTGGATTTATCTGTCTAGAAAATTGTCCATTTCATCCAGATTTTCCAATTTTGTTGAGTATAGTCTTTTGTAGTAGGATCTGATGATTTTTTGAATTTCCTCAGATTCTGTTGTTATATTTCCCTTTTCATTTCTGATTTTGTTAATTTGGCTACTGTTTCTGTGCCCTCTGGTTAGTCTGGCTAAGGATTTACCTTGTTGATTTTCTCAAAGAACCAACTCCTGGTTTTGTTGATTCTTTGTATAGTTCTTTTTGTTTCTACTTAGTTGATTTCAGCCCTGAGTTTGATTATTTCTTGCCTTCTACTCCTGTTGGGTGTATTAGCTTCTTTTTGTTCTAGAGCTTTCAGGTGTGCCTCTAAACTGCTAGTGTATGCTCTCTCCAGTTTCTTTTTGGAGGCACTCAGAGCTATGAGTTTTCCTCTTAGCACTGCTTTCATTGTGTCCCATAAGTTTGGGTATGTTGTAACTTCATTTTCATTAAATTCTAGGAAGCCTTTAATTTCTTTCTTTATTTCTTCCTTGACCAAGTTATCATGAATAGAGCGTTGTTCAGCTTCCATGTATATGTGAGCTTTCTGTTGTTTTTTTTGCTATTGAAGATCAGCCTCAATCTGTAATGGTCTGATAGGAGGCATGGGATAATTTCAATCTTCTTATATCTGTTGAGGTCTGTTTTGTGTCTGATTATATGGTCAACTTTGGAGAAGGTACCATGAGGTGCTGAGAAGAAGGTATATTCTTTGGATTTAGGATGAAATGTTCTATAGATATCTGTTAAATCCTTTGGTCCATAACTTCTGTTAGTTTCACTGTGTCTCTGTTTAGTTTGTGTTTCCAAGATCTGTCCATTGATGAGAGTGGGTGCTGAAGTTTCCCACTATTATTATATGAGGTGCAATGTGTGCTTTGAGCTTTAGTAAAGTTTCTTTTATGAATGTGGGTGTCCTTGCATTCGGAGCATAGATGTTCAGAATTGAGAGTTCTTTTTGGTAGATTTGTCCTTTGATGAGTATGAAGTGTCCTTCCTTATCTTTTTTGATGACTTTTGGTTGAAAGTCAATTTTATCTGATATTAGAATGGCTACTCCTGCCTGTTTCTTGGGACCATTTGCCTAGAAAATTGTTTTCCATTCCTTTACTCTGAGGTAGCATTTGTCTTTAATCTTGACGTGCATTTCCTGTATGCAGCAAAATGCTGGGTCCTGTTTATGCACCCAGTCTGTTAGTCTGTGTCTTTTTATTGGGGGATTGAGTCCATTGATGTTAAGAGATATTAAGGAATAGTGATTGTTGCTTCCTATTATTTTCAATGTTATTTTTATATTTGTGTGGCTATCTTCTTTTGGGTTTGCTGAAAGAAGATTACTTTCTTGCTTTTTCTAGAGTGTAGTTTCCCTTCTTGTGTTGGCGGTTTCCATCTATTATCTTTTGTAGGGCTGGGTTTGTGGAAAGATATTGTGTAAATTTGGTTTTGTCATGGAATATCTTGGTTTCACCATCTACTGTAATTGGAGTTTTGCTGGGTATAGTAGCCTGGGCTGGCACCTGTTTTCTCTAGGGTCTGTATGAGATCCATCCAGGATCTTCTAGCTTTCATGGTCTCAGGTGAGAAGTTTGGTGTAATTCTGATAGGTCTGCCTTTATATGTGACTTGACCTTTTCCCCTTACTGCTTTTAATATTCTTTCCTTGTTTTATGCATTTGGTGTTTTGACTATTATGTGATAGGAGGAATTTCTTTTCTGGTCCAGTCTATTTGGAGTTTTGTAAGCTTCTTGTATGATCATGGGCATCTCTTTCTTTAGCTTAGGGAAGTTTTTTTCTATAATTTTGTTGAAATATTTACTGGCTCTTTAAGCTGGAAATCTTTGCTCCCTTCTATACCTATTATCCTTAGGTTTGGTCTTCTCACTGTGTCCTGGATTTCATGGATGTTTTGGGTTAGGAGCTTTTTGCACTTTGCATTTTCTTTGACTGTTGTGTCAATGTTTTCTATGGTATCTTCTGCACCTGAGATTCTCTCTTCTATCTCTTGTATTCTGTTGGTGATGCTTGCATCTATGACTCTGATCTCTTTCCTAGGGTTTCTGTCACCAGGGCTGTCTCCCTTTGTGATTTCTTTATTGTTTCTATTTCCATTTTTAGATCTTGGATGGTTTTGTTCATTTCCTTTGCCTGTTTGATTGTGTTTTCCTGTATTTCTTCTTTAGAGGCTTCTAGCTCTTTACCTGTGTTTGCTTGTATTTCTTTAAGAGAATTGTTTATTTCCTTCTTAAAGTCTTCTATCATCATCATGAGAAGTGATTTTAAATCTAAGTCTTGCTTTTCTGGTGTGTTGGGGTATCCAGGGCTCGCTGTGGTGGGAGAACTGGGTTCTGATAATGTCAAGTTGCCTTGATTTCTGTTCCTTATGTTCTTGCCCTCTTGCCTTTCGCCATCTGGTTATCTCTGGCACTAGCTGGTCTTGTTCTCTCTGACAGTGGCTTGTCCCTCTTGTAAGCCATTGTGTCAGTACTCCTTGGAGATCAGCTTTCTCTCAGAGGAATTTGGGTTTGGAGGGCTGTGGTACAGGGTCAGCTCTGGGTTGCAGACAAAAACCAGAAGGATCCTGTCCCCAGGTGTTTTTTCCTTCCTGTGTCCTGATGGCTCTGCAAGGGTCCCTCTTGGTCAAGGAATTTGAACAGAAGTGGTGGTCTTCCTGTGCTTGAAGGAGTGTCGGCACTCCTGGGAGACCAGCTCTTTCCTGGCTTTGAGTATGGAGCCCTGTGTCACAGGATCAGCTCCCTTGCCACAGAAGGAAACCGGAAGGTCACTCCTCAGTCCCTGTGTCCTGAGGATTCTGGGCAGGTCCTGCTGAGCAGAGGTGCTGGCCTTACTGCCCCCTCAATGGCTTGTTCACACTCCTGGGAGGGTAGCTCTTTCCCTGCACTATTTGGGTTGGAGCTGTGTGGTACAGACCACAGGCATAAACAGGAAGGCTCCAGTCCCAGGCTGTTCCTTGGTCCCTATGTCCTGCGGATTCCAGGCGGGTCCCGCTGAGCAGTGGTGCTGTCTTACCTCCACTCACAGGCTTGACCACACTCTTGGAATGCTAGCTTTCTCCTGGCACTATTTGGCTATGGAGCTCTGGGCACAGACTGAGGTTCCTGGCCGCAGAAGGAAACTGGAAAGCTCCTGTCCCAGGTTGCTTGTATGTTCTGTGTCCTGGGGGTTCCAGGCAGGACCTTCTGAGCAGAGGTGCTGGCCTTACCCCCAATCACAGGCTTGTCCACACTTCTGGGAGGGTAGCTCATTCCCTGTGCTACTTGGGTATCCTGTCACTGTTTTATAATTAAATACCTCAATGACTTTGTATGAGAGAGAGAAATGACATTGAATCATAGCAAATACAGCTTTGTTAACATAAGTTCTGCATCATCAATAGATACACAATATCTAAGTCTGGTTAACTGACATATGATTGGGTTGTTAAGTACTACTATCAACATGATACTAGTAATGTGAAAAGCTTGCTGTTCCAAAGTCCAAAGCCAAGCCAGGCTTCCAAATGAGAAGCAATATTTACTTGGGTATATGTTGAGGTAGGCAGAGAAAAAAATTTCAGATATGTTTGGGCTTAAGAATCACGGAGAGTAGGGAAAATAATTCTAGAAATATATTACCTAGTTTATCTTAAAACAAACTAGGTATCATATTTATCAATAAAGTTAATGATTACTTTGGGTAATATCAAAGTCCACAAGAGTAAGGGTTAGAAGATGTGCTAGAGGGATGAGTGAGAGGCAAATCCTAAGAGTGCTAGATAGTTATATTTTGTTATTTTGAGAAGGATATAATGGTTTATTAAAAGACTGTTCTTCTTGAGATGCGTTTTATAATCACCATTTCCCACTGCCTCAGAAATTCAAATGCATAAGCTAAATGCACTAACAAAATAATTTTAAGTAGAATAGAAATGTGTCCTTCATATGAGTTATATTGATGTGAATATCTTCAGGAGGTTCTTAAAGTCTTGGCAGGACAAAAGGACCATGTCAAGCTGATAGTGAAAGTTAGTCATCTGTAACTGTTAGCAGAAGCCACATACCTAAGTTTTTGTAGTGATACTCAGTCATTAATTTTTGACATGAGACTGAAGAATAGTGAATCCATGAACTATCTGTTCAACAAATCAGTGACATTTATCCACAGTTCCATCACACTTGACTCTGAAGGAGGGAGTGCTACAGAGAAAACTGTAACTGTCCAGTGAGAGAGAATGGCTGAGAGTAGTGATGAGGTCGTGATCACACTGGAAATAGTGTGTTAGGAATGCACTAGGTAAGCAAATGGGAGAGGGGTGAGAAAAGAAAGAAATATATTAATATGGAAAGTGTAAGAATACAGTATATAATTAAAGCGGAATTGTAATGAATTTTACAGAGATGTTAGAAGCTATATATATTTAAAACTATGAAGAATAAAAGAGTAAAGATGGTAGACAGAATGAGTAAAATAATAAAGTTTGATGATATTAGTTTATCCCCTATTGAAAAGTAAGATTGTGTGTGTGTGTGTATGTGTGTATATGAGTGTGTGTATGTGTTTGTGTGTGCTAAAAATTTTTAACTAAAAAGAAGGTGTGAGGAGAAAAAGAATAGAAATGGGAGAAACATAGTATCCATGGTCACAGTTAAATTTGGATGAATTTAAGTGGTCCCTAAGGTCATGTGGCTATAGAACAAATGGAGCATCATGCAAAACCTGGGAAAGGATGGTAAAAGAGAGTGATGAGCGTGGGAAAGGAAATCTACGAAAGTCATCTTTTAGTTAGAGATGGGCGCTGCTAGCCAGTCTTCTGGGCGCCACATCATTTTCCTCCATACACAGATATAAGACGCCCTTCCTTACAAACAGTACTGGAGTGACACATACAGTGTAGCACAAATGAAAGACTTTAGGTTAAAATTTACAACATCCCCTGCTACTTCATGAAACCCCAGATGCTTTTGTAATTTCTTTTAAACACAGAATCTCAATGATTTCTTCATCACTACATCCCAGAATTTAGTACCGTGACATGCATACAACAAGGTGATGATAAATAATTCTTGATTAAATTGACATATGGTCCACCATTATAGCAACAAAAACATGAGTGTGAAAATGAAGAATGTTTGTCAAATTTATTTTAAGTATATTTATTGTTAATTTAAAAAACACACCATTTTCTTCTTTTGCCTTTTTTTTCTATTGGCATGAAAGAGAGAGGATGATGCATGATGATTTTGAGCAATTTTTACTTACACTCTTCAATTACAATTGAGAAGAGACACTTTTGAGTTCAATCAGATTGAGTAAATCATATTTGAATATTGTTTGAAATTCAATTTCAGATAACTAGAACTGTGTGTTATCACTAGTGCCAACTGTTCCATCTCCAGAAGAGTAAGGGTACTGTGTGTTCTGGTTTGATTTGCACATCTGTTGAACTGCAACTTCCCATAAAGGATTATCCTATTAAAAAGTATCATCTTGGCAGATTAAAGATGATTATCTACTCAATTTTGTATAACAGACTATTAAAAAGAAGGCAAATTCTTTAGGTACTGGCTCTGGACCATGTAGTATGTGTGCATTGAATTTTAACTATTACCATTTAATTTGATAACTAGTGTATATTCTTAGATTAAAACAATTCATTCCTTTTAGGTTTCCAAACTGCATTCTTTGGAAAAATTCAAAGTGTTGCTTTATACAAACACATTTCTATTAATTTGCCATATTTCAAAGCTACCTATGCTGGCATACACATGTGGTCTCCATTGTATCAGCAAGCATTCCTGCATAGCTCTTTATTATTTCTAAATGATATCAACACATATACAACCCACTATTCACACTTGATTCATAGATACGACGCTTTTATGAAATTTTTGCAGTACGTGTGGTGGAAAAATAATTTGATATCAGCATATTGTTCATTTGTTTATAAGTGTGCATTTGAAAATATTTCTATATACCACAGAAAATCTTCATGAACTCTAATGATGCTAATAAAGGATCCATCAGGTTCACAGCATATACTCCATTCCAATTGTTTGTATGTAATTGCATCCACAAGCCTTAGAAAAACTTCTGAATCAATATTTTACTTATTCAACAAAGCAACTCAAGTGCTCTTTGATTGTCTTTGCATATCATGCTATAAATATGCTTCATTGTAATTCTTAGGTGAAGAACTAAGATATCATCGCAACCTCACTTGCTTTACAAAACTACGTAAGACTGAGGAACGAACCCAAGTGTGACCTCGTGCTATCCACGCAAAGGAAGCTGCAATAGAGAACTGTGGCTGCGCAAGCTGCAATTGGTAATATTGACTAGTTATTTCTGCTCTGATTTAAACAGAATGGTTCAGATTCTTAACTTATACAGTCCTATAAGAAGACTTTGACCTAGTCATTAACTGAAATTATTAACATGTTAGAACATATGAATCTTTTGTCAGAATTCCTAGCTAGATATGTGAGATAAAAGGCCAGTTTTCCATGGAATATGACTGCCATTGAGATTTGGAGCACAAATTTCAGTCATTTTTAGTCCCCATTTTCCTTTCATTCTGTTCCATCCCTTGTTGAAACTCTTCTCCTTGTCAGCAAGCCTTCTTAATTTTGTTTGTGTATGTACATACTGAATTTAGAAAATTGCTTCTTGAATGTGGAAGGGACTTGTTTGATGGAGCTTAGGCAATTTATTAGTGGCTGCATCCCTGATGTAAATGATATTCCCTTCCCCAGCAACTAATAGCTGCCCACAGTCCCGCAAGAAGTGGTAGGGCTTTGTGAACCCCTCCCCACACATGATGAAATGTTCACAGCTTTAATTTTGTGTCAGTTACCACAGAGTTAGTGAGTGCAGTGCCGTGTTATATCCAGAAGACAGTTTCAAGGCATCCAGCCTCATCCTCTGGCTCTTACATCATCTGCATTTTCTTCTCCACGATGTTCCCTGACCCTTCAAGGAGGTGGTATAGATATTCTCATTTAGGACCCAACACTCAATAGTCACTTATTGTCAACACTTTGATCACTTGTGAATCACTCCATTAACCCCTACCCACTGCAAAAAGAAGTGTCTCCATCAAAGGTTGTGAGTGACATTAGTCATGTACAGCAAACTGTGGTGTGGTCTAAAGTCTCAGCATGGTGCCTGACCTCACGTCTGATCTGGACTGAGCAAGGCTCATTTTTTTTTTAATCAAATCCTATATATTTTCTAAGCCACTAAGAAAAAAAACGCTTATATTTAGGTAGTTAATCAGCTGGAAGGTAGCCAGATTATCTTAGAGGATTCGAATAGACCTATGACTGCCCAGCTACTATGCTGTAAAGCTAATTAAGTAAGCCTAGTAGTTTCTATCTCACTTATTTAGGAGCTAGCCTGGAATAGGGAAATTCTAGCCACTTTTAAAATTACTTTTACATATGTAGACCATTCCAAAAGGAGCTTCTGCATGCTTGTGCAGTGGTATTATCACTAGATAAACTACATACCCTTTCAATCATAACTTAGGTAAACAAGACTCAGTTCCATGTGTAAATTCTATTGTAATTTGTAGAATTCAGGCACTTTCCAGGTATAAAATCCATCATAAATTGTGAATTTCAAATGAGCTTTAGTTTCAGTATGGGTGACGCACTGTTGGAATCACAGTCTATAGCTAGCTAATAAATGAATATCCTAGTCACCTGCTAATCAGGAAAGACGCTAGACCTGTCAATCTAGGCTCATGATTATAATGCTCTCTACACTGATGTTCATTATACCTGAATTAATGGATCTATGGTTAATATGTCTTTAATGGAAAATTTTAGAAATTCCCATTAGTATCATCATGTTGCTTCTTGTGTTTACTCTTAGCAGATTAAGTTGATTTTTATCATGGAACATTATAAAACAAAAATCAAAGAGAAAAAATTGGCTATTATTACAGAGAAAACATGAAGCCTATCCCTATGAATCTCCAATTTTTCTTAATATAATTACCAATTTATAGTAATGAAATAAAACAGTTTTCACAGAAGTATGAGAACATGTAAATTTATTATTACAAATAAGTAATTATAGCTCTCAGAACTCTTTTAAGTGGGAGAAATAAAATACAGCCAATAGGTCTGTGATGACAGAATGAGAAAGCCCCATTCTATGTGTGCCGTACACCTCCCTCCTCAGCTCTCCTCTATATCTCAAAGGGCTGCACACATCCCTGCTGGTGTCTGCTCTGCCCGTATACCCAAGGGACTGCACACATCCCTGCCGGTGTCTGCTCTGCCTGTATACCCAAAGGGCTATATCTGATTTCCTAAAGTTCTTCTCATTCCTTGAACCAGAATCAGAGTGGTCTGTATTTACTTAAGAATAAATTGGATGTTCAGCAGGACCAACATAAACAAAATTAAATAATAGAGCTATAAAATAATTGATCGGGTCCTCTGGTCATCTATTCTTTATATTTTATATTTTATAACTTTTACTTTATCTTCTATTCTGATGACTCTATGTCCTAAAAAATGTATTTTATAGAATCAGTTTTGTCTTCCCAAGCTTGAGACATAAAAGAAGTTGGCTTATTTTCTTCCTTTCTTATTTAAGTTTTGAGTATTTAGTTCTAAATAACCCAGGACTTACTTAAAAGAAGCCTGAGGGTGAAGCTCCATGTCAGAGTGCTTGCCTCGCAGGATGAGGCTCTAGGTTCTAAGTACCACCGTCATCTATCCGGCCATCTCTATGTCGCCTTCCTATTGATTACTTTACTAAATGACTATCTATGATACGAGTTGTGCGAGGCACACAGAAAAACTAGACTGTGCTTGATCATAAATGACAGAGAGAAGAGCCACAGAGTTGAAACTATGACAAAAAAGAAATAGCTTTATATAATTTCTCAAGTGTCATGTGGCCTTGGCCAGATAAGTGACTAGAAATGTAATTGACGGTGAAAATATAAAACTCTAAGTAAAGCCAGAGGACTTCAAACTGGCCAGGTGAACCATGCAGAAATGTACTAAGATGTATAGATGGCTCAGTGCATGGATGGGAAGTAATCCTTGGTACGGGGTTGGAGGTCCAGCCCCTGCAGGGAAGAACAGCTGCTCAGGTAGCCCAGAAAACATTTAAGAAATCTGGCAGATGACAGCAGAGACTGTCTTTTGATAGTTTTCTAAATTTTAGGGACAACTAGTTGGTAATTAATGCTGATAATAGGTCACAGTATCTCAGCTTCAGGTGAAACATCTTCATGTGACCAGAACTGGAGGAATTTCAGCATTTAGAGCAAATGAGTACCTTTCCAGACATATCACGTACCAATATTGGAACCGCATCCTGTTACAGAAAGATTTGAAGAATATGTAACTTATTTCTCAGGATGTAGACTGACCATCATCGAGTGCTAACTCTGTATTTAAACAGCGATGCACAACGAGATTGATAAAGTTTTGGTTTCTCAGTTTCTTCAGCTGTAAAATGGGACAAGAACAACACTATTAACTTGTAGTGAGATTTAAGTGGGACACAAACCCCTCCTATGACTGCAAAGACAGTAGTGGGAGACTCATGCCAGATATGTGGTCTGCCTCATGATGGAGACACTTTTCTCCTGAGTGTCCCTTCTTAGTGCTTTCTTTTTTCCTAGAGAGAGCCCAATAGGGACGATTTTTGAATTTGCACATTCTACATACTTGTAAAAGAGGCTGTGTTGCTCAGTGGGCAGTGGCCCTTCAATTCCTGTTCCCCCCTTTGGCCTTTGAGTGGCAGGATTTTCCTCTTTGGCTAGAGGAACATAAACTATTCCTACATGAGCCTGTGTGAGCTCCTGGAATTTTCCCCTTTATGCCTTTAGATATCTTTAAGCTGTCATTAGCAAATCCTTACAGCTAGCAACTGGAGGCAGAGGAGGAGCCTCGGCAGATCTTCAGGGGTCTCCCTACACTGCTTTCACCTTGCCCTACTCTGTCCTGCAAACTGAGGCTGCTCTGACCTCCAATGCCAGTTCTTCCTAGCTCCCTTCTTTTGGTCTCCCAGAAGCTACTAATGTGTGGCCTGTCAGTCTGTCCTTCCCTGAGGTAAAATGTAGTAGTTGAATCTGGGCAGTAGGCTGGGGTAAGTCCCGTGGCTTACCTGACTCACCCTGTGTCAGAAACTATTGTTGCATTATCTCCTTATTGCTCACCATTCAGCATTTGAAAACTGCTGTTGTTTCAAGATTTATTTTTGCCCACACTCCCCCACCCTCCAGCTCACTACCCTTCCACTGTTTGGAAAGACTTCTGACTAGTCCTTGGTACCCACTCATGGCTGGAGTGGAAGATCCTATAGGTATCTGACATTGCATATGTGAGGGAACTGAGGTTCAGATTTAGAAATTCTACCCAAATCATCCAGTCATTAAAACAAACAGAAACCAACCTCCACCTAGAGTTTTTTTCTTCCTGTGTCTCCACCTGGGGGACTTAATCAGAAACTGACCCTTTTGTTTGTTTGTTTGTTTGTTTGTTTTCTCCAGACAGGGTTTATCTGTGTAGCCCTTGCTGCCCCGGACCTCACTCTCCAGACCAAGCTGGCCTTGAACTCAGAGATCTACCTCATCTGCATTCCAAGTGCTGGGATTGAAGGCCTGCACCACTGTGGCTGACCAGAAACTGACTTTTAAATACAGTATGATGCACTGTAGCTTCTATTAAGCAACACTGATCAATTTGAGCCAAAGAGTTTTGGGGATATTATTAAAAACAAAAAAAAAAGTTGGTTGGTTTTTGTTTTTGTTTTTGTTTTGTTTTGTCTTCCCTCTTTTTAGTGTTTCTGGCATGGTTCTGTTTGTTTTGAACATTTAGGATTTTCTCCAAAAGGTGGGAAACTTTGCCCATTTGAATGATCTGATGATACCTACAGGTTTTCTACAGGAGAGCCTGCATCTGGCCCAAATTTCTGCCCCTGCATTTTCTAGAGTTGTGACTACTTTACAACTGTGCTGGAATTACCTTTTACAAAGAAACAAAAAGTACTGCTGACGTATGTAAGCACAGTGAAATAAGAGACGTGGAGAGGGGGGATGTATAAATCCTCTGAGTTCACTTTTATTACTTTCACCATGCAACTGCATTTAACATTTTCTGAAACAGGCAATAATGTTTGAATGAAAAAAAAAAACATATGACACTTTAAATATGACCAAGTAAAAAGATATTATTTAGATAGTGAATATTCACAAAAACTCATTGTTTTACATTCCCGGGAGGCTTTTTGCTTAATGAGAAAGGAACATTTATCCTCTCACAAATACAGTGTGATAAGTTGATACTAATATATGGATACATCTATAAACACAGATAATCTGTATTTGTCACAGGCAATGCACTCGTAAATGAAACATTCTGTAAATAGTGCTATGCCTCAGGCAGTTCTTCTTCCCAATGCGTGTGTGGCTGGTTCAGCAGTGGAGGTGCAAAGTCATCCACAGTGATTTATACATGCTCAGATGTTTAAATATATAACATACATCTCATAAAACATAAATATATAACATACATCTCATAAAACATAAATATATAACATATATCTCATAAAGCATAGTGCAGTCTTAGTTAATGATTTCAACAAACTCTCGCTGGCACACATTCTTGTATGTCTTACCCACCCACAGGCAGACTGACTGGCTTTTCTTATTCCTAAAGTGAAAATAATAATCTCCAAGATCTGCTCCAGCTTTAAGAAACGTAGACGACTGAGCTCAGAATTCCTTATTGTGGGACACTATTATCCCTCTGAATCCCCATTAAACAATGAGGCAATTATCTGCTCTCTTATTTCCATAAGGAAAGTTAGTTCACGGTGAACTAAATAATTTGTCTAAACGATGCCGAAGATGTTATTAAACCTAAGAGTCTGAGTTGTAGTGCATATTCTGCACCTAAACTTCTGGGGTATAAACTTTTTTTTAATCAAAGCTACCTGTTACAAATGATGTACTAGTAAGGGTATATCAATCTTAGAACAGATAAAGAACCATTTATTAGAACATACATTTGTAAATCTAAAATGAAAATATTTGCCTACAACTTCCAATTATGTGGCTTCATATTCATGAAATTTGAAAATAGTTCAGACAATACTTTCAAATACTTTTAGTTGTGTTATGATCCTCAATCTATTTCTTATATTGTGTTAGATTTTCAGTCACTAGAAATCACAGTATCTACAAAAATAACTCATAGTTTATAAAGATAGTGTCAAACATTTCTCTAGCTGCCCTTCAGTGAATTGATCAAGGTCTATGATGATCACTTAAAATATATAACAGCAACACAGTTCTTGTTCGAACAAACTTAGCCAAGATGTTACCTAAACATCCACACATCCTACATAACACCAAGGTAGGTAGTGTGCATTTCTATTGATAATGACTTTCTCTTAGGTCCAGAGTACAGCTAAGGTAGTTAGACAGAGCTTCGCCTCTAGAAAGGTGAAATTGTGATGTGTAACATCTTGGATAATACTGTCACAAATTTTGACCAAGAGACATGGCTTAGCAAAAACTCAATGTGTGTTCTCAATAAATGCATTTTATTTTTAGCCAGGTCAATATTCTCTTGCTCTTTTGGAATCATGCCATAGAAGCTTGCATTAGCTTGCCCTGTGAATAAATACAAACTTGTCATCTTCAGATGGATACATATTTTGGCTTTATTAATTCAGACTTGATTTTTTCATTGTATTTCAGATATTTTTCATTATGCAATTCTGCCACTTTTCCTTACTGAATATTTTATCCTGAACAAATGGCAATTAGCAAAGATACATGAGTCACTTATCCTTATTACAATGTTGGCTTGCTCGGGATCTGCGCTCTTCTTTACTCTCTTCAAAGAACAAAATCCCCAGTACTATATAGTTTTTTAAATCTTTCTATTCATATTCTGATTTGATCTTGGACTCCCACTAATTTGCCCAATTTTTAATATACTTTAATCTTTTTTAAAAAGGGTCATTGCAGATGTCTGTAGAGAAGCACAGGTTCCTCATTATTCAACGAGAAAAGCCTTGTGACAGTAATTTCTCATGCATATTGAATTAAAATTAATTATCATATGTTCCTTGAAGAAACAGTAAAGGGATGGGAAGGCAGAACTGAAATTGTGTTGTGATAGCCCAACAGCAGGGCCTCTGATTTGCAGTCTCTGTCTTTAGATCTCTCATCATTCTAACGTCAATTCTCTATACTTTTCTTAACATTAGTGTATGACCAGGAGTTGGGTAGCCATGAAAAAAAAACAGATTTGCTGAAGCTAGACGTTAATATATTGGCTTGTGCAGCAAAAGATACATGCTGATACTTATTTAAAATCATGTTTGCCTGGTTGTACAAAGAATTTTCCAACTGGAGAGCCAAGGTCAATAAAAAGTCAGGAACAGCACATCTAATAGTGACAATAGAATATACAGCTGTTTTTAATTGTGCAATACTTTTTAAAAGGACATTAATTTCTGTTACTAGACTGTTACAGCCCGAAGTTTTACCATTCAAACTTCAACACTCAAAGACATGAATATTAACTGTCTGCTTAGGGCAGTCAAAATGGATTTAGAGATGTGACTTGTCTGTTATACTTTAGTAGAAACTCCCATGGAGATCTGATGCCAGCAGGTTTATATGTCAGAACCTTACATTGAAATATTAATATTTTACATATAACAGTGTGGAATGAAAATTCCAACTGATAGCTAGAATCTTTGATTGCGCATTGTGTCTTTTCTTTGCATTCTGGCAGATCATAAATGTCATAATGCCATGATCATTACTAAAAATCTTTCTTTTCTTTTTGAAACTTTTGTTTATATTTATGACCCGCCTACCTCTACCTCCTTAGCATTGCATGTGTGTGTCAGCATACTAAATAACTAGAAACATTTTGTTTCCAGGGGTATTTATAGATTCAGATGCAATGAAAATGCAACATACAATTCAAGATGATAACTTACTTACCATTTACATTTTCGGATGCTTAATGGTAATAACACAAAACTTGTTCCAAGAAACACACAGCAATTATCTTATGGTTCCAGAATTATTCTTGGTATATTTATGCTTCTGTACCAGAGAATTAATATGGACTATGTTTTTAAAAATAAAGCATTTTGTCTTCTTCTTATATATTTATTTCTTCCTTAACAACTGAAGTTTAGTCATATTAAGATTTTAATCGATTACAAATAAAGACTCTGAGGAATTCTCAAAAATTCAAAAATCTTAAATATGCATCACTATCAAAGGGAAGATGTGCTGCCTGTTCCTTATTTATCAGAGTCTACCATTAAAGATGGAGCTGTAGTAGTACTTTAATCTTCTAAGTGGACAATTGGAATCAATTTACTTAACATCAGAGTCCACTCTATTCATCATCAGTAGGGATATAATATCTTATCTATTTGATAATTCTTATGTATTTCAGGAAAAATGCTACAAAAATTTTATAGAGCATAAAACATTTAACTACAATAATAGATGAATATGTGCATAAATTATAGAGTATTTCAGAACAATTTATTAACTCTTTTATAATTCACCCACTTCATTAAACTATTTCAAGTTTATCTTGATATAGTTTTTTTTATTCTCCACTCAATGACTTGTGTTACAGGGAGCCCAGGTAGCTTAGCTTAGGTAAGTTATGTGACATCGGCTATAAGAATACTCATGATGCTGTCAGCAAGCTTATGATGTGTCTAGATTAATATCTTCCCCTCTTTATTTCCTTATGTTAATTACTTCTTTATGAGATCAATATAATTTTTTCATAGTAAGATTCATGATTTTGATAAACTAGAAATACCACAGTTGATATATTCAAAATAGAAAATTACAAATTGCATACAAAGTTTAACCAAAAAGTTTAAGAGAAAAAAGGCATTTCAGATAAAAACAAATGTTCATTTGGTGCCAAGAGTGAATCAAAATGGCTCCTACCTGATGGGTCGAAATTCACCTCATTGCCGGGACTTGGGCCCACATCAATAGACACAATTGGAATGAGCTTCCGGAAGTCCCACAGCTTTGTAACTCCACGGGCATCACAGGATGCTATTATGTGACCCTTCAAAACATATAATAAAAGAAATAGATATATTATAACCTGCAGTAAAAACATAACCATGAGATGTATGTTTCCGTTTTATAATGCCACAAAAATATATTTCTCTGACCTAAAAAGAAATCATTATAAAGTTATATTAAACTCTGTTCTTAAGATATGAAATTTTACATGAAAATTATAAAAATACATTTTAAGAAAGCACTTAGATTTTAGTTATGTGAAACGATGTAGAAATATAAAATATATCAGCCCTCATGCTTTGTTTAATTATGCAAATTATGTTTTTTTGAGATATGTGACACATAAAACTAAAATATGAAAAATCAGTGCATATGTGCGTTTCATTTGATTTGATTCTAATGAACGAGGGATGCTATTTGATGCCACAATGAAGTGAAAATAAGAGTTAGGAAGATAAGTAGATGCAGTGGTCAGGAGATTAACTAGGTTCAGTGAAACTGGCTGCAGGTAAATGATACTTATTGTGGTCCTTTAGACAAACTTCTCAGCAGAGATGGTTGGGCTACTTTGTTAACATATTCTGTTTGCTTATGCTTATGCTATCACAGGAAATATGCTAAGAACAAACAATTTTATAGAGTGTAAGACAATGACAATGAATAACTGTTATATTGGAACAAGGAGGAAGGTTGTTTGGATACAGCAAAGGGAAAACAGAAGAGTAGATGAATCAGTTGTAATGGAGAAAGGGAAGAGGCTTTTCCAGCATAGCAATTAGCCTGAGCTCATCCATCAGGAGGTCCACGGCTGTCAAGGCCTCCTGTCTAGACATTGGCCTCTGCATCAGTAACTTGGGGCGAGGTGATAGGAGGCGATAGACAAGAGGGGCTTCTGCTCTGCATCTACTCTCCGTCTCATTGTTTTGCATTCACTTTCTTTGCTCATTCATAAACGTAGTGACTCGGGCACATGAGAACCATATCGCTGTTCACAGCCACTCCCTAGACTCTTTTCAATTGGTTTTACAGTTTCCTTTTTAAAATCTAGTTTGATTGTTTTAACTGTCAAGTCAAAAACCTTCCCTTCTTTCTTAATTTTTAAAAATGTTAAAGGTATTAACCTTATTACTAAATAATTTTGCTATTATAATCAAGGTTATATTTGCTCTTTTCTTATTTACTGCCTGTAGGATATCCTTCCTGTAAGAACTGAACAACTTCTATAAATAAGAGTTCAGGGGAATCGTTTCCATGTTCCTAAACACACCAGTAGTACAAGAGATGCCATTAGTTTTAAAATTCCATAACTGTTGTCACTGGTGAAGTAATATAAAAGCCATGTACCCATTCTAACAAATGAGATGCTTAATCGATTTTACGACTTAAAAGGAGCAGAGAGAATTTGGAATGTCCTCAAGTATGTAAACACATTTTGCAAGAATTGTAAGGAATCAGTGAGTTTCATTCCAGAAAAATGAAAGATCATTTCATAGGTCTTAGTAGGGAATATTAATGTTCCAAATTAGAAAAAGTTCTCTGTAAATACAGAGACTTTCAATCATCTTTAGACATCACAAATGGGATCTTTGTTCAATCTAGAGAGGATAGTAGATAAGTTTTAATCAGAGTTTAATTTGGGTGCACCTTTCACCACAGGCATGTTTATTGACTTGGACTTTGTCTGCAGATTGTAAATTAAAATAGATTTAAAAGTATGCCCTACCACAATGAGTATTAAACCTTGAGGAAATACATTTAAAATTAAAAGAATAAACCTAGTCTCTTCATTTATATTGGGTGAAAATATTAAAATGTTTTTATGTTTAATGTCCCAAAATGCTGCTGCCAAATGATCAATGTTCAGTAGTTTAAATATTAAAATGATTCAACAATTTGTAATATGCTTTTAATAAACCATGGGATGTGCTACATTTTTCAATAAAATGAATGCATAGTGATATTTATGAACCTTTGAGTGGTGAGCATAATTTAACCATGGTTTTCATTGCTTTAAGAACTTAGAGGTGCCGGGCGATGGGGGCGCACACCTTTAATCCCAGCACTTGGGAGGCAGAGGCAGGCGGATTTCTGAGTTCGAGGCCAGCCTGGTCTACAGAGTGAGTTCTAGGACAGCCAGGGCTACACAGAGAAACCCTGTCTCGAAAAACCAAAAAAAAAAAAGAACTTAGAGGCTATGACTAAGGATGTATTAGAGTGAAATAAATATAATAACTTATTAAGAGATAGAATCTGACTTTTAGGTTTGATAATTGTGTGATACTAGTTAATAAAAGAACTACTTAGTTATATCAAGCAGATAGGGTACATATAGAGCCTATCATGATATTTGTAGCCTAATGAAACCCCAGAAAATAAGCATTAAACTAGAAGGTAAATAATATTACCATGGAGCTGATTGTAATAGTTTAGTTTAGTTCAAATCCTGCCTTAACAGTCTTAAGACTAATCCTGATTTTAGTTCTTATGGTTTTGAGTCAGAATCAAACAATGTAGGTGATAAAAAGGTTATCAAGAATTTGGAATATCCTAAAGACTCTAGACTCTCACCTCAGTCAAATTGGAAAGACATCAGCCGACGTCCCTCCTTAAAACAGGACATCAATCTACCATTATACATCTGGACTGTGTTTTGAGAAATCTTGAGGCAGAGAGACATGGTAAAGTGTTAGATGGTGACCTGGGGGAAATCGTGCTATCTAAAATTTACAATAACACGAAGGACAGTGATACTCATTAGGTACTTAGCCTAAACAACGCAAGACTTGAAAGAAGATATGTTCTGGAAGTAGATGAGATTGTCTAAGATTGTAAAAGACTGGCAACTCATGAGCTTTGACAATGTTTCTAAAATGTAATTCTAGGTTAGGTCCCGTTCCATCATCAATCCTAAGATGTAGTGTCCAGACACGAATGTTTAAGCACAGAGTTCAGAAAGAGTTCAGTTCTACTTGGGATGTGTCTATAATCCCCAGGGCCTGGCTTAGTTCCTGTTACATGCTAGCACGGACCTTTAATTAAATAATTGAACACGTGAGAATGAAAAGAATATAGAGTTATCCGTGTTGACTATGTTTTAAAGGATATTTTTAACTTATAGAAATATTAAGGAACTAATGACTATACAAATGAATTTTATTGTCAGACTTAAATGATCCGGCGAAATGTACCAACAGGTAGAAGGCCCTTGCAATGCAAGCCTCATGACCTGGGTTTGATCTCTGCAAGCCATCATAGAAGAAATGGACTCCCAAAAGTTGTCCTCTGATCTCCACATGGACATTAACACACACAGACACAGACACACATCTTCACTATGGCACACAAGCCCACATTCATGTACATGCAATACTATAATAATTATAAATAACAGATACACTTCAAAAATCTTGAGAGAGACTCAAATTAGTTAAATAATATAAGTATAATTTAGCAAAGTGACTTAAATGCAAAATAGAAAATAAATAGTCACCATTTCTAATGGCCCTGGTTAAGCCTTCCAGCCTTTAAAATCAAGAACTTATATTGCAAATGCTCTACAAGCATGAAGCTATTTATTAGGCATGGAACAGTGGGCCAATCTAGTTTATGATGATGATATGCTGAAGGAAGGTAAAACACATATCAACAATGAATACTTTGGACACTTTCAATATTGCACCTAATGGTATATGTTAAAGAAGCTATGATAAAATTCTATTCTTGTTCATTAATAGAAAATAAAAATAAGCAGAATTTGTAACAATAATCTAACATAGAAGAAATGCATCCTGCGTGGTTATACAGTCACCTGACTGCTAGAGGCTTCTTGATGCCAGGTTGATGTGGATGGCTGTGGGACGCTAGCTGATTCACCCGCTCTCTCTCACAACACAGTGCATTCATTTATATATCATAAGAAAATGAAAAAAAAGCATTTCTTGAAGTTACACTTTGTAAGTGATAAATTGAGAGAATTTGGATTTAACAAGACTCTCACAATCTGGACCTAACCCTGAGTACACTGAGCACACTGAGTAACTGGATAAGTGGTGCCAATACCACAAGGTCAAGTTTCTACATCTTTAATGCAAAACTTACTATACAGAGTGACTCAGGGCTACTGGCCTGGGCAACCTGGGGCAAAGGAAGTAGCAACAGGGCTGTTCTCTATAGAGGGGGTAGGAAAATAAAAATGGAGAGCACAGAGGTGAAAGCAACAACCAGAATTCCTTTCCAATAAAATGCTCTGGGTGTGTGCGTGCACACTTACATAATTGTGAGTGCGCATTTGAGTACGTGTGTGTGCACATGTGTGTGCACATGCGTGTGTGTGCGCGCTCATGTGTGCGCGCTCATGTGTGCGCGCGCTTGTGTGCGCGCTCGTGTGTGTGCGCACATGTGTGTGCGTGTGCGTGTGTGTGCGCTCATGTGTGCGTATGTGTGCGTGTATGTGTGTGTGTGTGTGTGTGTGTTTATAATATCTCCCAAGAAATTGCAGATTTACCTATCAAAATGACAGGAGAAGCAAGGGAAACAAAAATACATATAAATTCAACAACACAAAGCCTGAACTAAAACAAAATTCAATATTAATAAATATATAGAACCAGCAATTATGTAAAAATTTATGTAGGCCAGACAATTTCAGAAGAAATGAAAAAAATCACATAGGCTGTATTTTCTTATAAAGATGCAATTATATAAAAATCACATTAGGTTAACAAAACAAAACAATTGGGAAGTAAAAGAGGGGAAAAAAGCACAATGTAAATGACAACGAATTTCCTCAATTGAGGGATTTCTATTTTATTCTATTTTTAATAAAGTTGGAGCCATTGGTGAAAATTCAATATGATTTTTGAAAAAAAAGTTGTATCTTTCATTTATGTGTGTGTATCTAGACATGTGTGTGTAAGCACCTGCAGAAACCAGAAGAAGGTGTCATACATACTCAGCTGAAGACACAGGTGATCACCAACCGCTGAGTGTGGGTGCTAGGAACTAAACTCAGGTTCTCTGCAAAGAGCCATCTCCCAGCCCCTAAATATATTTATTTTAAAAGGACTTAAATAAATAAACGAGACGTTCAGTTGTCTACATGCTTTTCTGGAGAGAAACAACTAGATCATGATAGAAATTTATGGACTTTTATTATGAGGACCCAGCTATACCCCTCCTGGGCATATACCCAGAAGATGCTCCAACATGTAATAAAGACACATGCTCCACTATGTTCATAGCAGCCATATTTATAATAGCCAGAAGCTGGAAACAACCCAGATGTCCCTCATCAGAGGAATGGATACAGAAAATGTGGTACATCTACACAATGGAGTACTACTCAGCTATTAAAAACAATGACTTAATGAAAT
>CM052709.1:61633419-61671396 GCA_028551405.1 Uromys caudimaculatus | reverse complement strand
TGGATATTAGCCCAAAAGTTCAGAATGCCCGTTTCACTTTACAGTAACCGCCGGACTGAGAGTGAGGTCCCAGATGGAGGAGTTGGAGAAAGGTCTGAAGGAGGTGAGGGAGTTTGCAGCCCCAAGGATGGAGCAACAGCGTCAATGGGCCTGACCCCCCCCACCCCCGGTCATCCTGGAGTTAGGACCACCAACCAAAGAATACACATCTATGGACCCATGGTTCGGACCACATATGTGGCAGAGGGTGGCCTCGTTGGCCATCAGAGAGAGAGGAGAGGCCCTTGGGCCTGAGGGTGTCAGAGGCCCCAGTAAAGGGGAATGTCAAGGTGGGACTATGGGAATGGGTGGGCGGGTGGATGGGAGGTGGAATTCGCTCATAGAGGCGGGGAGGGGGAAGGGCTAGGGGGTTTCCAAAGAGGAGACATTGGAAATGTAAATAAAGTATCAAAAATAAAAGAAAAAAAATTTATGGACACCTAAAATTAAACTCAGCTAATAAAATGTAATAAAACTATCAAAATCAAAAGCTAATTTTCCCACAGGAGTTACAGACAGATAACCTGAACTGTTTGTCAAAGAAGATAAAAAGAAATAGTTGCAAAGGAAAATTTTATAATCAGAAGCAATGGGGCATTAAAGAGGAATCACGGTCAGGGGTACAGGAGTGCGCTGGGTGTAGAGGCAGGAGGTTAGTGGTCTCTAAGTGTCTTCCTCAATAACTGCCCACCTTTCTGTGTTTTGAAACAGTGTTTCTTACTGTGCCCATAGATCAACATCTGGCTACACTGGCTGGGCAATAAGCCCCAGAGATTTGCCTGTCTCTGCCTACCCAGTGCTGAGATTATAGTCATTTGTAGTGAGTTTGCTGTTTACATGACTGCTGGAGTAGAATTCAGATTCTCATGTGGTTCTGTATGAAGCTTCATCTGTGAGCTAATGGGCAACTTACTTTGGCTATATTTCATAGGAGTTTGGAATTTTCAGTTAAAACACATATTTTTAATATCAACTTATTTAGATTTTTAGTGAAGGTATTAGTTTTGAAGACTGTGTGTTGCAAAAGACTTGTATTTTCTGTAGGTTCACTAATTAAGAGCTAGAATAAATAGATTTTATTACCACGGAATCTGCTCAGTACAATCTGTAGCATTACATCATCAGGCACAAACTCATTGTATAAATGAAGAAAATAATTTAAAAATATCATAATACCACTTCCCTAGAATTACCTGGATAAAATAATGTGAATTTTTGGTTCATTTAGACTTTGAGAGTTTATCTAGTAAATAAATAAAATAACCAATAAAAAAAGAAAAAAAGAGTTTATTTACATTAGTCATTTTATTTATAGATTATTCTAATGTGGAATAACATGTTATAAATATTTAATAATGTTGAAAATATTCTCACACTAAAGTATATTTAGGTCAATATATAAAATAAATATTTGTAATGTAAACTTTACTCTCATTATTTTTTATAATATTAAAATATAAGAAAAAATTGTGATGAGAAAATACACACATATACATACATATAAATAACAGACATATATATCAAGCATTATAACTATAATTATAATGGCATTATAAATATTATTGTTGCAAGAAAGATGGAGACAAGTAATTCAATCAGAACAGTAGCAAAGAAAATAGTTTGTTTTATTTTATAGCACAAAAAGAAAAATAGAGTCATTGCAAAGAATACGGTAGGAACTCAGACTTCAATGCTTGTGTCTAAGCATTGGAATGATTCGCTGTAACTTTATTTGCACTTTTGCATTTTGAAAATTCCAGTTTTGCGTTACCATTTTTTTTTTAACATCATAAATATTTTCAAATAAACACTGAAGTGCAAACTTTGCATATAAAGCCTGCCGAGTGACCTCATTTTCATTCCCCAAGATTCTGCTTGTAAAACAGACAGGAGCACAGGGTCATCAAGCAAATGGTAGGAACATTAAGCCACAGAAGCATCGGCTGAGTTCAGTGTGTGGGGGTAATGACCTGCGGCTCAGTATTAAGGTATAACCATAAGAAAATGCTTAGGATCATTAGGGGGAAAATTAGTATTTCAAACATTTTTAGTACTGATACATTAGCGTGTGTCTTAGGACAGGCCTATGCAGCATTAAACAATAGCTCATTATACAATTCCCTTGGTACTCAATGGTAAAGACAGATTCAGCAACTAAGTATGGAATTAAAATGGAGGGAGAAGGTAAAATCAGAGAACCCCAAGGAGATCAAGACTAAATGTCAAGGATTGTAAAGAAGTCGGTAAAACTGCTGTGTTTAGAAAAATACTGTGTTTTTTTTTTTTCAATTGTGGGTCTGCAGTTGAGAAAGAGAGACATAGAAGGCTTCTATGACAACCCCTACTTCCTTACCAACACCCCCCGAAGTCACAGCCTAGACAGGAAATCATTGCAGAGAATGCTTAAAATATGTGATAAGGATGCTGAAACATAGCTCTTCACAACTGGTTTCTGCCAGGAGTAGGTGTAGGGCTGGGGTGGAGAAGGATTGAATTTTCTTTAAGGGGCCCTGGGAGTTTGACCATGCTCTCCAGTGAGTATATGGACAATCCAAATTAGACTTCCTCCTTCTCCTCCTCTTCATCCTCATCCTCCTCCTCTTCCTCCCCCTCTTCTTCCTCCTTCTTTTCCTCCTCCTCTTCTTCTCCCTCTTCTTCCTGCTCTTCTTTTTCTTCTTCCTCTTCTCCTCCTCTTCTTCCTCATGTACATTATGTGAAATTCCCAAATAATCAATAAAATATTATGTTAGGAAAAAAGAAAATGCGTTCTTCTCAACCAACTGTTAAACATTAGTGACTATTATATATTGATCCACGGGAGTGTGGGGGCTGCAAAACTAGAAGCTAATGGCCTAGAAACTGTGCAACATACAACTACACAATGGCACAGTTCTCTACAAACTTAGTGATTGGCATCTCACCCCTGTTTTCACCTATATGGATAAGACCCATGTTCCAGTACAGAGAAAAGTCAAGGCTTACAGCGTGTCATTTAACTTGCCTAAAGCCATATCTTTAGTAAAACATAGGCCAAGAACTCACTCCGTGGTAGTCTGACACAGGTGTTCAAACTCTAAGACCCTTACCATGGGAAACATTTCACACTGGCTAAGATACTTTGAGGAGGTGAAGCTCCTGAAATACCATTTAAGAACTTAAAGGGAATGTTCTGTAGCTGAGATAGAACATGATGAAATAGATAATAAAGCTAGCAGAATACTAGCAAGTGTGCATTAGCAAAGGACAAATTGAGCAAGCTAGGGTTTCAATGTATAAAGCAGAAGAGATATTAAAATATGTAGAGACAGTGTACCTATGGCAACAAGCATGCTCTGGTTTGTTCCCCTGCCTTAGGGTCAGAAGGAAGAGGCATAAGAAACATGACACTTCAGTCACCTTATAGTTAATGATTAGATAGAATCAAAAAAGGACAAGAAAGGATGTCCTTTAAATGCTATATTTAGGTACCTAGTTGTTTAGACACTGAACACCTAATCAAGTGTATGGGATCTGAAATGGTTTCTTCCAAGAGAGTAAACAGCAAGATTAGATTCATCGGGAGAAGGCAGCCTTCTGGAAATGGTAACATGTTAGATAGATTAAGAACATGGACGAATATTAGAGAAAAAGCTGAGTGGATGGTAGCATGTATATTTAAAATGTCATAATGTTGAAACACAAATCAGAAACTACATATTATTCCACAAAACTGTGGTGAGTTTATGATGAGGTTAACAATGTATAAGCAATCTGCATTTTTGGAGCATGTATGGAAGAACATGAATTTAGTGTGCATAAGAAAATATTTACTGGTTTTGAGCATGAATATGGGTATCTGAGTGGGAACTTCGAAAGCAAAACTTTCAGGGAAGTCAGTGGGCTATTTCATGTGGCAATTTTCTCAGGCCCTGGACAACTGAACACGCTTTTCCTTGTGGTGATTTAGAAGGTCTCAGGTCTCAAAGAAACTGAGATCTGTTGACTGCATCTCTGCCAGTAGAAACCCTATCTCATCATCCATCACATAATAAATACAGAACATCCTAGTTGTTGGGCACTGTTTTGAGTGATGGATGCTCAGGAGTGACCATAACATCCCTAAGTCCTTGTTTCACCAAGTTCAAATACCGCTGGTGAGAACCATAGGTTAAGATATGTTAAATGCTAATTAATAGGAAAGAGCTTTTTAAAAATATAGATAAGGAATAGTTTGTCTGAAAGAGTGACACTATGACCTTTGGGTTAGGAGCTAGAGGGTTCGTACACACAAGATGTGCTATACATAGGTTAGCACAGGGTGGAGGCGGAGCAAAGAAGAGCATGAGATCAAGGTGCCTGGAAGAAAAGCAATGAAAGGAACCCGGCTCACATTTCCATTCTTTGAAGTCCTTCATTACACAGGAACTCAGGAAGAAAAACAACAACCAAACTTAACTGACAATATGCATTAAATGGACTCAAAATCTTGTATCTGGAGATTAACTGGAAATTATGGTAGTCTTCACTAAGTCTAGATTGCTGAGAGGCAGATAGTCATTCTTAAGGTTTCAGTTAAAAACATATACATCCAAATCTGCATTTTTAGTTCTGATTCCACTCTGAAGAATCCCTCATTTCAGTCCCTTATCACCTCATACAAGGACCCTGAGGCAAGTCCTTTTCCTCAACCTTGGATCTTTTCTGGCCATTCTTGCAGTAAAACTTGCTAAGTACGTTTTCTCCCAGAAGATTTTAGACAATGTCTAGAGACAACTTCGATTCTAACCACTGAGATGAGGGGCATGCAGGTGACTGGGGCCAGGGGACTGATGAAGAGAGGGCATTGTGTCATCCTCAGCATAGACACACGAGTCCATAAAACCAACACCTCCACTGCTGACGAACTGCTCTGCATTCTTTCATTAATGAGAAATGACTATTTTCCCATACAATTCAAACTTGAGTCCCCATTGGCTTGCCTCCTTCCTGCTTATCATCAGTTTCCTCAGATGCTACTGTTTGCTGTTCCTGTGACTCTCTCTCTCTCTCTCTCTCTCTCTCTCTCTCTCTCTCTCAATTCCTCTTCTTGCTCTCATAAAACAGTCACAAAACTTAGCAAATTAATTTTCTCTTTGGTGTGCAAGTCTGTCTTTTCCTCCTTGTGCTACATTGTTAAAAAAAAAATTGGAACTTGTGAGTAATTAAAAAAGGTAACCATGGCAACCAAGGAACAGAATTTTTAGTATAATTTTAATTAGCCATAATTAACATTTCTTCCTGGAGTTGGTGAGTATCACATTAGAGGTTTCAAATTAAACACATTTCTATCTTTGTAAAAAGTTATTTTAAAAAGCTCTACTCTAGACCATGTGTACTATTTGAGGCTTCCATACTTAGCAAAATATTTGAGCAAATGGATGAATAAATGAATAACTCATACCTATGTCTGGGCAGTCAAAGCAAACTTTCAAACTTCCATCTACAGACTGTGATTAAATGCTGTCACAATTATACCAGACATTGTCACTGATTTTATTAATTAATTAATTAATTTATTTATTTATTTATGTTTGAGGAATGACAGTTTTAGAATACTTTCCAGTTCAAAACCAAGGGATGTGGAAGATTACAGTGTCTCCCCAGCCTCTTGAACAAGTTAACGTCTCCCTACTGTGAGCATCTCCCAGCAGACTGCTATGCTTGTAACTGGTGATCCTACCTTGCCACATCACAGTCATCTAAGTTCATGTCACTACCATTCAGTCCTGCTGATGATCTATGTTCTATAGATTTGTACAAAAGATATATCTTTAAATCATTATAATACCACATAGAGTGCTACCATTTCACTAGAATTCTTCCATGCTTTTATATATAGTATTTATTGTATGGGTGTTAAATAAAATGAAGATATTGCTCTGGCAGGATGTGGAGGAGGACATCCCAACCCCCAACACAGACAATGTACTGCAAAGTTAGTGGATTCCTAGAAGCAAAGGAAAGAAAAGGCTTGCATAAATCACACAGCCTGTGTAAATCACACTTGGGACCATTTTGATCTAACCATAAAATGGGTGGTTGAAATGATAATAGCATTCTTTGTAAAAAGTTATAGGTAATCATTCCTCCTAATAAAGATTAATGCTGAGCAGGCAATCTCAGGAAGATTTAAAATTCCTGACCAGCCTAGTTTACAAAGAGAGACTTGGCAAAACCACAGTAAATAAATAAATAAAAGTATAGTCATTTTTTGAAGTCTGAAAGTTTATGGCCCAATATGCAGTAGCAGACTCAAAACAAAAGTTGCAAAACAAAATATTGCAATGCATAACTGAACAATTCCATAAAGCTCTCTCAATATTGAATATCAAACTTTAGTTTGTACTCTTTATCTCTTTGGTTTATTATATCATTTGCTAGAAATTTTACTTCCCTAATTGGACAAAACAGAATGTTCTCTTGTGTGGTGGTTTGAATGAAAATGACCCCTATAAACTCAGATTATTGAATGTTTGACCATTCCCTCTGCCCAGTTAATGGAACTGTTTAGGAAAGATTGAGGGGTGTGGCCTTGTGGGAGGAGCTGTGACACTGGAACTGACTTTGAGATTTCAAAAACTCATGCCAAGCCCAGTCTTGCTCTCTTTCTCTACCTGTATATTGAGATCCAGATGTGAGTTCTCAGCTCCAGTGCCATGAAGGCTTGTCACCATGTCCTCCACCCATGAAGATCAACATGGAAGAATTTTAGAGAAATGGTAGCATCAAAAGCAAAGGGTAATAACTTTCTGTGTAAGTCCCAAAGCACTACCAACCAGGTGTACATTTTCTGCATTAAATTAACATTTTAAAAATAGAAAATAGAAATAGTGATTTGGAAAATGACATAAGAAAACAAGGAACAATAATCTTTAAGAGGCAGGAAAGTAATTAGGCAAGTCTTAAGATTGATGTGACAGCTCTGTGATAGCTTCCGGGGAGAGAGAAGTGAAGCAGGACACAGCGGACTTTGGAACTGAGGAACTGAGGCTGAGGGTTCTGGAAGAGTAATTGTCTATTTAGGAAAGAATAAAGCTGTTGCCTATTTGTGGAATAAGTTCTAGCTGGGCTGCTTTGTCTGGCCTCAGTGGGAGAGGAAGTGCCTAGCCTCACAGAGACTTCAAGTGCCAGGTGGGGGGATACCCAGACTTCCCCCTCAACATGCTCAGAAGAGAAGGCAAAGGGGTGGGGTAGGGTTGTGGGAGGGGGTGACCAGGAGTGGGGCAGTGAGCAGGATGTAAAGTGAATAAGTAAAAAGTAAATTTAAAAAATTACATTAAAACCAACCAAACAAAAACCACACAAACATAAAGGAATACTATTTGGCGTATGCACACAAGGAAGCTACATAAGGGCTCAGAAAGGACAACCTGAAAGGATCACATCAGCGGTCCTTGACCTTCCTAATACTGTGACCCTTTAACACAGTTTCTCTTGTGTGGTGACCCCCAACCATAAAATTATTTATGTTACTACTCCATACCTATAATTTTTCTACTGTTATGAATTGGAATGTAAATATCTGTGTTTTCTGATGGTTTTAGGTGATATCCCATGGAAGGGTCGGTCAAAGAGGTAGAGATCCACATGTTGAGACCCACTGGATTAGAGGGCTCAGAAGAAAAATTGTTCATACAGTTCTGCCCACAATGCTGCCTTTTCAGGAGCCAGACTCTCAGGATCTAGGCCAATGTGTGGACTGACTAGATTACAAAGATGGATCTGCCTCCCCTAGTGGAGAAATGATTAGCCATAGATTGAGTATTACATCACCTCGTCTAACCTAATGTAGGCCTGGAACCTGTCATGGCTTCCATATACTTTGATGGTATTTCAGAAAAATTTGTTTTGATATTTTAGGAATACAAAAATATTTATCATCTAAAATGATTAAGTTAATGAATTTCTGAACTATTGGGTGATATTTCTATTGTACATATAAACTGAGGCTGTTTCTAATTTGCATGTCTGGCTGCCAACAGCTAGGAGGAAAATCTTAGTCTGAAAGGGTTCAAAATCATCAGGAGAGCAGAGGCTGGAGAGATGGCTCAGCAGTTAAAAGCACTGACTGCTTTTCCTGAATTCAATTCCCAGCAACCACATTGTACTGGCTAGTTTTGTGTGTCAACTTGACACAAGCTGGAGTTATTACAGAGAAAGGATTTTCAGTTGAGAAAAGCCTCCATGAGATCCAGCTGTAGGGCATTTTCTCAATTAGTGATCAAGGGGGGAGGGCCCCTTGTGAGTGGTACCATCTGTGGGCTGGCAGTCTTGGATTCTATAAGAAAGCAGGCTGAACAAGCCAAGAAAGCAAGCCAGTAAGCAGCATTCCTCCATAGCCTCTGCATCAGCTCCTGCTCCTTGACCTGCTTGAGTTCCAATCCTGACTTCCTTTGGTGATGAACAGCAGCATGGAAGTGTAAGCTCAATAAACCCTTTCCTCCCCAAATTGCTTCTTGGTCATGATGTTTGTAGAGGAATAAAAACCCTAAGACACACATGGTGGCTCACAACCATCTATAATGGGATCTGATGCCCTCTTCTGGCACACAGTTATACATTCATATACATAAAATAAATAAATCTTTTTTTTTTTTTTTTTTAAATCACTAGGAAAGAAAGTACAGGGTTGGGAATATATATGAAAATCAGATGAAATGTTCTTATTCTTAGCTTTGTGATTAATTTTGGTGCTTATTATTATTTACCTTGGGCACAGGGATCTTGGAATGAAAGTAGCAGGTTAAATTAGAAGTTGAAGAGAAGAGAGGATCAGAACTCCAGAAGTTCTTAAAGTTTTTAAAAAGTGTTTTTTGTGCCTTTTCCTATTAAACTTGGAAATATAAGACTTAACTAAAATATGTTAATAGCACTCCAACCCCATCATAAAGCAACCATAGCATCACACATTTGTACACTTATTGTGTCTATCCTGTGTAATTCATTCACTTCATACAAACAGACATATACATACATACACAGAACATAGTTTCCAAGACGATTACAATGAGAGATTTTGAAACTATCTCCATGAACTTGTTTTCTTCTAAACAATTATATTTAAATAAAACACTTCTGCTGCATAGATTTACATTTGAATGGAACCTGTGCTGGTCTTCCTGCTTCCTAAAACAGTGCCTGATGATGGAGATCCAATTTCAGATTTATGGACATTCCTATGTTCTGAAATACCAGTTAACAAAATGCTAAAATGCTTGGATCTAGAAAAGTTGATCTTTTCTAGAACATTCTGATTCCATAGTACTCTAAGTTTTGTGTTACTATGAGTTGACCAAAAGAATGTATACATACTTTGAAAGATGTGGAGAAATTTTTAAAAGGGGATTCAGTAAAAATGATTAGTCAGTCATTAAGTATTGGTCATTCAAGCATTTCCTCTTAGAAATGCCTGCATTTCCTGTCAGGTTATGGAGTGTGGAAGAGAACTGAATATACAATTAGGAAGGAATGAGGCGTGGTTTCAGACTTTATGGAGTAATCATGGGATCATCGTGAACAAGCTAGCGAGCACACCTCCCAAGCCAGATGACATGCACTACCCTGGCACATTAAGGGTTGCAGACGAAGTAGATCAGTGATAAAGACCTGACTACACAATTGAAAAGTGTGCCGTTATGCTTGGTTCCCAAACTTGCTTTATCTCTGAATGAACAAGTATTCTATGTGTTAGCCTGTAACCCAGCTCACCCCATGCCACTCTAGCTCCTTCCATTACCAAATCAGGAAATGAGGCATTCCTTTTGAGGCTTGAAATAAATAGCATGTGATTTTGTTGGAGCAGTTTTTGCATAAATTTACATAAGAAACTGAAGATCACTGTACCCCCTGAAGAGTAAAAGCTAGCCACCCTTGGTACCACACTTGAAATAGTATACCAGGGATGACAATTTTAATGATGCAGGCACTTAAATTCATTAGTCTGTTGTCCTTTATCAAGGGAGGAAGCAGATCTTTTTATATTCTCTGAGTACTGAAGGCGGAAGGAAAGGAAGGAGAACACTACCAAGGGGAAGAGCGCCAGGTTTCTGTTGCAGCT
The DNA here is from genome assembly GCA_028551405.1 of Uromys caudimaculatus. NCBI lineage: Eukaryota > Metazoa > Chordata > Mammalia > Rodentia > Muridae > Uromys > Uromys caudimaculatus. Next base: position 61,661,282 of record CM052709.1, on the reverse strand, counting down.
CTAGAGGGCACAGAGGGACTTAGAATCTTGAATGACCACTTTAGAGGATAGTTAACAGCAAAATGTAGAATTCCAGACAAATTTATTTCTTTCCAGGTTGGAAAAATATATGACTATTTTTATCCCCCTAGTATAAATTCCACAGTGAGGTCCCTATGAAAAAACGTGTTGCACATTTTAGTAATTTCAAGTTAGTCATTTGAGGACTTCAATATAAATACCTAAAAACATGATGTTTTTATACATCATTGTATAAAAACAATGCTAAATCACTGACTAGCAAAAATAGGAGCACCATGTTAGTGCCTATTCTTAGTAGCAATGTTCGCTTGCTCTTTAGTTGCTGCTAGAAGACATTAAGAGCAGATCCACACAGATTCTGTTTGACCCAGTTTATTTATTGCAATGGTAACCTAAGGTGTTACTCTACCTGGCAAAAGTCTCCTTTCAAGTGGCTAATTATTAGTGATTAATACAGTATTCACCATAGTAACACTGTAGGGGTAACCTTCAATAAATTTATTTTCTATACTATATGTATAAATAGGATCCTATAAATTCAAAGTACTTCCATATAAACATAGACATCATTCATAAGAGACATGTGTGCCATCACAATGTTTATATTTGTGAAGCTCATGTTAATGAGCACATGATATATCTGCTAAAATGTACTGATTAAAAAATACCTTATTAATAAAAACAGATTACAGAATAAAATTTCATATTTAAGTAAAATTCATAGCCCTTCTGAAAAGGACTTTTATTGAGGTTTCTGTTTTACTTTTATAACTTGCATTTGTTATATATTTTTTTCTTTGTCAATTTAATTTTCTAAGAACTTGTTTGTTGAGCTGTAATTTTTTTATTAGTGACCTCTAATTAAATTTTCTTTTACATATGTTGATGTATTTATTTTGTGTATAGGGGAGGTGGCAGAGTCAAATATGTTTCATGCTGCATGTATTATAGACTGTACAAGAGACTAGTAGTTCTCTCTGCCATGTGGGTCCCAGAAACAACTCAGATCAGGCTTGGTAGTCTGCACCTTTGCCTACCAAGCCATTGCTTTGACTCTGTAGCTTCTGATTTTAATAAAATATACCTTTGTTTGGTTTATTTTCATGAGCTTATTTTAATATATATATATTGAAAATATGGTTATTTATTCTTGGGATACTCTTTGGAGACAGCAAGTCTATAATCTTGCTATTGCATGGATTTTATCTATTTAATTACGGATTTATTTTTACCATCTTTATATGACAAGATGGGGAAGTAATCTGTATTCTATAATTTAATGACTTGGTTTCTTTTATAGTTCTAGTTCAATATATAAATTGAAAATTATTTCTAAAAGACAAAATCCCTCATTCTAAGATGATACCCAGAATCATTCTGAATAAACAAAAAACTATCTATCTTGAAGATTGTTATTCTTTTTGTTCAGTTCAGATGCAGAGGCCACCAGTCAGAGAAAATGTGCTGTTGTGTAACACTTGATGCAGCAAGGCAAGGAATATTCTTCCAATCCTGGAATGAAAAGCATGAGCAAGAAACTTAAACATCCCAGAGGTCACAGAAGAAGGAGGAGGAGGAGGAAGAAGAGGAGGAGGAGGAGGAAGAGGAGGAGGTTGAGTGTGCTAACTTAGCTGGTACATACAGCAGACATGAAAATAAAGCATGGTGATGATTGTCATGCCAGATCCAAACCCATAGGAAAGTCAAATCTGCCCCAGGTAATTTGTAAAAGTAACTTTTATTCCCTAGATGTAACTATTGTTTCAGAGACTTACTACTGAATAAGCTCACCCTTTCAAGTTCTTTTTGGCTGGATTCAACTCAGTGGTTCTTGCCCAAACTCCTCCCCAAGCTGACTGATTCAATTGGGCTTCTCTCTGCTTCTCACTGAATTGCTGTTTGGCCTCAAACTAACTCTGGCAATTTGTTCTAATCTTCTGGCTTCTTCCTATTTTCTTGCTTCAATTGCCTCTGCTGACCTGCACTGAACTGCATGAACTCAGGAAAGAACTTAGCTCCACTGCACTGCATTCACTACACTGACTCCCAACTGACTGACTCTCCCTGAACTGCTCTTAAATAGCTTCTCTCCTGAGCACTGGGAGTATCCTCTATTAGACTCATTCTGTCAGATCTTTCTCTAATTTCTCATTTTGTCAGCCCCTCAATTAGACCTCATTGTTTGACATTAAAGGTGTGTACGAAAGGATTCCATCCAGGGGGATTAAAGGTGTGTACTAAGAGCATATCTGCATTCCTGCCAGATCACAAAAACCTAGAAGGTCTTTGGATGTGATCGGAGCAGCTATCTTGCTGGATTAAAATTCTTCTACAGTAATTCCAGTTCTTCTGCTGGGAGACAAAGTTTTAAGTATTTTCACCAAAGAGTCATAATTGTTATACAATTAAATTCCTTCTACAGGAAGGGCAGGCTTTGCTGGCAGTGTGACATATTAACTAGCAGTCATTTATTAAAGTATGGATTTGCTGGGTCACATTCACTGGAGAACACACAATTAAGTGAGGAAAATTACATTAAAGGAGATAATCAAGTGTTCTTGTAATTATGCTATGAGTAAATTGGTGTGACAATTCTTTTTGCTCTAATTATATGATTCAGGGACAATGTGGGATGTATTAAACCTCATCCTTATACGTAATGTAATCTCTTAAGACAAGTCATGCTGTTTATCATACATGTATTTTTTTAACACCTTTAAATGAAATGCAAGACTGAACACAGTCATGGGAGCTGTGTAATTTTATCTTGATATGTGGATGTTGTTAGAGGATTTTTGTGCCATGAAACTATTTAACTGAGACTTCCTTGTATTAGATCATTTCCCCGAAAGAGTAATATTTTGAAGAAGGATTTTTTTCTCTATAAACAGAAAACATAATTTGAACTATTTAGGTACTTTTAATCATGAGTAGGCTACAAAGCATATTAAAGTTTAAAATTGATAATAGAAAATAAATGTAAGTTGCCACATCAAACATTGTCCTGTCTTCTTAGTTATGTGACCTATAGTGACTTTCTAATACTTGTCGATCAAAGAATATTTATTGATTAGTTTATTTAACAAGAATCATGTCAAGATCTATGGAGTTAAAATGTTAAGATGTTACACAAAAGAATCAATTACAATTATAACCAGGTCACACTGTATAAAAAAGATTTTGGAACCACAGAATACGCTCTGTGATAATTTTAGAGGGCCACCATGTTTAACCAATAACAACAGTCTAAGTTGTCAGTTATATATCTGCTAGCTGTCTATCTTTTTATAAATGAAGTCCCGTACATATCTTCTTGTCTTTCTATCCCCTCACATCATGATGCTGACACATTGAGAACTTGGCCTTGGAGCTCCTGCTTGCAGTTTTTGCCTTCCCTTCTTTGCAAACTTTCTTTAGATACCATTTCTCCAAGTGTGCCTCTATTATTAGGTCCCAACTATCTCATTACTTGCTTTTGCACTGATTTATTTTTGATAGATGTATACTGTTTCCTTACTGCCAAATGAGGCCAATAAAGACAGTGCTTGGTATTATTTACTGCTGAACCCACAGAATTGATAGCCATGCTCAGGACACAGTAGGTGCTTTTGTGAATGGCTGCTAAGTATAAACTTCCTATTGAGCTTTTGTCATAAATGCTCAAGAGTCATAATAAATAGAAAGCAAATAATCTTTATAGTCAAAGAGGAAATATCAGAAACGATGACACAATCACATAGCTTCTGAATGGCATGTGCCTTTGAAGAAAATAAAGTCTATATAGAATCACCATTGTTTACAGATAGTAGCTACTGAAGAGGTTGTGTGATAAAATGTAGAAATTATTAAAAGTCCTTGTCCAGGGTTTCTATTCTGCCTTTGGTTGTTGAGTTCCCAGAAGAAAGACATACTCCCAGCCTTTATATTTACAATATGTTTTATTCAGCACAACAGATGGGCAGCTGCCCATCCATCCTCTGTGCTGTTAGACTCTACCTCCTGTTGATAATACCAAGTTATTACTTACTATTAACTACGTTCTATCTGGACTGCTCCTAACTCCAATTGGATAGCCTTTAGGGCCATGTTTTCTTGACCTTTATCCCATGGCGACTTCCTTGTTCCTTCCCTCCTCCTGCACATCCTTCTCCTATCGCATGATGGCTTCTTCTCCTTCCCCTCCCCATAGTCTTCTCCCTCAAGCCTGAGAAACCTCAACCTCACCTATGTCTCTTCTGCCAAGATACTGGTGGTTGGGATCTTTATTTACCAGTCACAGTTAACTGAGAGCAGGGTCACTCAGCGTCTTTATGTTCATACTCTCTTGTCTCTGGGACATCAGTCTTAGGGGCCCCAAATTAACATTAGAATACAAGCAGCATTAGGTCAACCCACTACAATAAAATCTTAAATATAGATTTTTTTTTAAATTTTTGGCATATTTCTAAGAATAGAGCTATATAGAAGAGAAAAAAATCCTTTATTTTTTAGAATTTTTTAATTGTCTGAGTATATAAGTTTGTACTTTACCATTCTTAATGTTCATTTATTAGAAATTATTTTCCTTGCAGATTATTAGGGGAGATAATTAAAACTTATTTAATAAAATATTAGTAAAAATTGTACTAGACAAGCTTAAAAGATATTTAATTTTTGAGTATATAGAAACACTGAAATTCAAATATTATATAAAATAAAATATCATGTTACATAAGTTTTCTATTCTATTGCTGTTTTTCCAATTTCCCTAGATGGACAGAATGTGATGTGTTATTTTCAGAACACACAGAATTTTGATGTACATATCATGGAGGTGCAGGAAGAAATATTAACTGACATCAAATATCAGTATTATTGGCCTAGCTACATACTTAATGACATCAAGCTAGAGTGCTAAAGAAGGAAACAAAATTGAAATTTTTGTAGTATATAAATACTGCCTGACGTCACTGCCCTTCCCAGAATCAATGATTGCATGACCTAACTTACTGCAGTTTTATATGAAATGGCCAGAAATTGAAACTATGTACATTTTGTTTCTACTTGAGTCTGTTAGAACACATACACACACCAGAAACAGGCAACTTGAGATACTTGCTCATGTCTTTAAAAAGACAATGAAATCAATGCATGTATGTCCGCATAGAGGCTACTTAGGAAAAAGCCTAACTCAGATTGCAATCAAACTCAGTTTCAGAAAGATTGGCATGTGTGTGTGTGTGTGTGTGTGTGTGTGTGTGTGTGTGTGTGTGTGTGTGTAAGAACATTCATGTGCGTATATATGTATATATAAATGTTGCTTTTATTTCTTCACATGAAGGGATGAGATGTGTGAATACATGGCTTGGGCTGAGCCCAGAGTGTTTCTCTAACTATCACTAGGCCTAGGCCTGGAAGCTTCTAGACTCTGTACACTATAATCTTCCAAGGTGACTTATTCAATGTGGCTCCTCTCAGCTTCTGATTGAATTGCTCTGCCTGGCCTCACACTAACTTTGGCAACACGTTCTAATCCTCTGGCTCCTTCTCATTCTCTGGCTCAAGTCTTCATCTGTGTCCAGCTTGTTCTCTCTGTAAACTGCCTCTGTAAAACTGCCATATGCATACATCACATACCATCCTTCCCCTTTCATACACGCACGCGCGCGCGCACACACACACACACACACACACACACACACACACACACACACACACACACACTGCTGTTAAGTAGCCTCTTTTTCCTGTGCTGTTCTCATGTAACTTGGGCATATCCTATTTCTGACTCATTCTGTCAAATCATTCTCTATTTTGTCTGTCCCCCAATCAGATGTCACTTTTAAACATGGCTGGTTTCCTCTACAAACTAATCTTACCTTCATTGTTAGGGATTAAGTATACTAAAGGAATGTCTGTATTCTAGCCAGATCATACTGTAGTTCAGGGCATGTCTGCATTCCAACTGGATCGTGTCATTGGCTATGATTCCTGACCAGAGCAGCAATGTTGCTGAATTAAAATTCCTCTACATGTATGTATGTATGTATGTATGTATGTATGTTTGTATGTACATGTGAGTTGGATGGCCAAAGAGGCCAGAAGATAGCATTAGATCTCCTGCAGCTAGAGCTACAGTTGGTGTGAACCACCATATACAGTGCTAGGAACTGAACTTGTATATCATGTCCTGCACAAGTAAGTGTTCTTTATCATGAGCCTTCACTCAAAATTAAAATCTTTATTAACTAATAATTATATGACAAAATCCAATATGAAAGAGACAGAATACTCCTATGATGGTTTGAATATGCTTTGCCCATGGGAAGTGGCACTATTAGGAAGTATGGCCTTGTAGAAGTTGGTGTGGCTTTGTTGGAGGAAGTGTGTTACCCTGGGAGTGAACTTTGAGGTTTATTGTGTTCAAGCTCTGCCCAGTGTGGAAGAGAGGCCCTGCCCCCTGGCTGCCTGCAGAAGACAGTCCTCTCCTGGCTGCCTTTGAATCAAGCTGTAAAACTCTCAGCTCCTCTATCACTACATCTTGACCTAAGCTTTTCACAGCCACTATGCCCCTAGAAGCCTGACCATGCTATTGTTTGGAGGAATGTGGATGTTGGAACTTTAGATTTCAAAAGCAGTGCAATGCTTTAAGCGGGACTAAATGGGACACCCTTGTTAGAAATATGGAAGACATTGGTACTTTGGGTGATTTGAACTGTGGGGGACTGACTCACGAGGTTTTGGAGGAGAAGAATGCTTATGTGGCCTAAAGACTTTTTATGATATTTTGGTAAAGAATGTGGCTGCTTTTTGCCCTTGTCCAAAGAGTCTGCCTGAGGCTGAATTGAAGAGACACCATGAACATGACAACTCTTATAAATGACAACAATTAATTGGGCTGCTTCCAGAGGGTAGTCCACTATCTCACGGCATGAAGCATGGCAGCAAACAGGCAGATGTAGTGGTGGCGGGGCAGAGAGGTCTACATCTTGATCCAATGGCAGCCAGGAAAGAGCGTCTTCTTCAGGCAGCCATGAGGAGGGCATCTCTTCCACCCTGGGCAGAGCTTGAGCATAGGACAACAGAGTCTACCCCAAGAGTGACATACTTTCTCAAACAAGGCCATTTACTTCAAAGAGGCCACACCTGCTAAAAGATTAGTGTACCAAGTGCCACTTCACATGGGCCAAGTATATTCAAATCACCACAACTCTTATTGAAGATATCTATTTTAGTAGTTGCATAATTTATTTAGAATAATTTTAGAATTATAATACTGTTAAAGTCCAAACTATATATTGTGGCTTTATATTTATGTTATTTTGTGTTGAATACATATGCTTTTATCTTTTGCATGGCAAAGTCAGAGTCCAAAAACGAGTAGAGTACAAACATAACTGCAATTGATAATGCCCAATATTTCAAAGACATAGCTTCAAAGAAATCATGGGAGGTCTTGGAAAATTAGTTCAAATCAGACACAAAAATTAAAGTGTGGGGAATTAAAAAATAATCCAAATATAGGGATGAGAAGATTAATGTGAGGTAAATGGACTGTGCCATCAGACTGAAGAACTGGTAAGGTTGACTAATCCCAAACCCCATGAAACTCAGAATTGAGTAAAGTAGACATGGGGTCAGCCTCCTGCGAAACTACCCACTGTTGAACACATAAACAGGACACTCCACTGGGAGGACCATAACAATCAGTCATGCAGGTAAAACATCTGAAGCCCTTCCCATGCTAATAGAGCATCACTACCACCTCAAACTGAGCCAACAGGAAGCAACTACCCTGGATCCCACCCTACTCCTCAATGTTTATAAAGTTCCTATGCACTTAGAATAAAGTGCACAAGTTATTTCACCAAGAATAATCGGAGAGTGGCTGCTTTAACAAGCTGTAACACTTTGGGCAGGAGTTTTCTCTCTTGAAGCATTCATTGCTGGACCTTAGCCCCACCTGGCAGGTTGAGCTCTCACCCCTGCTCTCCCTGAAGCTGCAGTCACAGCTGCCTGCTGTTACCAGCTGTACCTGCTGCTGCTTGCTCTGATGCTTGCATTGGCATGGCCACCATAGTGAGCAAGACCTGGGACCCCGGCTGCTTCCCTGTACGGCCTTCCCTTCTGAGAGTTGTAACACTTTGGCCATTTCCAGCTGGACCAGAGACCCATGGAACCACGGATTCCACAGAGCACAACAGGTAATCCATCCAATTTGCAGCATAAGCATGAGGATATGTTTTTGATCCTTAGTATCCAAGGAAAATGCTCAATTTGGTGTCATATATTCTAATCTCATTACTGAGCAGATAGAGTGAAGCCTAATTGGTCATCCATGGGTCCAAGTGAGAGTTTTGTTTCAAAAAACAAGGCAAAAGGCTGCTGAGGAATGACACCCAAAGCTAACCTCTTGCCTCCACATACACACTCAGATTCATGGATAATTTATGAACAATAAGTTTTAGCAAAAATATAAAGTTGTTTCTAAAGGAAAATCTAGAAAGGCTTGACAAGAAAATACTATTTAGAGAACAACGTCAGAACTTTTAGTTGAATTGTAGGAAGGCAATTAAAGCAGCACACCAGCTCTTAAAAAACAGGCACAAGCAAACAGATCCATATGTAGATGCTATGTAGAGACTCAAACAGAATGTGTTAAAAGTCTTACAACACATAAGAGCAAAGATCAAACATTATCTACAAAGGATCAATTGTTTCATGGTAAACAGTCTCCTTTGCAACAATAGTGCCAGGAGAAAAACTGAACAACAGAATGTAAAGGAAATAATGGAATTATCAGACATGCAAAGACTCAAAATTTTACATTCTCCCAGACAGAAAGTACTACCAGGGAATATTCTTCAACAAAGAGAAATGGAACCCCAAAGGAAAAGGGAGAGGCTAGCTGAAGTCAAAGAGCTAAGACCATGTATTGGTATGTCTAATAAATACCAACTATTTGCATGGACAATTTCTAAGAATGACTAAAAGGCAAATAAAATAACAAAAGAAGTACAAAGAAATCAATGGGCACTTTGAAGTGACTGAAGGAATTCCAGCACAGTCAATCATAGGTTGATCTCCTAGAGAACAGTGACCAGTGGAGATATCAGGTGACAGTACCTACAATCTCATTTTCTACAATAGATGATACACACACGTCAAGGTGCTCCATAGTTGCCTTTAATCTTTTATTACATTATATTGTCTGCCTTTTAAAAATATAAATAATCACCTCCATCCTTTCTGATGATTTGGCCTTGGTTTATAAAAAAGACTTATCCTATTTGTCATTTGTATATAGGAGGGCTACTGATTATTTTGAGTTAATTTTACATCCAGCTCCTTTGCTGAAGGTGTTCATCAGCTTTAGGAGTTCCCTTGCAGAGTTTTTGGGGTCACTTATGCTTGCAGTTACACCATCTGCAAATAGTGATACTTTAACTTCCTCCTTTCCAATTTATATCCCTTATTATTCTTTGTCTTGTTGCTCTAGCTATACCTTCAATATTATATTTAATAGATATAAAGAGAAAGGGAAGGGCTAATATCAAAAGTGTATAAAGAACTCAAGAAACTAGACATCAAAAAACTAAATAATGCAATTAAAAAGTGGGGTACAGATCTAAACAGAATTCTCAACAGATGAATCTCAAATGGCTGTGAAACACTTAAAGAAATGTTCAACATCCTTAGCCATCAGGGAAATGCAAATCAAAATGAGTTAGCGATACCTATCAGAATTGTTAAAATCAAAAGCACAGGGACTTCTCATGCTGGTGAAGTTGTCTACAAGGGGAACAGTCCTCTACTGCTGATGGAAGTGAAAATTTGTATAGACACATTGGCAATCAAGATGACATTTTCTCAGAAAATTGGAAATGGATCTACTTCAAGACCCAGCTATATTGCTCCCAAAGGATGTTTCATTCTACCACAAGGACACTTGCTCAACTATGTCTATAGAAGCATTATTCATGATAGCGAGAAACTGGAAACAGCCTAGATGCTCCTCAACCAAAGAATGGATAAAGAAAATGTGGTACAGTTACACAATGAAGTATTACTCAGCTGGTAAAAATGATGACATTATGAAATTTACAAGCAAATGGATGAAATTAAAAAAGTCATCCTGGGTGAGACCCAGAAAGACAAACATGGTATGTACTCACTTAGAAGTGGATATTAGTGGTATAGTACTCAAGTACCATCAAGTACCAAGGATAATCATGATGCAGTTCACAGACTCAGAAAGGCTAAGTAACAAGGAGGCCTTAAGTGGGGGGGTGGGCATAAGGATCTCCCTGGGAAGGAGAAATAGAATAGATTTTGCTGGTGGACTGGACATTTGTGGGATTGGGAACAAGAGAGATCAGGCGGGGGGGGGGGGAGGAAAGAAAATACTGGGAGAAACGACTGGAACTTGAAGGCATTTTAAGGGTGAGGTGGAAACCCAATATAATAGAAACTCCACAGAATCTGCAAGAGGAACCCTAGCAAATATTCTTAGTAATGGGTGGCCCAGAGCATGAACCAGCCATCTTCTATAACTAGGCAAGGTGTCAAGTAGAGGGATTGGGACCCCAACTCAGCCACAAAATCTTTCACCTTCAGTTTGTTCTGCCTGAAGAGTGTTCTGGGACCAGAGCCTTGCAGAATCAAAGAGACCAGAGAGACTTCATTCAGCAACTGATGCAAACAGATGCAGAGTACCACAGCCAAAAGTCAGGTGGAGCTTGGGGAGTTTTGCTGGGGGGGGGGGGATGGAAAGAATTGGAGGAAGCAGAGGGGTCAGGGACACACCATGGCAACAGGGCCTACAGAATCAACTGATCAGAAGTCATGGCAACTCACAGATCAGGTTGGTTGCGTATATGTTATGGCTGAGTAGCTTGGTATTGTTCTGGGAATCCTAGCAGTGGAAGCAGGGGCTGTCTCTGACTCATTTGCCTACTTGTGGGACCCTTCTCTTCCTACTGGGTTGTTTTGTCCAGCCTTGATGTAATGATGGTTTGTGCTTGGTTATGTCACTGGGAGGCCTTCTGTTTTAAGAGGGGATTTGGGGAGGTGGATCTGGAGGAGAGAGGAGGTTGCAGAAGAGGCTAGGCGGAAGGGAGGGAGAGTAAGCTGTGGTAGAGATATAATATATGCAAGAAGAATAATTAAAAAAAGAATCACCTACAAATGTTTTATGTCACTTTATGTACTATGTCAAGTTAAAAATCATAAATTATATTATTTAATAAAAGGTTACATTTCAATGAAATATACAAAAAGGTCTTAGTAAGAAAAACAAAGCACTTTCATGTTTCCTTAAAATATTTCGTTACAGAATAAGAGGAGATAAATTTTAAATAAATACCTACTTCTAAGAGAGAAATCAGTCACCAATGTAGGCATTAGAATTTTCATAAACAATGACATAATATTTGATTTGAATAGGTTTCAGGGCCATATGCATTAATTCTTTCTGTAAATGTCTCCAAGACTGTTGGTCCTAACTGTTAGACTTTGATGTCTGCTTATTGACACCAAAACTGCAGAATTTTCTTAAAACTGCTTGTGTATATAACAAAGTGCAATTTTAGCTATGAGCGTAACACCAATGCCGTCTCTGGAGGCATAAAGCAATTAGCAAGGCTAATACGTGATTAAAATGTTTGTTGTATGTCTATGCAGTGTATAGCACAGTTGCCACCACTGCCTCGACCTGTGCTTGTCTAAGTGTTAACACTGTCACTATGGCTCTGTGCTCTGTACTCTCTATAATCCAACTTCCTGATACTCCTCAACAGGTATGTTACAAAAGATGCATTTGCAAAACAGATAACACAGATGCCCCAAAATTTCACTGGAGAATTTCAGCAATCATAGCAAAGCACATTCTCTTCTTTCTCTCTTTACTTTATTTCACAATTGATGCTTCCCCCCCTCCTCCAAGTTACCCCCTCTTACCTTCCCTTTCCCTCCCACCCACCTGTCCTCCCCTTCTTCTCAGTAAAAGGGAAGCCTCCCATGGAACTTTGGCATATAAAGTTGCAGTAAGTTTAGGCACATGTTATTCTATTGAGGCTAGATGAGGCAGCCCAGTTAGGAGAAAGGGATCCAAAGTCAGGCAACTTAGTTAGAGACAGCCCCTGTTCCTGTTTTAGGAATCCCGCATAAAGACCCAGCTACACAGTTGTTACGTATGTTCAGAGGGCCTAGGTCCATCCCGTTAATACTCTCTGGTTGGCAGTTGAGTCTCTATGAGCACCTATGGGTCCTTGAATACTTCCTCCCCCTCTTCCACAGCTCCCCAAGCTCCACTAAATACTTGGCTGAAAACACCATTTCTTAGTACTTATTAAGTTCTTCTAGAAAGGCTCAATGAATGGGAGTTTCCAGAAAGTCTTTTGAGATGCTGGTTTGGAGCAGTAATAAAGCAGTGCCTCCTTTTCCTGTGAGCAGCGTGTGTATCCAGGACCAGGCTACTCACTCTGCCTTTGGACACCTGCATTTCATACCCTCCGCTATTTGAAATGCATACAATTAATGTGTATCAGCTGTGGTGGCCAGTTTAGCAAATCTAATTTGGGTATTTCCATATTTATTCCATTTACCATTCATAATGTTGAATAGTGGGTCTTTTTTCACCATGATATTGCTCACCAAAATAAAATGCCTGAATTACAAAATATAAAATTACTTCCTTTCAGTTTCTATTTAATTTTCCTTGAGCATGAGAAGGTTTAATAAAATCTTAGCATAAATATCCTATATCATGTGGCCCATGGTGCTTAACTATCTCACTATTCTGTTAGAAATAAAATTTTACTTGGTAAGTAGGACCAATCCATAATATAATATTTTTCAACTAATTGGCTCACTACAGTCAATTAAACAGACTGTGCTGTAGGAGACAAATCTGGTACAATCTAATTGTGGTGGCACCTATCGTTAAACCTTTCAGAAGTGACAGATACAACTGCACAGTTTCAGCTAGAGCATTCGACATTCCCTCAGAAGATATAAGTTTTAGAGAATGTTCTTTTCTTCTTTCTTAAAGAATATCAGCAGGGTAGTAACAGCATTTTGACTACGCTGTCATTTTGAGTTCGAAGTGAGCAATCTATCAGATTTCCTTTTTGGCTAATTGGAAAAGAGGAGGACTATAGAATTAGGGGTTTTTCATTCTACTGGGAGCTTGGAGATGAATTGAGATGTTAGGTGTAATTAAATCATGAACTTTGAGGTATTTAGGGGCCATTCGTCTAGTCAAACTGCTTTCATCTGAGAAGGTCCAAACTTAAAGTATGCTCCTATGATTATTATCTGAGCTCCTTTAAAGACATCGCCAATTAGCTTAGCAACTCAAAGCACCGCTTAACCCTTCTAGCTGAATGCATCTAGCCACGAATAAAGTGTTCTTCTTACAAACTTATATGTAGTAAACTGAAGTAATCTGTTTTTCCCCCACTGCTTTTTATTTTCTACATTTCACTTTTGGCACTTTTACTTTCATTAAAGATTTTGCATTTAAAGATGAAAACTTCTGCACAGCCATGGTGGAACTTACTTAGGCAAAAGTAAATAACCACACACACACACACACACACACACACACAAAAAAAAAAAAAAACAAAAAAAAACAAAAAAACAAAACATGTGTGTGTGTGTATGTATGTATGTATGTATGTATGTATGTATGTATGTATGTATGTATGTTTGAGGTCAGTCTGAGCTTCAATATAAGTTCAAAGACATCTTGAGCTCCAGAACAGCACTTTGATTAAAAGAACCAAGGTGATCTAGGCTGTTTGTCTGATGCATACAAGACCCCGAATTCAGTCCCCAGAACTACAAATAGTTAGGGTAGCATCTACTCATTTACTTTCTGAAGCCTGTGCTGGATACCAGGCTCTGAGGAAGGTGTACACTACAGCCTTCTTCCTTTCTAATGCTACTGCCGTGTGTGTGTGTGTGTGTGTGTGTGTGTGTGTGTGTGTGTGAATTTGTGAACTTTAAAGTTCTGTACCCATCTTCTATTTCAATACATTTCTCTATTCCTTCCAGTTAGTTCATTCTTCATTTGTTGTCCTCAGGTTATTAAATATTCATTTTACCTTGGAAATTACTTTCATTAAACTTAATTTTGACATTTAAAGAATCATATGTATTCACTGAGAGAAGTGAACTCACCCTTGGTGTGAAGGTGGCATCATTGATGGAATGCATGTGACCATACAGAGACTGCTCACATTTACCCTAGGGGATAAAGCAGAGATGAGTTTATTTAAGTCATGTTTAGTTCATCTACAAAATTCCCTTCTCATGATAGAAAATAGAATAATAGATGTGCCATCAAGTACAATTCAGAATGATCGAGGTGGGGTTTATAGGATGTTTCACAGTATGGCACTTTTTGCTAGAAATCTACTATTCTTATTTGGGCCACAGTGCTGGCAGGGAACTCTATCTGTGGCTCCCATGGTGAATTGTTTAACAGATGGCTACCCCATCATTGCTGAGGCTGGAGGTGTGAGTCTACTTTTTTTTTTAAATATAAGGTCAGAATGGAATTTCACATTTTCAAAGATCGGCTTTTATATTGTTATTACATGTATTAAATGCTGTAGAAGATGTGTGATGGTGTTTTACACAATAAGCATTTATGTACATGTGGCAGACAGACATGACTATCCATTTACCTTACCTCTTCCAAAATGTAACTTAAATTAAATATGAAAAACTCCAAGCTTCCATTTAAATGTTTTCAGGAATGATGGCCCCATAGCACACTGCAGTGAGGAAGCTACATATGGAGACTTTCATCTTGAAACTTATGTTCAAAGAAGAATCTTGACTATATTTGGAAATTAGTATCTTTAGAAACAGGGAAGATTATAGCTAGATTATTGTTTGGAATACTATTGTTATAAATTTTGAAATTCAGATCTCATTGAATAATTTATTCAACAAGCAATTTCTCAATAACCAATATTGTTTGGCATAATTCTATGTACCTACTACCTTTGTTACAATATGAAGCATACTGTCATGCTTCTGTACTGTAAGTGAGAGGAGACAGCTATTTTGTTTAAAAGGCAGAGAGTGTGTTTGCAGAGAGCATTAGTTTGGTTGATACATATTGGGGCTCAGAAAATGACAGCAGTATGCAGGAGGGACCCACTCTGAAGCTCTGTTATCTGTTGAAGAAGTGCTCCCCAAAATAATGCTATAATTCTTAGATCTTTTGCAAGGTTTCATTGTCCAGGGAAGATTAAGCTGGAATGACAGGAAGGAAGGGGAATGACGTCATATCGAGGAAGCTCTTCCAACATGTTCTCTTCTCCGGCTCTGATACCATTTGTCAACTCTTGTCTATTCTTTAGGCCCAACTAATTTTCCCCAAAGCCATTGCTAGTCTTCTAAGATTGCCTTAGCACCTAATCCTTCTTTCCTACAAAGAAGGTATTTAGCTTCCATCAGAAATTAACAGGTTAATAATTTTGTATGTTTTCTTCTCCTGTTAAAGTATGTGTATTGGTTCAGTTCAGCAAACTTTCAGAGGGCACAAGGGAAATATTTCTTATTGCTATAAGGAGCTATTGGCAAATGTGATTAAGCAGAGTGACCCTTTTGGCCTTACCAAACAGTAAAATCTATCTGAAACCTGAAGTTAGTAGGGAGTCAGGGTAGATATCTGCTTTAGTGAGTATTCCTCCTACAGTGAAAACTCAGAGCAGAAGTTCCCAGGTGTGGAGAGTGCAAGCATCTTTCTGGAAGACCAAGGAAGGTCAGGTAGCTGGCTGGGGTCTGCTAAGGGGGACAGAAGATCTAATGTCGTTCACTACCTTCAGGTCTTAAAAGACTGAAGAGAGAGGAAAGCTACAAGATAAGATGGTAAGGCAGATTCTTGGGTGTTCCTTCATGTTATTGAGCAATTCTTGTACTTTCTTAAACTAGGCAGTGTTGGAAGCCCTTTTTTACGAGGCTACATGTAGAGCTCATGGCTACCACTGCACTGGGCAATTTCAATGTTCAGTGTCTCTTTACAGAATCAATGCATGCTACTAATCCATGTTCACAGGACTCAGAATTTTCCCCACATAAATTGGAAGTTCATAAAAGAGCACACAGAAGCATGTCCACAGTCTCTGAGGGTTTGCTCTCCACCTTTTGTTATTCTGATCCAGTTTCTTCATGCTGTTACCCTTTAAACCAATTATGCCAAGGAACACAAATCATCCCAATTCCCAAAGTAGAAATAAATTACTCACAAGCCAAACAGGCTGAGTATAAGATGTTATAACCACTATTATGTTTATTTATAGACTTTTCAACTCCATTTTCTTTGAGAATGACTATAGAGTAATATAATATTATACTTGTACAATGAATGTTAAACATTCTTACAAAGTTTTATGTAGGAAGATTTTTCTTCAATTTTTTTTCAGATACTTGAGAATCTCTAAATTATTTGATTAATTGGTAGGAAAAATGTATTTTCTGGATTCAAATCCTGAGTGCCAAGTTTTAATTCAAAAGTGAATCTCTGAGGCTTTCTTGAATAGCCCTGGAAGTACCAGTTATAATGGAAATGCTGACTGACCACATTTGTGCCACTATAACAAAACCTGACTTGAAGATAAATGTTTCATGAATTAAGAAAAGTTTCAAAAGTGTTTCTATTGAGCTTTGTTCCCAAGATAAAAGTGAATCTACTCTTTTTGAGGCAGAGAGAGCATGTGGGTTACTAATATTCTAGTCTGCAAACAGGCTTAATCAAAAGCAATATCCAAAATGGTACGTTGAAATGTGGAATAACTTCTCTGATGAATTCTTGTCAAAATTGTTTTTGTTCAAAGGAAATGAAAAAAGTAAAAAAGAGGCTCTTTTAAAACTACCATATGACCTATGCATACTGTTTGGGCATCTAATTCGCCACACAGAAGAAGCTGTGTGGTGGGTGGATTCTGTCAGCAGCCCTAAATAGGGAATGCTGATCCTTGACTTTTGGATCTGACATGCAATAGCAGTCTGACCTTAAATAAATAGCTTCACCTCACCTAGCCTAGTTGCCTATTGAGAGCACTGAAGTAACAGTACTTGACTTTTGGTTCTGTTGGTAGGAATGAGCTAACAATGAGTTGAAATGCAGTATACTTCCTGTCACAAAGTAATAGCTTAACAAATATTTGCAGTTGAGATACAAAGATGGCTCTGAGAGCCAGAACACTTCCTACTCTTGCAGACAATATGGATATGACTCCCAGCACCTACACTGGGAGGTTCACAATTGCTTGGAACTCCAAGTCCAGGAATCCAGTGCCCTCTTCTGGTCTCCGAAGCCCTTGTGCACATGTAGACAATCAGGCAAATATAAATACATGCTGTCTTTGGGCCTTATTGCAGGATATGTCATCACACTGTGAATTCCAAGATTGTGAACTGAAAATTAGCTTGTTGTGGGATGTCTCAAACCTAGCACACACCTTTAGTCCTAGAGCTAAATAAAGTCAACCCTAGGTCAAGAGGCAGAGTAAGCAACCAGCTGACAGGGAGTGAGTAAACAGGAAGTAGGAATACTGAGTTGGAAGGTATTTAAGACAGCGTGGAGAAGGATAAAGAGCTTTTCCTTCTGGTATATGAGTGTAGTAGGACGGTCAGCTGGCTGCTTTCTCTGTCTCTCTGAGCCAGCAGGGACCTTGTAGGGATGTAAGGCAAGAACCGAGAGGCAGGAAATGCTATGGAGGAGTTCTGCTTACTGGCTTGCTCTTTATGGATTTCCCTGCCTGCTTTCTTATACCACTCAGGACCACCAGCCCTGGGATGGTACTGCACACAGTGAGCTAGACTCTCCAGATCAATCATTGGTCAAGAAAATGCCACCCAGTCTTGCCTACAATCCAATCTTATGGAAGCATGTTTTCATCTGAGATTTCCTCTTCAGTTGAGCCTATCTTGAATCAAGTTCAAGTAAATAAACAAACAGAATATATGCATGCCAGAGATATATGACTGCTGAGGTACTCATGGCTTCCCAATGGACATCTCTGTTGAATTTTTAAATAGGTCATCCATGTGGTCTGGACTGTGCCCTATAGTTTGCTCCCCTTAAGCTACTGGCCTGCTCCATAGCCTGCTCCACACTAACAATATCCCCTGGGACCTCTCTTCCCTAAAGGAAGATGCTTTCTGTATTCAGAGAGCAACAGAAGAGTGAGATGGATAAATAGCCACTCCTGTATCCTTCAGCTCAACTACTGTTTTGTTAGTGGACCAAACTCCATCTTTCTGTTGTATCTTTTTCTGTATCTAAAGCATACACTACATGCAGTAATGTCCTCCTCTTGCACTTTTGGACCTAGGGATAGTGATGTATTCTCATTATTGAATGTTCTGAACCCTGTCCACTGTTCTTGTGACACCTGTTACCATAGGTAACCAATCTGGTACTGCCTGTCGGGTATAATGTGCAAAGAAGGACATCTCTACTGGTCATCTATCCCTCAACAAAACACTTCTTCATAATGGATGAACATGACATATCACACACACACACACACACACACACACACACACACACACACACACACACACACAAACGCGCGCACGTGCGCGTGGGGGGGGGTTGCAAAGAAAACCACAACCTTGTGCATGCGATAGTCTATGTCCTCCCTCACCTTCATCCCCACATGACATGCAGTGCCTCTCCCATTCTCTATTCACTTCTGTCCCTCTCCATATGACTTCCCAAGTAGGGGACAGCATTCTATGAGCTTCCTCATTAGACTCTTTCTCCATTCACCACATGGTCTTCTCACACACAGTATGGAATCAGACAGGCCTGAATCAGACACAGCAATCTTCTTATGTCTAGCCATCTCCAAAATTATGACATAAGAACAAATTCCAACTCTTTCCTAACATCTCACGTTTTCATAGTCATTGGCTCCTGACTTCAAATCTCATCATAGACTTTTAGCATTCTTCTCTTTCATTAGCTCTGACCTTCAGTATTTTATGCATTGACTGAGCTTTCTGAGAACAGCACTAACAGGTAAGGTTAAAGAATGATCAAATAACAACACAGAGAGGCCTCTGGAGAGACTTATGAGCATATCACCTGAAGCGTGTGTTCAGAGCTTATAAGTCCAGATGCCTTTCTTTTCTTTTCTGGAGTCAGTTTGCATTTAGTGCAAGTATTTGTTTAGTATGTCTCCTTTGTTTCTTTAGTAGTGTTTCCCTATCTCTTCTCTGTCCTTGTCATTTACCCCACATCTATCTATCTATCTATCTATCTATCTATCTATCTATCTATCTATCTATCTATCTATCTATCTATGTCTCTGTATATATCCCTCATTCCCACCCTATCCCTGTCTCTTATCTCCCTCAATCTTCCTTATTGCAATTCTTCTCCTTTCTCATCCTCCTTTGTCCCTCTTCCCACCTTCTTTTCCCCTTCCCCTCTAACTTCCTTTCTCTCTCTCTTACTCTCTGGCCTGTTACCTTGTAAAAAAATACTAATGTACTGATTAATTAGGTTCTTAGTGATGGAATTATTCTTGGTATGCAAGTATCACTTTAAGTGTCTCTTCCTCTTCATGAAAAATACAAAAAACAAAGCCCCCAAAAAACAACAACCCTATTGTGTTTTGACCACACCACTATGACCTTCTTATTGGTAGAATATACGGATTGAGAGGGTAAAAATATTCAATTCATAGAACTTTGCAAACATGATAATAGGCCTTCAATTTGTTGTGTAAAAAATGCAATGAAAAAAGAAGAAAGCATAGAGGCCATGCCCTATGTGGTATCTGTCCCAGTGCACAGTAGGCTGAGGTAGGAGAAGGGATGACTTTGGGTCAGAAATTTGAGGACACTAAGCCTAGGCAACGCCATAAGCTCCTGAGGAAAGGAAAGTGTCTTAGTCAGGGTTTCTATTCCTGAACAAACATCATGACCAAGAAGCAAGTTGGGGAGGAAGGGGTTTATTCAGCTTACACTTCCATGCTGCTGTTCATCACCAAAGGAAGTCAGGACTGGAACTCAAGCAGGTCAGAAAGCAGGAGGTGATGCAGAGGCCATGGAGGGTTGCTGTATACTGGCTTGCCTCCCCTGGCTTGCTCAGTTTGCTTTCTTATAGAACCCAAGACACCAGCCCACAATGGGCATTCCTACCCTTGGCCATTAATTGAGAAAATGCCTTACAGCTGGATCTCAGGGAGGCATTTTCTCAAAGGAGGCTCCTTTCTCTGTGATAACTCCAGCTTGTGTCAAGTTGATACACAAAACCAGTCAGTACAAAAAGGAAAGGAGAAATAAGGAATCTGATGAAACTGGTCACAGATTTTTAGTTGAAAAATAAATAGACTTTCAGCCTCAACATCCTTATGGAAGAGAAAGCTCATCAGCTATTGGCAGGGCTAGCTAAGATCATTGAGAACCTTGGGAAGTTGTTCTCCTGTATGCTCTGCATCCAATCATAAGTGAGTAGAGTCATTAAAACATGAAGCTATCACACTGTCCTTCCTGGTTTTTTGTTTTTGTTTTTTAAATAGTTCTAGTATGTTCTAGCCTTCACTTTCTGTTTTTCTGGTTCTAGTTTTTTTCATCTAAACATAATGTGTCCTCATCTTTATTGCACTTTCAACTCAAATACAGCCTGGTGTTTCATATCTAGTATTCTCCTACAGTATTTCCTCACGTTTGCAGACAGCCTTTCATGAAATTGATCTCCTCCTCTCAGGCACAGCAGCAGGGTTGAGCTTGTCCATCCTAGCCCATTGTCAGATAAGTCTCAAGTATCCCACATCATCTTTTAACAGATTTCTCCATTTGTTATTTGTAGAATGAAGCCCTGGGTGATGGGAAACATAAAGCAGAAAGAGCCTGCATTTCTGAACAACCACAAGAGACAAGACACCAACTGGGATCTCCCTGCTGGTTAGCCCGTGAATGAGAAGCCAGTTTCTACTGTGTCCAGCTCTGAGATTTCAAAAATCAACTCCTTCCACTGATGTCGATATGCAATAAACAAATCACCTTCCTATAACTCACCATTAAGTAAAATGACTCATGGTTAATTCCAGCTGTCAATGAAACCCCAGCAGAGAAACATATCTCCTCCACTGTATGTATTTTTCCCAAGGCTTAAGACAGTTTTTATAGAATTTGATAAACAGAAACAGGTACTCATCAATGAGTAAGTTGACACGGAGATCTTAAACGAAAACCAAAAAACAACAAAAACCAAAACATCCTCCTTGCTATTTACGTTCACTACCACTACTCATGACAAGAATTAAATTGGTGCACAGTCTAATTCCCCCACCTTTGCTGCAACATGGTTCAAGCGCAAGAATATATTTGCACATGGATGCTGTTCTTGACTCTTAATACTTTAATCAACTGTACGACAGTGAAGACTTCAGTTGGAAGAGAAGCTGTGTATTTACTATTTATTATGACTCTAAAATGTTGTGCAAAGAGCTAAATCCTGTGAGATGGGTGCTATGATATGTTTTATATGAAAGAGAAGCAAACAGGCATTGAACCTATGCCAAGAGATTAAAGAAAGCCAGAAACAAGGTAGTAACCTCTTTTTGTCTAATTCTACAGTCACTTACCCCTATGTGGGCAAGAAAATTAAATGACTGGAGAATAAATAATAACACATAGACTCAAATCCTGTTCTCCCATCGTCATCATTTTAGCTTTTATTCTTTTGGAGCAGTAACCTCTAGGTGTCACTTTCCTTTCAGCAGGCCTCAGCAGCACACATGATGGTGGCTGTCTTAGTTAGGGTTTCTGTTGCTGCAGTGAAATACCATGACCAAAGAGCAAAGTTTGGGATGAAAAGGTTTGATTGGTTTACACTTCCACATCGCTGTTCATCACCAAAGGAAGTCAGGGCATGAATTCAAACTGGGTAGGAACCTGGAGGCAGGAGCTGATGCAGAGGCTATAGAGGTGTGCTGCTTGATGGCTTGCTTCCCCTGGCTTATTCAGCCTGCTTCCTTTTAGAACCCAGCAATACCAGCCTAGATATGGCTCCACCCACAATGGGCTGGGCTCTCCCCCACTGATTAGTAATTGAGAAAATGGCTTACAGCTGGATTTATAATGAAATGACAGCATTTCCTCAACTGAGGCTCCTTTCTGTCTGATGACTCTAGCTTGGGTCAAGTTGACACACAAAACCAGCCAGTATGGTGGTTGTGAGGTTATCTTACTCCTTGATGTGATTAAGACAGGCAGAGATGCCCCACCTCCCACCCATGAAAATTAAAGAACTGAAGCTGTTATACAGACATAGTGTCCAGAGGTATTTACAACACAGCTTACTCTTACCTGACAAAAAAGTGTGTATTGAGCTCCTCTCTTTAAAATATGAAAAAAGTCTCAGGACTATTAATATTGCCATATGAAAAACCGAAAAGACTGTAAAAAATAACTTATTAAAGAACTAACTCAAGACTAAAACAAATCAAACAAGGGGGCTTGGCATGTAGGGTAGCTTGTATGTTGCTTATTTAGCACACACAAAGCCCTGGAGCAGACCATCAGCATCATATGAAACTGTGTGTGGTGGTCAAAATCTGGGAAATCAGGTTTGGGAGTAAGGGTTCTGGTGGAACAGAAGGATCAGAAAGGTTCTCCTCAGGTTCAGATGGAGGAAGAAGCCAACCTGAGTCCCCCTCTCAAAACCAACAAACAACCACAAATTTATAGACATTTTGAAAAATAGTTCTATGGTCAAGCCACAAAATAACCACTTATAATAGAACCAAAATTATTAAAGAGTTAAATAGTCATCTATTTCCTTTTATAGCATAATGGTACTTATTTAGTCAGGAAATCTATCAGTACTTAAGAAAAAATTAAGACTAGAAAAATATATAGGTTTTTTAATAACTTCAAAGGCTATATATTTTTAAAAGATTTTATTTTGATTTTTTTTCAGGAGCCATCAAGGAGAAGCTAAAACCTAGCAGGTGATCTTCCTGAGATGTGTCTGCCTTGAATTAAAATCTATGATGGATGTTGGCAAGGCCCAGGAGAATTTCATTTTAGGAAAGATTCCTGCTATTAATAAGCTTTTCCTGTTATTATTAAATATATGTAACAATTACTAGGTAATAGTAAGAGTATTACTTTTAATATAGTAATTAATAGTAAGAGACCTACTTCTGAGCAGATCTCTGCAGAACAACAAAGATGTGCTGTCTTGTAGCGATGCGATCTAGACAAATAGATGATTTCTTAATTCTTATGATAATCTTATAAGAATTCCTAAAATTATAGTCATTATTAAGCTTTTTTCTGATAGTCAAAACTGCAATGAGAACTCTGTCAGTCTTCAAGTGTCACAAATTAATTGCATCTGAGATAGCAAGCAGACACCTACTACTCAGAGCAAATTCCAATAGGTTGTAAAATCATTAACCAAAGGTCATTAAAAGGTCATTAACTAATGATTTACTATAGGTGTAGGACAGAAGACAAAATATTGACTGGGTTTATCTATACAAAACTTCACTAATACTTTAGTCATGAAAATTAAGGTTTTTAACTCTCCAGCAACCTGTAGAGCTGTTAACAGATGATGAATGTTTAGCCAGATAATTACATTCTCTGCTGTAAACTTTTTATTTGATTTATCATTTGAATTTATTTGAAAACTTGTGCTGAGGACAAAGAGAGGAGACAGAATTGAAGAGAACTCTTTAGACAGAACTGAACTCAAAAAGAACTTAGAAAAAAAGGCATTGGGAGACCTCAGAGCAGGCGGAGAGAGCAAGATAAGAAGGAGAATGCAGAGTGAAATAACTTAGAGACTATAAGGCAACTTAAATAATTAAGAGAGAAATATGTAGAATGCAGAGGGAAAGAGGTAAAAACAAGAAACTGCAGAGAGAGCAGGGGCAGGAGGCTTCTTACCATGGGAAAGAACAGGTCTTTTTGTAACAGCAAGGCAGGCTTAGTCTTACTAAGGAGAACAAAGCTTTCTTCTTACAGACTTGGTTTTAATTTATTTAGCAATAATAGGGTAGAAACTTTTTCTTTCTCTGTGCAATAAAGCTCAGTTTTCACCCAGACTGAGTGAGCTCTTTCTGCACTGATGCTTGATTTTGCTCGATGTAAGTATGTAAATATGTAGGTGTGGATGTGTGTATGAGTGAGTCTGTAATTATGGGATGGCATGAAATTTGGACCCAACTTGTTTGAATGGAGATTGAAGAATGTGTATGCATGAATCTGTATGTGAATTTATGTGAGTTTAATCCATATTTTCATATGTAAAAGTTTTTCCTTCTGTAAGCATGACTCTTCTTCTACTGGTGTAATAAAAGGTCATTGCTCCAAACTTCCCCCTAGCCTGACAAGCAAGAGGCATCTGGACAAGAGGGAAAAGGCTCTAGCAATTAATCTATTACTTAATCCCCTGTTGTTTTAGGATGAGATGCTAATGCCAGAGACTGCAGCTTCTGGCCTCAGAGGAACTCAGACAGGCAGGTCAGCTACTGCAGCAAAAGTGATTTATATTTAATATAGGTAAACATTTTATTATTATACAGCAACCTTAAATATCCTGCCCCCTCCGATACTCATACCTGTTGGCTTACCTTCAAGAGAGAACCAAGAAAGAACAGCCAGGAATGGCCCACAGCATTTTTTATATTTATTTATTTATTTGGGGGTTTTCAAAACAGGGTTTTTCTGTGTAACAACCCTGGCTGTCCTACTCATTTTGTAGACCAAGTTGGCCTTGAACTCACAGAGATCTGTCTGCTTCTGCCTTCTGAGTGCTGGGATTAAAGTGTGCACCACCACGCCTGGCTCTTACGATGTATTTTTAATTATGTTTACATATGCAGTTGCATGTAGTACCTGAGAAGGACTGAAGAAGTCTTTGCATTTCCTTGAACTGGAGTTACGGGCAGTTGTGAGTGCTGGGAACTGAAACTGGGTTGTATGGAAGAGCAATCTACACTCTTAACTATTGAGACATCTCTTCAGCTCCAAACCACATTACACAATGGCTTTTTGATATACTAGTGATTTTTTTTCTTCTAATGGGCATATCGAGTACATAGAGTGAAATGTGTAAGTCTTTTAAATATATGCATATTTAATTATGTGTATGTGTGGGTATTTGCCCTTAAGTGCTAGTGTCCATGAAGGTCAGAGGTATTATATCTCTATTATATCCCCCTGGAGGTCCTGGTACAGGCTGTTGTGAGCTGCCTGACAATGGGTGCTAGGAAAGAAATCTGAATTTTCAGCAAGATCAGTACATGCTCTTAAGAACTGAGTTGTCTCTCCAGCCACCAAAATGTACAACTCTGAAGAAATTAAGTTTAATGACTTTCATTTAAATGTATATCTAAATAACTGATATTGAGACTAGGAGCTGGAATATATCCATCCCTCTGCAAATCTCTGCACACCCTTTGCAGTTAAAAAAAAAAATGGCTAAAATGTTTTTATTGTCTATATTTTGTGAGAAATGTGTGGCTAATAAATCAATATTAAGGATGGAACTTGGGAATATTATCGTGAGTGAGGTAACCCAGTCCCAAAAGGACATGCATTGTATACACTTGCTTGTAAGTGGATATTAGCCATAAATACAAGATGCCCATGTCACACTACACAGATCCAAAGAAACTAAACACGAAGGAATGGACAAGTGAGGATGCTTGAATTTCACTTAGAAGGGGGAATAAAATAGTCATAAGAGGCAAGTGGAGGAAGGGAACTGGGTGAGAAAAGGGGTGGGGAGGCCTTGGTCTTCATGTGGGTACTGAACAACTAGAGTGGGGGCTATCTCAAAATCTGTTGCCTATACATGGGTTATGTTTCTCTAGATGGGCTGCCTTATCTGGCTTCAGTGGGAGAGGATGCTCCTAGACCGGCAGAGACTTCATGTGCCAGGGTCGGGGAATACCCAGGGAACCTCCATCCACTCATAGAAGAAGGGGAGGGGGTGACTGGGAGGGAGGCAATGAGCAGGACGTAAAGTGAATAAGTAATAATAACAACAACAACAATAATAATAGTAATAATAATCAATTTTTAAAAACATTGCTTAACAAAAAGTTAGCCCCCCATCTCCAGTCATCCTTAGAGGCAATCAATGCAAATCATGTCTTCTGCAAAATTTATGGACTTGTCTATTCCCTTAAAATCACTTTCTCTCTTTAATTTGTACACCTACCTCAGTTATTATGTAAAAGAACCACAGTACATGCAGCTTTGAGGAACAGAATAGAGTGATGGTAAAGAATTTCCGTATTGGAAATGATATTACAAAATTATTAACATTTCCTATTTGTATAAGCCCTATGCCATGCACTTAATACATATTAACTCATATATAAATACATATATATATATATATATTATATATACTCTTAATTTCTACCACAGTCAAATGGTAGTATTTTAAATACTCTTATAGTTGGAAAAACTTGTATAATGATCCACTTAATGTTTATACAAGTCAAAATACTTAGCATTTGTAGAATAATTTTTGTTTTCCTACTCTGTGGTCAACTTATTAATTTCATTGGCCACTGAGAGTTTTAAAAGTGTTCTCCCAAGAAGAGACACATTGTTGCAAATTCATAGTGACAAGTACCAGAGTTGGCTATGAAGTCAGTCAGGAAAAGTTATACAGCACTGTTCCTAAGTATGCAACCAATACTGGTTTTAAAGCTACCTAATTAGTCAGTGACAGCTAGCTTCAGTGAACACTCTTTCAAAAGCCAAACAGCAAGAAGCTCATGATTTCAGCCAATAGGACAGCGGGTCACTGTGGTGAACCCATTCCTAAGGCCTTTCTCAAAGTTCTGCTGTTCTAACGGATTAAAAGCTCTGTCAGTGTTGACAGGTTTTCACTCTGTCCTCAGCCCACTCCTATCTCAGCATCTAACACAGTAAAGTCATCCCAGGAAGTATCAGGTCAGTAAGTGAGTTTTCTTAAAAGAACAAGCCATACAACTCCTCTATACTTGACTATCCTGTGGCACCAGCTTTTGTGTGTGTGTGTGTGTGTGTGTGTGTGTGTGTGTGTGTGTGTGTGTGTGTGTGTGTGTGTGTGTGTGCTGAGAAAGCTCAGGTGTAGCATCGAGCTGTCCCCAAAACGATGGGGACTTTCTTTTTATTTATTTATTTATTTTTGATACTTTATTTACATTTCCAATGTTTCCCTCTTTCTAGGTCTCCTCTTTGGAAATCCCCTATCCCCTCCCTCTCCCTGCCTCTATGGGGGTATTCCACCTCCCACCCACCCACCCACTCACTCCTGTATTCCCACCTTGACATTCCCCTTTACTGGAGCCTCTAACACCCTCAGGCCCAAGGGCCTCTCCTCCCCCTGATGGCCAACAAGGCCCTCCTCTGCCACATATGTGGTCCAAACCATGAGTCCCTCGATGTGTAATCTTTGGTTGGTGGTCTAGCCTCCAGGAGGACCGAGGGGGTCAGGCCAGTTGACACTGTTGCTCCCTCCATGGGGCTGCAAACTCCCTCAGCTCCTTCAGTCCCTTCTCCAACTCCTCCATCTGGGACCTCACTCTCAGTCCAGTGGTTACTGTAAAGTGAAACTTGGGTATTCCGAACTTTTGGGCTAATATTCACTTATCAGTGAGTACATATCATGTTCGTTCTTTTGTGACTGAGTTACCTCGCTCAGGATGATATTTTCAAGTTCCATCCATTTGCTTGCAAATTTCATTAAGTCATTATTTTTAATAGCTGAGTAGTATTCCATTGTGTAAATGTACCACATTTTCTGTATCCATTCCTCTGATGAGGGACATCTGGGTTGTTTCCAGCTTCTGGCTATTATAAATATGGCT
>CM052709.1:61623291-61633319 GCA_028551405.1 Uromys caudimaculatus | reverse complement strand
TCATGGATCTTGATGACAAAAGGCCAAGATCCAGGTATGAGAAAGTTTGGCTTCATTAGAAAACTTTTCTTGGTCTGTGCATGGCTGTGATCTTCTTATATCTCAACATAGTCTTTCCTCTGTTTGTGTCTGCATCCTAAGCATTTTCTATTAAGAAATTGGCCACAATGGGCAAAGCTCACTGTAATGAACCTACATAGCCTCAATTATTCTCTTAAAGGCCTTTGAGCAGGATTTCTCAGCCTGGAGATCACGGTCCCTTAGGGGTCAAACCTGACTCTTTCACAGGACTTGTCTAAGATCATCAGAAAATGCAGATATTTATATTATGATTCCTAACAGTAGCAAAATTACAGTAATGAAGTAGCAGCAAAAATAAAATTATTTTATGGTTGGGGGGGGTCCCCACAACCTGAGGAACTATATTAAATGATCACAGAATTAGGAGGGCAGAGAACCACTGCCTTAGACCCTGCTGAGATACCGAGAACTGGACATCAGCACACAAGTTTGGAAGAATGTGCTATTTAACCCTCAAAAAGGTCGAGCTATCTTTACTTTGCATTAGCTTGTTATAAAACTTGAACGATGGTATTACTTTATCATACATATCTGGTTGGAAGTAGAGATTTTATGTTATTGCATAAATGAAGTTGGGCTCATATGCTAGCAGTTTCAAAGTGAAAAGTTGTGTTTTATGCCATATTTAAGCACATGCTGGAACATAATTGATTATTCCTGCACGAAATGCACCAGTCATGAGTGGAGTGGTTAACAGTGAGGTTGCTTGCTTCTGGATTTTTGGTGGCAGCTGATTTTGCCATTAGAACCCTGTGACCCTCAGTCTTCCCATCTGTAAAACAGGAATGCTATGGTTTATAATGCCATTCTGAACACTTCACAACATGATTCAGGCAAAGATCTCAGCCTGCTGTCGGGAACACAGGAAGTCTCGGTGAGTGCTCATTATTATATGATCACGGCATGCACTGGAAACTGGATACGTCGGGATCACTAATGAGGTTCCCAGCTTTTGTTACTTCATGTAAACAACTAACCATGTCTGTGAAAGACTGATTGCAGCTTTTAAAATGTTTGCTAAATCCATGTGTAATTAAGATGAGTTAAATATGCAAATCAAGCCTAATTAGCTTCATTTATTAATGTTAGTTTGTCTTGCCATGACAAAATGTTTTCTTGGATCTCTTTTAGTGCTCTGCATTTTTGATTTCTTTGTTTTAAGTTTAAATTGCTGAAGAAATAAGCTGTTTCCAAAGGAGCAGGCACCTGCATGCAGGGTCCTCCTACCATTGAGCCATGAGGTTTAGAAAGCATTCTCCCACTGCCATGAAAACTGATTAAAATGCTATTTCTCTATATGTATGTATTTCCAGCCTTCTTATGTTAGACTGTATTTAATTAATTCCATTTCACCAAGGTAGAAAACCCTTGGGATTTCCTTTTGATGCGAATGAGTCTTTTGTCCCAGTAAGTCCAGCGCAGAGACTGAGCAGTG
Organism: Uromys caudimaculatus; assembly: GCA_028551405.1. NCBI lineage: Eukaryota > Metazoa > Chordata > Mammalia > Rodentia > Muridae > Uromys > Uromys caudimaculatus. Next base: position 61,631,803 of record CM052709.1, on the reverse strand, counting down.
CAGCAGTGACCAAGGAACCAGTGCTGTCTGTGGAAATGGCTTCTCTTTCTCCACATATCCCTGAGTTAACATAACGAACTTCTCTGTGTTGAGCTACCAGCTTCATGTGGGAAACAACAGTCAAGCTTCACCAAGAAACATTTACTCAGAAATACAAAGGAAAAAATAAAATATATGAGTCAGAGGAAACAACAGCAAAACTAAACATTAAGGATCAGAGTCATTATCTCTACTTCTTGATAAATGAAAGTGGGTGTACCCACACAAAATCAAAGCAAAGCAAACCAAAACAACAGGCTTGTCTGCTTTTAACTTAATTGATTCTTCTTACCACTATGCCCCACAATCCAGGTCTTGAAAACTCACAAAATAGTTTATATTATTGTTTATTTTATTATCTGTTTAAGTGCATTAATATTTTAAAATAAAAAACATTAGTGGAGAGCAAATTCCTTTTTGCCATAGGCTGGGGGACTTCAGTCTAGAATGTTTTATTGTGGTTTTAACACATGAAATCCATCTACACACAATGATAATTGCACTGATTTTTTTTAAAACTGTAGGACAATGTTGTGCAAGTCTCAAGTCTCCCAAATTGATTTTGTCTCATAAGAGCTAGAGCTTTTATGGTAGTATTTCTGTCTCAAATTATGAATTCAATATGAATTTTCCAGTTTGAGGGGAATTCATTTGAATGTTTAAGATTACTAGCACACTTGGATAAGAATATATACCTAGGAAGAAAAAATACACAAATATTAAGTGTTATTCATTTTATGTTGCTATACCCAAAAATATTTCTTTAAAATCCAATAAGTATCTATCACATCAAATTTGGAACCATGAACAAAGGACAGTCCAAAGGGCCTCACCAAGGTCCAACTTGGCAGGGCAAGGAGTTTATTAGGTTAACTCACAGAACATGATGAGGGGTTACTCAGAGAGCCTAGGTGAACCCAAAGCTAGTGCATCACTGAGAAGTGTCACCTCAGCATGAATGACAATGTCCATATAGAAGTATAGGTGGAATCCTCTCTTCTGTCAACCTTCATCACTTTATAAACCTTTTATAAACTCCATCACCTCCTAAGACCATAAGATCATGTTCAAGTTAGACTGAACTGTATACAGGTGGGTGGGAGAAATAGGCAGGAGTGGCTGAAATCTCAGAAGATGTTCAAATGGCCCACTCGACTTCCTTCTGTGATGGAATGGCAAGGGCTCAGCATTGCAGGTCGTTTGAATAGTCACCACTGCCCTGATGACAACGGCAGTGGAAGTAATGCTTGGAGGGTAGCATTTTCCAACTGTACCGAACACACTGTTAGAGCTACAAGAAGTTTAAATTGGAAGTTTGAACTAAGCTGGAGACAACAGATCCTACATCCAAAGTGGGTACCTTTCACTAGGATGGCCATTCTGTGGGATGAATACGGAATTCACATAAATTCACATAAAGGAAACAAAAGAACCAGTAGATGAAAAGGACAAAGAGACCTCTCCTGATGTGTCGAATTTAAGCAGTGAAAACTGTTATAAACAAAGAAGAAACAAAGAAAAACCCATACTTGTCCAATAGGCTTTCAAAGGTGAACTTCACATAGGAAGTTCATGAGCAATGTGGGGACTTTCCCAAAACCTCAAAAGGACAGTCTTTAAACATTTCACAAGCTCAGAAAATGCCACGCTACATCTCCCCCAAACTGAGAAATTTCACACTGTATTTGCTTTGCCATATTCTCCATGCCAAAAGAACATAGAGGATCCTGAAACATAAGCCTTTAGGCAAACTAAAAATCCATATAGACAGCCTTAAAAGAGTGCCCATTGGGCTCCCACTACAAGTCACCTCTCCCCCACGTGCAATGCCTCCCCATAGCCCTCCCAGAACTCACCCAGTCACTGCACCAGCTTCATGTTCAAAAATATTGGATCAAGGAATGGATGATGATTCTCAAGCTCAAGTTCCTTCTGTTTGCTTCCTCTCTATCTGTAGATCTGTGACACTAAGAAAGGCTATCTCCGGGTTCATAGCAGTGTGCATGGCTGAGTTAGGTATAAAATGGTCACACACATATCCTTGCTCTTAAATGGGGAGAATGAAGGCACTAAAGGTCAGCAGTAACCCATCATGGTTCTGAAATTCTGCCATGCAAATTTTACATGTTCTGTGATTATGTCTCATAGTCTGGGAATCATTCTTCATGACTCACAGATCTTTTCTATTATAATTTGGGAATTAAGGGACACCCCAGGAGCAGCTGTTTTAAGGACGCAGTCATCAATCATCTAGATACATAGGAGCCATGCAGAAAGCTTATTTAAGATGCATATTTTAACAGAGAAAGGATTTCCCTAAGAAACTCCAATTAAGAGTCTCTGCATCAGTATTACACATGGACTTCAGGCTCATTAGCAGGCCATGGAATTCAAACATGTCTGAGAAAAAATGACCTTGTCCAGTGCTTCTCAAACTCCAAGGTTTGTGTATTCAATGCTGTTGACCAGTGATATTAAAAAGCAAAGTGTTCCAATATATGTCATTAGTTATACTTCATAGTGTAAATATTTCCTCCACTGAAAAATTTCAAGTTATGAACTCATGTCACTGAACACAGGTTTGTGCACACTCATCTCTGATCAACCAATGCGAGGCCATTCCAACACACCACTGCCTGTCAGCTTATAGGAATGCTGCTGGCCCATAGAAAACAACAACAGCAACAAGGTCCAGAAGAGAAACACAGGAAGTCTCTTGATTGAATGTGGTTTTTTGTTTGTTTGTTTGTTTGCTTGCTTGTTTTTGTTTTTTGTTTTTAATTAATCATTCCATTTGTTTACATCTCTACAACCCCCCCATCCCACATCCACCATCTCCCTCTCCCCTTTGCCTCCATGAGGGTGCCCCCCACCCTCTCCTGCCCCACTACTCCAGCATTCTCCTGACCTTGGGCATCAAACCTCCACAGGACCAAGAATGTTTTTATTAGGTTTATGAGGACTGGACCTAGGGATGTATACATGGCAAGGATGTGCTCTACTACTGAAATACACACTGAGCGTGGCTGCCAATGTTAAAAGAAACATGCTTTAAATATTATCAGTCAGGCAATCAATATGGGAAGGAGTATTGGGAGTTTATTCCCAGCGTGAGTAGCTCTAACAGAAGACACATTCCTCAAACTCTTGCTTTCACTCAACTGGTTGATGTGTTCTCTGCGTAGCCCACTCTTCCCCACTTTGATCCTTGACTCTGTGATGGATAGAATATAACAAAGTCCAGAGATGTGCCTCTATCAGAGAAAACTGGAACTAATTGAATGTTTGATGATCAAGAGTTGGATTCTATCAGTGGTTGCTTCCAAAAGACCTCTTGAGCTCTCAGTGTTCAGGAAGTGATTCAGTTATGGTTTCTATTGTTATGATAAAACATTATGAGCAGAAGTAACATGAAGAGAAAAACTTTTGACATTGTTATTGGTTTTTTTTTTTTTTTTTTTTTTTTTTTTTTACAGTTTACAGTCCTGCATTAAGGCAAACCTTAAACCTATGCAGGAATTCAAAGCAGGAATCTGGAGTAGGAACTGATGCAGAGACTAAGGAGTAAGGCTATTTCTTGACTTGTTTTCCATGGCTTATTCAATCTTTTTAAAAAATTTAAAAAAAAATTTTTTTTAACTTACACATTTTACATCTCACTCACTATCCCACTCCCAGTCACCCCTTCCCACAATCCTTCCCCTATCCCTCCCTCTCCTTCTCCTCTGAGCTGGTGGGGCCCCTTTTGGGGATCCCCACCATGGCACTTCAAGCTTCTGTATGGCCAGGCTCTTCCTTTCCCACTGACTCCAAACAAGGCAGCCCAGTTAGAAGAACATATCCCACATGCAGGCAACAGCTTTTGGGAAAGCCCCTGTTCTAGTTGTTTGGGACCCACATGAAGACCAAGTTGCATATCTGCTGCTACATATGTGTGGGGAGGTTTAGGTCCAGCCCCTGTATGTTCTTTGGTTGGTGGTTCAGTCTCTGAGAGCCCCAAGGATCCAGGTTAGTTGATCCTTTGCATGTTCACCCACCAATCCCTTACACTGCTAATGATACTCTCTGTTATGCTTGCTGGTCTCTGAGAGGCCCCACCCACCAACTGACTCAGTCAGAAGCATACACCCACAACCAAACAGTGGATGGAGCTTAGGAATCTTCTGGAAGAATAGGAGGAAGGATTGTAGACTCTATGTGTATAGGAACTTTACAGGAAGACCAATAGAATCAATCTTTATTTTTTTTACAGAACCCAGGACCATCAGCTCAAGGGCGGTACCACCACTCACAGTGATGTGGACCCTCCCACATCAATCATCAATGAAGAAAATTATTTTTTGTTGTCCTGAAAGGATACTTTGTTTAAAATTAAGATTTTTATACTCTGGCTTAATTAATTTCTATATTCTTATTTTATTAAACTTATGTTCAAAATTCTCAAAGTAAAAACATCATGTTAAAGTATCTTAAGCGTCTTGGTTATAATCCTTAATAATGCTGACAACACTGATAAATAATAGTCCTCTACCTCAACTGCTATAATCCTACTCCCTAGAGAGTGCTAGACTGCAGCTCCTCCAATTGTTTTTTTGTACAGTCTGGCTATTTTCATATATATCCTAAATGCAGTACATAAACATTTGTCAGTTGGTACAACCATATACGTTGTATTTTTTCTTAATTAATATGTATAATTATATAGTTCACAAAATAGCATCTAATACTCATCACTCCCTATTACTAACACACTATTTAGAATCATATTAGGACTCTGGGTTTCCATGATTATGTTTGTGATCATAACGTCACCTCTATGTTGAGGTGATGTGCCAAGATGCCTTATGATCCATGTCACACACCCCACTTCTGTCAACTATCAACTGACTTCCTTTGTTCCTTGAATCAATTAATCCAATCTAGTAATTGAATTGTTGCTCAATTTCATTGGTACCTATTACAAATATTTTGTCTTTACCTTGGCAACCTCTGCATTCAATTGTACACATAGTGAGAGAGATTATTGATTTCTCTCACAAGTTATTTACATGGATGATGCAGCAGTAGCTAAACAGAGCCGATCCTTATTCCACTCTCCAGGATGGAGTTCAAGAAGGCACAAACAGAAAAGAAACACAGAGCACACGATTTTATTGTCTAATACCATAGCTGGTTCTGATGTTATTTCTATATCCTAGCAGACTTCAGCTTGCAAATGATAGATTATTTTTTATATTTTTTTACATTCTAGAGAAAGATTAGTTTGCCACTTGTAATTTCATTGTTTTTCTGTGTCTTGATATCTCAAACTACTGTGTAGTTACCAGGTTATTGTCCCATTAGTTTTGTTGTTTTTGCTTTTGCTTTGTTTTTGTTTTTGTTTTGGCCCTGGGATATCGTCAGCATCACTGGCATTTTTATAGCCTTTGAAGGGTGAGGAGCCTCATTTTTAAAACCATATGACCCAGCGCCTGTTTTGTAGGTTATGTCTCCCGCTCATTAAAATTCTTTCATCCATATCATCTAGTTTATATCTTTCAATTTGTGATTGTCTAGAATATTATCCTTCAAAAAAGGGAATAGGCATGAGGCCCTCAGAGCTGGCTATGGGTATTCGATACTGTGGGATCAGGTTGGGTGTCTGATGTTTGGTTTTTCATCTATGTCTGCCGAAGTCTCGCTGTGCTCAGATCACACAGTACACAGATGTCTACTAAAGTCAATGGTACATTTTGTTATATGCATTCTGGCATTTTCTTCTGAAATAGCATGCATCTGTGTGGTGAATCTTTGTCTTCAAACCTCTATTGTTGTCATCTTTCATCTCATTCATCTCCCTCTGTTTTCCTTTGCCCATTGCAAAGTCTCTCTTTCCTTCCTCTATTCTTTGGTTAAAATTTACAAAGTTATCTCTCTCATATTGATTTAATTGTCAGTTATTACCAACTCAATAGATTTTCAATGTATTTTATAATTAAATTTCTATTCCTTTTCATATTTCAACTTTCTTTCCACTTATTTCTATTTATATATCAGTTCTTTTAAAGTAAATATCATGTCTTCTTGGATTTTCTTGTTGATATCTTTTTTATATGTATTTTTCCAAGTTGTAAGAAAAGTTTTCCTCCTCCTTTCTTGTCTCTGTGTGTTTTTTATTTTTACTCAGGCTCAGAATGGGGCAGATTTGTGCACATTTGGATTTTGCCTTAGATCCCCACATCTGGATACCACACTATCTCTTCATTGACCTGAAATGCTTGGCTTCCATTTTAAAACTCATACATAGAGGTTTCTTTCTATTCTTTAATTAATTATGACTTTAGAATAGAAATTCCATTCCATCTCACTGGGCCTCTGGCTTTTTAAAAAATATTTATTTATTTTTTTTAATACTTTGGAGTTGTTTTCCACCTGCATTGTGTCCCAATCTCTACCCAGTGTCATTCTTTCATTTTGTTATTCAAACTTAACAGTGTGACATCCTTCACTTAAATGTCCATACAGGTTTACATGTATATTCCCAATAACTTCTATAGTTTCCAGAGGCATAGTAAATACTGAATAAACAGGGAAACTATTAATATGCAAATGAGCTACTTTGGAGTTGAGCTTTAATACTTTCTGGTCAAATATGAAGAAAAGGGAAGAACCCAACAAGGTATGGCACCTTTTAATGCAATGTCTTGTTTCCTTGGGCTCTCTGTGTACATCACTACATGTCTCCTACATTGTTGTATGGCGTACCTAGGTAAAGCTGGAACAGAACAAACTCCTGTGTTTGTTTTGTGTAGCCTCACTATTATTTTCTTTCAGTTGGAATCCTTTTAGAATTGATCCAGTAAAAATAAGTGAGATTGAGACTTGTAAAGTAGCCTAGGCTCTATCACAGAGACCTAGAAAGGAAATTCACAAGAGAGATCTCACTCTTGGCTTTCATGTCTCTGAATCTGTTAGTAATTATGTGACACCAAAGAATGGATTACACAGAGATGCAACAACAAGAGCAGCAGCAGCAGCAGCAACAACAACAACATCATCAACAAACCCAATCCATTTGGTTTATTTGGTGCTGAAAAATGTAAAATGCTGTATTCTTTTACTAGTTTCCATTCATTTTTTTTCCTCATAATATCCTGTTAGGAGACAGTTTCCCAGTATAGATTTTGGCACATGATCACATGACATATCTACTTTGCGCTTTTCTTTTTTGCAATATTTCTGTCTGGGGCTGAGGAGTATGGCGAGACAACAAAAATACACACAACTGAATACAGAACTTTCAGGACCTTACTTTTTCTTGTCGCACAAAAAATTATCCTGTCTACTTACATTATTATCTTGAACTGCGATGGTTTTGAAAAGTGACACTTAGTGGTATCTGGAATTATGTTGACACCAACAGTCCTAATCTATACACACTACATGGAAGGAAATGGGTTTAAAATGAAATGAAGGAGAATACAAGCCAGTAAGTGACTGTCAGAAGTTTACAGTACGTGGTCACACTTGGAAAAAGTTAAAATGAAGTTTCAACAATCAGTGGAGGGGTCTACGGGAGGGTCTTGGTAGAAGAAAGGGAGGAGGGAATGATATAATTATACCCTAAAAAAAATGAAATAATTTTTATTTTTATTTTTATTGGATATTTTCTTTATTTACATTTCAAATATTATCCCCTTTCCAGGTTCCCTCCACCCCAGAAATTCCCTATCCCATCCCTCCTCCCCCTGTTTCTTTTTATTAGAGTGGACCCCACCCACCCACTCACTCCTGCCTTCCTGCCCTGGCATTCTCTTACACTGGGGCATTGAGCCTTCACAGGACCAAGGGCTTCTCCTCCCATTGATGTCCAACAAGGCCATCCTCTGCTACATATGGGGTTGGTGGTTTAGTCCCTGGGAGCTCTGGGGAGTCTGGTTGATTGATATTGTTTTTCTTCCTATGGGGATGCAAACCCCTTCAGCTCCATTAAATCTCATCAACACACATGGTACAGTAGATTATTGTGTTAAGTGAAACAAGTCATACACAGGAAATTTAAATTATCATATGTAGGATATAAAAATGCTGATCCATATGGCTAAGATCAAAAAGTCAGGTGACAGCAGATGCTGGCAAGGATGTGGAGAAAGAGGAACACTCCTCCATTGCTGGTGGGATTGCAAGCTGGTACAACCACTCTGGAAATCAGTTTGGCGGACCCTCAGAAAATTGGACATAATACTACCTGAGGACTCAGCTATACCACTCCTGGGCATATAGCAAGAAGATGCCCCAACATGTAACAAAGACACATGCTCCACTATGTTCATAGCAGCCATATTTATAATAGCCAGAAGCTGGAAACAACCCAGATGTCCCTCAGCAGAGGAATGGATACAGAAAATGTGGTACATTTACACAATGGAATACTACTCAGCTATTAAAAACAATGACTTCATGAAATTCGCAGGCAAATGGATGGAACTTGAAA
>CM052709.1:61597637-61622791 GCA_028551405.1 Uromys caudimaculatus | reverse complement strand
ATTCACTCATGACGGAATTCGCTTGATCGAGCCTGGTTCTGTGTTTTGATACCACTGTAGGGAGGTGTGGCCTATTTAACCCAGCTGACCCCCCTCTCCTTCTTACTTGAAAGAATGGGGGGAGATGTAAGGAGCGGTTAGAGTATTCGCCATTACAAGATGGCGCTGACTTCCGCTGTCACTCTAAGGAAACTTGTGGATAGCGCGGGGTGGCTCGCCCGAAGCGCTTGCGCATTATGGGTGTACATGACTAATCACCGCCCACTCCTGGGGCGCGCCAACCAGTGGAGTACACGCTGCCTCAGGGCTATATAAGCAGCGCCATTTTGGGGCCCCGGGGTCTTCCTCTTTTCATCATGCAATAAACGCATTGCTGCAAAAGGATCCGTGTGTCCGCGTGGGTTCTTGCTGGCGAGACCAAACAGTGCGCGGGACACTAGATTCAATCTACAGCAACAGTAGGACTGAGCATGGGGTCCGAGATAGAGGAGTTGGAGAAGAGACTGAAGGGGCTGTGGGAGTTTGCAACCCCATGGAGGGAGCAACAGTGTCAACTGGCCTGACCCCCCCAGTGCTCCCGGAGACTGGACCACCAACCAAAGAATGCACATGGAGGGACCCATGGTGCTGGCCACATATGTGGCAGAGGAGGGCCTTGCTGGTCATCAGTGGGAGGAGAGGCCCTTGGGCCTGAGAGTGTTAGATGCCCCAGTGTAGGGGAATGCTAGGGAGGGAAGACTGGAGTGGGTGGGTGGGTGGGTAGGTGGGGGAATACCCTCAGAGGCAGGGGAAGGGTGATGGGATAGGGGGTTTCCAAAGGGGAGATGTGGAAAGGGGAAAACATTTGAAATGTAAATAAAGTATCAAAAAAAAAAAAGAATTAAATCAGGTAATAAATGTATGGTGTTTGAAAAAAAAAATGCTTATCCGTTTGCATGCTGTTTCAATAGAGGCAGGGAGAAGGGAGCTATGGGGAGAATTTCCTCAGTAGGGGTGATAAGAAAGGAACAATTTTGGTATGCTGCCACAAGTAAGGTGACCATAGTTAACAATCATGTACCACATAATTCCAAAAGCCACAGGGAAGGATCTCTACAGTTTTCCAGATAAGCAAATGATAGGGTAGGAATGCTAACCAGCTTTAAATTTTATATAATATGTGCATGTATGAAAACATTACATGTTAGCCTATGAATATGTTAACTTAAAAATACTTTTTTAAAAAATATTTTTAAAAGATTTATTTTATGTATATGAGTACACTGTTGCTGTCTTCAGACACACCAGAAGAGGGCATCAGATCCCATTACAGATGGTTGTGAGCCACCATGTGGTTGCTGGGATTTGAACTCATGACCTCTGGAAGAGCAGTCAGTGCTCTTAACTGCTGAGCCATCTCTCCAGCACCCCAAAAATACTTTCATTCATCAGTTAAAATGGCAGAATAATTCATAAAAGAAGTGTGCATTTAGATCCAGTTGGCAGGGTGAACAAGCTTTCCAAAAAGCAGAGGTGGGAAGATAGTGTCCAACATAAAAGCAACACACATCAGAGGTGCATGGGAGGGCACGTCCCTGTCACATGATTAGGGCAGGGAGCTGCTTCACCACAGCCCCAAACATGAGCAGGACTTATTACGACATCGTAAGATGGATGGTCTTGGAGGGAGGCCCTAAGTGTCACAGGGAGCAGTTCGTCTGCATCGTTGTAGGGAGTTGGTGCACTGGACGGTTTATGATTATATGCATGCATGCCATGAGTTTTTCACCCTGTGCTCTAGATAATCTGAGGAAAAGGTCATGAGCCACTGCACCACGAACAGTAGAATATGGACAATGCCATGGGGGTAGGATGAAAAAGACAAAATAAAAAAAGCTCAGGGGGCGTCAACCAATATCTGAATACTGGAGATGCAGGAGCATTTGAACCACAGCTGATTATTTCTCCAATCCATGTTGTTGCTGGGTTGGTAGGCCTAAGATCACTTTTGATCCCAGCTCAAAGGTTGAGAACCTACAGACCTTCTGTAATAATTCCTAGGTGAATTCTTTATCCCAGTCCCTTTTCATTCCACACTCTGTTCAAACTAAATTTCATGTTATGTGTCTTTGACTTCATAAATATTGCTTTAATAGAATCTTGAACTTCCCATGTCTCAGGGCACAGGTATTGTTGACCTCTCAGGTAAAGCCTCTCCCTTCTCTGAAGCAGTTTTTTTTTCAGGTCCTCCCCACAACATGAATCACTTGCTACCTGATTTCTGACAGCCTTTTAGTGGTACCCCTAGAACAGCACTTACTGAATCCTTCATTTGTTTGCTTGTCAGCCTTTGCCCTAATAAAAAGCTAGGATCAGTAAAGAGTGATAGTGTTTATTTTCCTTTGTTGTCCCTTGGACATAATGCACTCCTTGGCAAGGGCAGGTACATAGTGACTGGTAAAGCAATTAATAAATGTGAGTGTGAAATGACATTGACATGTTGAGCCTGAGTCATTAGGAAACAAAACTGTCATTTATTGGAGTAGGAAATTAAAAAGGTAGATTGAGAAAATAGGGTACAGACCAGTTGAACAGAGGGCCAGGTGAACAGCTGTGCATGTGAATGTATTTTGGCAGCACTGACAGTAACAGACAGGCAGAGGTGATCGGATCTAGAATATGAGTTCTTTTTATAGTAAACATACAAAGCAACGCTCATCCCATCACAAGCATTATATGCATGTTTCATATTATTGGGCAGAGGCTAGACCATGGTAAACCCACTATATCAAGGGAAACGCACTGTTCTGTAACTTTGGACCTATATATCCTCTTTTTAAAAAGATTTATTTTAATTTCACTCTATGTGTGCAACTATTTTGCCTGAATTTATGGAGTCATATATCCCCTGAAACTGACATTACAGACATTTGTGAGCCACCATGAAAGTGCTGGGAATTGAACCTGGGTCCTCTGGAAGAGTTGGATGTGGAACAAAGGTGAAATAAGGTGAGAGGTTAAAAAAAAAGCTATTAATAGAATGTTCAGAATTTTCTAAATGAATCAATAATGGGCTACCTCTGTTCCTTAAAGGTTGCTAGATATGGGAGACTTGTGAAAACAGAAGAAAAATGAGGTAATAAAATCTAGATGACTCAAGAATGTGCTGAAAGGAAGAAAACAAGAACAGCAAATAACACCAGTATAAAGAGAGCTGCGGTCTTCAAACTCATGACGTTATTGTTGTTCTCATGTTTTCAGGAAGAGAAACTTTGTGGAAATGGAAAAATATAGATGAAAACAAACACGAAAGCTTGATGGAATAAAGCCTTGGAAATCAGTGATTCAGAACTCTAGGAAGGACAACCAAGAGAGAACCGCACCAATCAGAACCCTAGGAAGGACAACCAAGAGAGAACCGCACCAATCAGAACCCTAGGAAGGACAACCCAAGAGAGAACCACACCAATCAGAACCCTAGGAAGGACAACCAAGAGAGAACCGCACCAATCAGAACCCTAGGAAGGACAACCAAGAGAGAACCGCACCAATCAGAACCCTAGGAAGGACAACCAAGAGAGAACCGCACCAATCAGAACCCTGGCAAGGACAACCAAGAGAGAACTGCACCAATCAGAACCCTAGCAAGGACAACCAAGAGAGAAGCATACCAAAGGAGATGCAGAAAGGCAAAAAGACAGAAATACAGAGAAGCATCAACATGGAGAGGAGGAAACAAAGATAATAAAAATGTTTCATGGTCTCAAACTGTGTAAGTTAAAGGCCATCACTGAATATCAATTTATGGGGATACATTTAGTGTTGGGAGTATGAATATCTAGGGAAAAGGTGAATCAACACACATGAGGAATAAAGCAATTTAAAAGATGAAGTAATGGAAGCCTAGCCCAGTACTGTAAGCTCTGTTCTTACTGTGCTGTAATGAGAATGATTGGTGGACAGAAATTTCATTCAAAGGGCTCCCAGACGAGATTTGGGTGGAAGGCAAATAGAGAATAGAGTTATGTTAGGTTGTGTCTTGTGTGTACAGTTCTCTTTCTTCTAAGCTGAGATTTAATGGCAAGAAAAATCACTGGAATAAGGTAGGCAAAAACAAACCAACAATAACAAAAAAAATTCACAAAACAAACAAAAACCACACAAAACATGTGTTATCAATATTGCTGAATTGGAAAATTCATATTAGAAACCCACCTCTGAGTATAGCTACCAGTGCATTAAATTGATACCCATAACTATCAGTGGATCTGAAAACTGATCTTTTTGACTGACCAGTAGAGAAGAAAAAGCTGTATTCTTAACTCAGAAAAGAATAAAAACTAGTCTGTAGCTGCACATGTTTTTTCGAGGTTTGTCAATCATCTGACTACCAAACATGAACAAGTGCCTACAGGAGGCTTTGGAGACCATGACTCAAGTATTCTTCCAATGCTTTCCTTCAGAGAAACATAAATTCCTTATCTCTGTGCAAAGCTGATAAACCAGAATAACTATATTCTACATGCTAGTAATGCTATTGAAATGGGTGACCATAGCTCTCACTGGGCAAAACTAAAAGTAGAGTCAACAGATTTGATGATTTGAAAAACACCAAATGGTCAAGTGGTTACAATAGCACCTTACAGCTTATTCACTAGATATGGCAAAGATGAAAACGTAAAACTGCAGCCCATTCAACGCTGGGTCAGAGATTATGCTATTGGGAGTCGAGTTGCTTCACATCCTGATGGGTAATAAAGGATGTAAATCATGGGACTGGGGGACGCAGTGTGATGACACACTAGAAGTAAAGGAGCACAGGGCTGGAGAGGATGAGGGGTCATCCTGCTTACAAATGTAGGCGCCGCTGAGCATTATATTAGGATAGTGATTATTACTCAGGGCATGATTTCGTAAAGAAATTCTTGTGATTTTGACTAACTTAGATTTGTGGGGCAGCACAATGGGGGAGTCTTTTTTAAAGCCTTTAGATGATTTTACTAGATAGCTGTCACTGAAAGCGCTCTTTGCTAATGGTGAAAGGGAGAGTGGGATGGCAAAATTAGCGAAGGCAACAATGGACCTGGTATGAAATCTTGAAGACTAAATACAGACAGCAGGGAAAGCAGAAAGGGGAATGCAACAAAAGTGCTGGGTGGAACTAATGGGGACTGTGGACCGAGTGCCTGAAAGATGTCCTAGAAATAATGTCGTCTTAAGTCAACTATTATGGTTCTAAAAGTTGGGAGATAGGAAAAATGAAATTGAGAAAGATGGAGCAGTTATATTTATATCTTCGTACTATAGATTTAACTTAGTAAAAGAGGCCCCATGAAGAGAATTTTGTTTATGCACAAGCGAAATTGAATGGACCTCTTTGATGAGCAGGCAACTGTGTCATTACAAGTGGACTGTGGGATAGATTGGGAAAAGCTGGACAAATGAAAAGAGCCTGAAATAAGGACAAGTGGGGAGTTTTACCAGATGCAGCTGCAGGATACTGCAGGGGCCTCTGAGCTAAGAGCGAGGGGCAAAAGGACTCAGGAGGAAAGCCAAGGATTAGAGCCAACAAATAAATATATTGAGCCAGGATGCTAAAACTGAGGATGGATAATTAAAACAGGGCCCAGGGCTTGAGATACTAGATACAGAGTCAATGGAAAATGACCAGAAGAATATCCTAGATGTGTAGAGTTAGAATACATTTAATGACTGAAGGCTGAGATGGTAACATTTGTCTCACTCTCTTCTGTTTCTTGAAGGAAGAATTCTTAATTGTGAAAAACTAAACTGATATGAGAAATACCAAAAGGAAAAATCCAAATATGATGATGGGCAGCTGTTTTGAGAAACAAGCTCAAAATGATAAAGCATAGCAGAAAATTTATTGGTTTTCTGGCATTGATGTAAGTAACCATCATAAGCAAGCTTGCATCAAACCCTGGAGATGGGTTGGGGCATGAGAAGGCCGAGAGCAGGGTGTGCGCAGGCGGGGTGTGCGCAGGCTCAAGAGGGCACTGAAGAGAAATCTGCTCCTCTCAGCTTCTGCTAAAGGTTGGCTGGCCTGACGCTGCCCTTGCAGATATTCCGTCGGTCTCTGTCTACTCTTTCTGCGCTTGACTTCCTTCTGTGAAGGTACCAGGCATGCTGAACCCGAGCCTACCTACTCCAGAATGTTCTCACTTCAATGAAACCAATAATATCTGTGGATATCTCCATTTTAAAGTCAGAACCACTAGAAAGACAGACCTGAGTACTGGGGTATTGGGTTTTAAACATGTCATTGAAAAAGACACAATTTCACCAACAACAGAGGGCTTGTTAATAGAGAACCATGCAGCTTGAAGTCTTAGTGTAATCCTACTTTTGGAAGAATTCTCCCTAAGATGATCTGTCAGATGACCACAGCATCTAATGAACAGAAGAGTTAACTCATATATCATATATGCACATATAAATGTAAGCACTCACAAGCTTATATATTTTTATAAGTATATAAATATCTGTCCCTATTTCTTTTGCATTCTTTTAGATATGTGTCTGAAAGTGTCTGACCTATTTTTTAACTTTCCTTTTTGATATTATAATATACTTACATTTCTCCTTTCCCTTTCTCTCCCAACCTTCTCATACACATCTCCTTGATCTCTTTCAACTTTGTGGCATTTTATTTTAATTAATTGTTATTTGCACTCTACATACCAGTACATTTATATTCCTAAACACAAGCTGCTCATCTGTATAATGTTACTGGTATGTATGTTTTCAGGTTTGACATTTGGTATTGATAACCTATTGTGTCCTCTTTCCTGTGGAAGACAATTTTTATTACATTTTAGCATCCCCACAAGGTCACAACACCACTTATACAGTGGTCCTTAAATTCTGTGCCAAGAGCAGACACATCAG
Organism: Uromys caudimaculatus; assembly: GCA_028551405.1. Classification (NCBI taxonomy): domain Eukaryota; kingdom Metazoa; phylum Chordata; class Mammalia; order Rodentia; family Muridae; genus Uromys; species Uromys caudimaculatus. The sequence continues at coordinate 61,615,903 of CM052709.1, read as the reverse complement.
GAGTCAGATAGAGCTGTAACCCTGACCTATTCATGGGGAAACCCCTTAAGATAAGGCCCCTCCTTACTCAAGATTTCTTACTACGCATAGATTGAGACTTTTGTTTAGTCTCCTGTTTAGACACTTAAAATTGTTGTCTCTAAATAAATTAGCTTGCTTTTCTAAACTTTCCTTTCTCTTCTAAGCAAAAACTAAAGTTTGGGGCAGTGGAGAGTCACTGTCACCTCTCATCTCTCTGGTCTCTTGATCATGCACTATTCTGAGATAAAAATCTGACTCTCAAAATCAGGCATCTAACAAAATTGCCAACACAGTTCTTTGATTTATGTGAGGTCCTGAATTGCCTTCAGGTCATCAGTAAAATGCTTAGCTAGCTTTTCAATCTGCTGTGGATGTGGCAATTTCACTAGAAACTGCTTCCAGGCTCCAGGTACTTTTTGAAATTTAGTGAGAAATTTAACTCAACATTCAATTCTGACATTGGTGCACTCTCTATTATCCTAATTGTCTGACTAGATTTATTAAATAATATGCATAAAAATTAACAGTAGTAAAATTTAGTGTTTTAAACATCATCAATTGAAGACATGACAAATTGTTTGAGCATGAAAATTTTCCTACCAGATTGTGAAATTGATATTCTCAAGGGCAGAGAATAATAATTTGGTATTTATAGCTTTTTTTAGAATACCCTACTTATTATTGTAGGCCTCATACAGTTTGCTGGATGCATGAAAGAGAAAGCAAGAAAAACACCATGTGCCTTCCAATGGTGAGGTGGGAAGCAGAATAAAAGTAACACCATTTTCCCCCTCTGTGGTTGGAACATCTGTTTTTGATGTAGTTGGTGGTTTTCTATCCTGCTGTGGCTGTCTTTACCCTTGACTAAGCTTAGATGAGCCTCGAGCTTATAAAAAGATGCTGGTGGGCAGAGATTTGAGCTACTCTGAAAGATCAAATGCTGGCCTCATGGGTCACACGGAGAATGGCCACCAAGTCCTACCCTGTCCTCTCAGAGGTCTCTGCTGCCTCTCTGCACAGCAGAGAAGGTGAGCAGGCGAGTATCTGGGCTACTCTGTACTGGCAAATTCACTTCAATCAGGGATTGTGTAGTTTCTATAAATCTACAAGCCATTCCTTCTCAGAAAATTACTTTGACAAGAGGACGAAAACATGTTTGTAAACATTTTAAAATTTCTTGAGCAAATTCTTCAAATGAAAAGCTAGCAACTGTCAGGCATGGTGCACACCTCTACACCCAGAGGCTAAGTACATTAAATCCATGGCATATTGCATATCTAAAGACAGGCAGTTTCATTAAGCAGCCTAAGGAGTATTATCGCATAGAAATGTACTGTAGTTTTAGTAGATTCAATTCATTCAGTTGTGTAGGAGGGAAAATGTGAATAGGAAGCGTTTGCCTTGATCAAACCCACAGTGAGGGAGTAGTAGCCAGCAGAATGGTCCTTTATTCCTACCTACTAGTCTTTCTCAGGTAGTGTTTTGTGGTGTCTTCCTGACATCAAGTGGTTCATCCTCTTCTGGAAACTAGCTCTCAATGCTCTCTAACCATAGGCTAACTTTTGCATGAGGGAAGAAGACATGCTTCCCAACCATACCATGAATATCATCATGACTAAATGTTCACAGTCACAACAAGAAGCATGCTATTATCACAGCCTCGTAAAAGCGTCAGCATTATTGAGATTCCTGCTGGCTATCATCTGAGTCTGTGTTTTTATTTTAACATATACCCTCTCAAAGCACCCCTACTATTACTCTGTAACATTCTCTCTGTCTCTGTCTGTCTCTGTCTCTATGTCTCTCTCTCTCTCTCCCTCCTCCCTGCCTCTCTCTCAGGGGTGGTAGAATTAGAAATAATTTAAATTAATCAACATATAACAATTTTTACTTTAGGCCAATTTCTTAATTTTGTTTAACTTTCAGGCATGTCCTTAGTTTAATGATTGGTTTTAATTTACAGCTAATTCTCCTTTATCAGCATGTTTATGCTCTTTGGGATGAATATTAGTGTAAAATACTTAATCCCCAGATAACTTCCCTCCGTTAACTAATATGTTTTAGATATAATTCTTCAAGATCAGGTGTGGTATCTTCAAGAAGTGCAGGCTAATTTTAATATCAGTCTAAACAAGCTCTAATCAAGGAGATAAATATGCCTGAAAATTCATGCACGGCATTCTAAATTCAAACAGAAATGATTCTTAGTTTACCAGCAGCACAGTTTTTCATTTATTTGAGGCATGGATATATACATTCACTTGTATATATTTTCATGAGTCTGTATTTACTCCATAAAATGTACAGTTAACTATATAAAATAGATGCTCGCATATAAAATGCCCTCAAACATAAAATATGTAACTTATTTTCATAAGTTTTAAATTTCATATAAACGGATCTGACTGAAAGAAATTTTCTTTTGCTAATCAGGTGTAATCAAGGAAGAAATCATTACTTAAGAAAATTAACAACTACTATTCAAAAGTCCTGAAGTCAAACACAGGTTTTGAATTTACAATCTGTGTTTTCTTGCTGCAGACATTGGGATGAGCTTTTCCTTAAGCAGAGCATATGACCACGTAAAGACGCTGTATACTGAGATGAACACAAACCAGCTTCACTTAGTTATCTTCATGCTTGCACTTCCCTGCACTGGACCTAGTATAGGTGCTGCTGCCTTTAAATTCTGCTTGATTTAAGGACACATGTTGTATTTCCCCAAGGAAGTACAGATTTTCTTTATATATTTCCATTTTATTTTGTAACAAAATTTTATTGGAAACAAACAGCATCCATGCACCCAAGTCACAGGTGTCTGAGTGATGAGTTTAATGCCAAGGAGCTGATAGGTCATTACAGCACTGATATTTTCTTTGTACCTTCCCACACCAAGATCCTCACAAAAGTCATTATTAAGTTTAGTTTTAAACAGTGCTTATCATTGTCTTTTCTTTTGAATTTTACCTAAGTAAAATTATCAATTTAGTAGTATTTTATACTTATATTAATGCCTGTAAAACTCTTGTGTGTAGAATAAGTATTATTTTGTGGTATCAAAATGAATGAGATTGCCTGACTCATTGTTTGATTCTATGGTTGATGGACGCTTTGCGTTATTTGAGGTTTGTTGTAAACAATTCTGTTTTGAATATTGTTTTGCCACTTTCTTTTCCTCCTTGATAAGAACCGGTGTATTCCACCTTTGTGACTTTCAGATGTGTTAGGGACTTTGCAGTAACTCATCCTGTCTAACTGGTAATTCTCAATGACTCGGGATACTGAACATCTTTCCACGTATGTATCAGTCTCTTGACTATCTTTACTTTTAAGTGTTATGTTCAAATTTTCAAGTTAAAAAAAAATCTTTGTTCTCAGAGAGCGGTGTGTATTTTATATTTCTGTATCCTGGCATTTGTTTTTCTCAGATATCTTCTTTAATTATAGTGTCTTTCCCATTTCTTAAAAGAATTTATTTTTGGTAATATCCAACTTATCAACATCTCTTAAAATAACACATTCTATGGCATATATAGTAAGCCCTTCCTACTCAAAAATGAGGAGAAAAAATATTGATTTATTCTGGTGGCTAGAGAGGGAGCTTAGCAGTTAAAATTATCTAAGCTCTTTCAGAGGACCTGACTTTTTCCCAAAACATATAAGAGGCTCACAGCCACCTGACAACTCTGTAACTCCAGATGCAGGATACAACATCCTCTTCTAGCCTCCTCAGGCACCTGTACACAAATGGCACACACACACACACACACACACACACACACACACACACACACACACACACACATTCATAAAGAAAAACAAAAATAAATCTTTAGAAGTATAAAATGCGGCTTTATACTTAACTTTCAGATGTAATATTTCTTTGGCACTAATTTCTATCTATTACAAAACCTGGACCAAATTTAATCTTTTCCATATGGAAGTGAAATAGATTCTGCACTATTCCTACAGAGGTCATTTTCCCCCTTACATTTGCATCTTAGTTCACATGACTTAAACAGAACCCTGTGCTTTGGGTGGGCTGTCCATAGACAACTGTTCCCCGTGATTGGAGGAGAGGCAGGTCTGTCATCAGTGAACTCTGTTCAGTCTGGATTAAGATGCCTTTTCTCACTGCATTCACACACAGCAGAAGGAAATCGAAGACAAGAGTACCCCCTCCAATTTTGGTTTCTTCCATTTCATTTAGTTACTTTAGGTCTCTTTATTGTGCTGTAGCAGCTTTTGCCGTTGTTCTGCTTTGCACCTGGGCTATATAATATAGCCATGCTGGCCTGCTTAGATGGCCCAAGTACTGGGATTACAGTACTGAGCCGTCATGCCTGATTAGTTGTGGGGGAAGGGTGTTTGTCTGTGTTGGCGCTCATGTTATCTTTCAGAGCATGACTTTCATTCATGATGCTGTGGTTTTGTTCACAGGACTAGATTACTTCCCTTGTGCTCTACTTTTAATCATAGCAAATACAATGTCACTTCTGTGGAAAACTTAGTGATGTGTATTTGGGTCTATGTCTTGCACAGTCTATTTTGCTTAATTTTCCCATTTGTCCATTTTTGAACTGATATTCAAAGTCATGAATAGAAGACTTGATATTTTTGGTGGTATCACAAGTTTATATACGTGTGTGTGTGTGTGTGTGTGTGTGTGTGTGTGTGTGTGTGGTTTGTCTATGTGCTTGTGAATTTTCCTGTATGTGTGAGTACAGACACATGTTCCCAGAATTCATGGAATGGTCAGAGGACTAACTCAAGTGCTAGTCCTCCATTTCTTCCTTTTCTGTGATCATCTTTTTAGTTATGTCCTGTAATCTTCCAATGATTCTCCAGCCTCAGCTTCTCCTCTTCTTATATGGGTTTTAATTATCACTGCCAATAATTATGCATCTGACTCTTATATTTGCAATGCAAATGTTTTATCATTTGAGCTATCTCTCCATTCCTCTCTTGACTATTGACTATTGACTATCGGCTATTTACTATTGACTGTTGACTATCACCTCCGTTTTTTGAGACAGGGTCTTTCTATGTGGCTCTGGTTGTCTTGGAAATCACTATGTACATCAGGTTGACCTTGAACTCAGAGAGATCCTCCTGCCTCTATTTCTTAAGTGCTGGAATTAAAGACATGCTTCACTATGCTGTCTTTGACTAGTCTTTACTATAAATTACTGTATGATTCTTAGAATACATTTGACTTTCCATAAAAAACCTGCCTTGATTTTTTAAGATTGGATTTCTGTTAAACTTATAAGTCAATTTCAGAAAAACTTTAACTGTGATATTGATTTCTTCCATTTTGTATGTATGAGTATGTATACATACATATGCATATATTAATATACGTGCATATATATATACATGTCATAATCCCACATATATTTAAGATATAAAATTTTCCATCAATACCATAGTTTATTTTTAGAATAGGAAATACCTACATTCTTTTATTACTAATTATTTGAATTTCAATTTTAGTGCTAGGCTGTCATCTTATTTTAAGCCAAACTTCCTTTTGCTGCAGATATATGGGATTATAATGTTCTTTGCATATTAATCTGATACCCAAAGGTTTTTATCAAAGGGAAAAACAGGCAGAATTTTCATCATAACTTTTAGCTTTGTGATAAAAGTTTGGAACGATTCAGCTCTTCGGAACACAAATCCATGTTATGAAATCAAAGTTCCCTTTGAGTACCAAAATTCATTTCATTCAATTTTATAATCTCTTTCACTTAAAAAGTCCATTTTTATGACATCACCTTGGACTCTATTTTTTAAGTACTTTAAATTGTGACCTTCAAGTTCCTTCCTTTCTGTCACCACTGTGTCTACCAAAGACCTCCATGTGTCCCTCAAACATGGAAAGTATTTGTTTTGTGCAACTTTATTTCATAGCAGATTAAACAGGCTTTCCACTTCATCTTTCCTGTTAACTGCAGTCTCTCATGACATACAAACGAAGGAAAGTTCTAACAAAAGAATGTTCTGAGGAAGCCTTGTCTCAGGGTGGTAGCTATGGTGAGATACAGTCTGCTTAATAAGAGCATGTCTGCTGGCACTTTTCTTTAATAGAGTTTGGGACTCTGAGACAATTGGACATCCTTTTATAAGCATAGAAAGATAGCCTAGGCTAGACCCAGCAGCAGCTTTCTCATTCCGTTATTAGACATCTCTCTCTCTCTTTTTTGTACATAAAACTTGAAACTTTGCCTTTCCTTATTTTGCTCTAATTTTCATGTCAGTCAGAGAGTTCCTTAAAGGGCATTTGCTTCTCTGCTATAAAAGGTGTAAATTTTGTGCTTGCCGTTTTAAGGTGTGACAACTGGAAAGCTGGAAACGCTATGGGTCATGTATTTATACTTACAAAAGTGCAGCAGGAAAAGAGCCACTTCTCCTGATGCGTGCTTTAAAAGACTCGAGTTGTTACTTCCATAAATAGGAGATGGTTTCTTTTTTAACGTTTATTGTTACTTTGTGAGTTTCAAACCTGAATACTGTATAACTTTATTTACACCATTTTTACTTCATGTTTTTTCCTCAACTCCACGTGACTTCTTTTCAATTCTATGAGATCTCCTTTAGATATTCGTACACACAGAGAGAGAGAGAGAGAGAGAGAGAGAGAGAGAGAAAGAGAGAGAGAGAGAGAGACAGAGAGAGAGAGAGAGAGAGAGAAACATACACTCACACACCTGTATAAATAAGTACAACTTGCTCATTCTATTTAGTGTTGTTCATATGAAACGGGTTATTGAAAGTGACAACTTACAAGCTCCTATGAAGAACTAACTTTCAGGCCAAAGAAAAATTTTACATTAAAATGTATCTTGAAGTTTTTGTTTTTGTTTTTTTTTTTTTAATTAGCTACAAACTCTCTTCTAAGTTAAAGAGTTAAAAATGTCTAACTGAATTACAGGTGTTAGTTTTCTGTCTAAAAAACTGGACCAGAGTAAAAAGAGAAGGCAATGTTTCTTCATCTGAGATCCAGATGGCTGCAGACAATGCAGGAAGAACCAGAATCTGAGATCTGAGGACACACCTTTCAAAGCATCTTGGGAATGGAGAAACCCATGATACGAAATGAAGGGAACAGATAGGAAAAGGAAACTGAGAGCTGCATTTCTTGGGCAATGAATGCAATAAACACATGCAGAAAGGAGGCTCCCACAATAACCCCCAGTTTCGTGCTGGGGTTTGTATCCTACAAAGCAGATGGCTCCCGAAGAAGAACTCCCAACGTTGACTTCTGGCCTCTACATTCATGGACACATGCATGTGTACATGTCTACACCCAGCACACACCCAAACACACTCGTATGCACACACAAATAAGAGGGAAATAACAATGTTAAAGTATTATCAGAATAAAATAAACCATGGTTTTATGTACAAAAAGTTCATACAGATCCAAGAGAAAATGAAATCTCTCAATAAGAAAATGTTTCAAAGACAAAATAAATAGCCCAAAGGAGAAGAAAAGAAACATAGATCCTCAGAAGCAAGAGTAATCAAAACTTAACTCTACCCACCATCTAGTGCTCCAGGTAACTTTACAGTCTCTACCTTGTTACTCAAAGATGGCCAGTGAAGGCATATAATTGTACCTATGATGTTATGGGTATTTTTCTGTTTTCTGTCCCATGGTGGGCATTGTATAGTAAACTAAGTTCTAAAATTATCATTTGGGTTTTTAGAAAGTCCAGCTTTATGCTTATGAGCATATAAGCATATTGAATTCCAAGGGAGTAAAGATAGAGCAGAAGACAAGCTTACAAAACCGAGAGCTCATTTATCATGTCCCACTTGGCAATGCTTCCTGTTGTCCTGTCTCTTGGTCGTGGGAGTTTAGGTCACTCGTGGGGCGAAGGAGAGAAGTTGAACAGAGTGGTGGATTGTTGCTTAAAGCATCCCTGAGTGATCTATTCCCTTGACTCATCCTTGGACCTGGCTTTTCCTGAGTCATAGTTTGTGGGGAGAATGTCATCTAGACAATAAAATCTCCTCAGATGCCTTCTGCCAAACGGTGCTTACTCACAGTTACAGAGGAAGGAGTCATGGGAGCAAGACCAGACAGAGCCCTGGTCCAAATCTCCAAATGAAAAACAGCCATCTAACCTTAAGGAAAACAACAGAGGATGCTGGAGCGCTCAGAAGATAGACTGCAAGTAGTAAATTGGTTTGCTGAATAAAAAGAGAAATGTTTTCAATGGCTTTAAAGAGTTAGCCATTAAACAAGATGCCTGCATCAGAATTATTAAAACTATCCTCAAGTGTTGTAAAATATACATGAAACAATTTGTGTATTCTCCATGATCCCATGTTTCTCATAAACTTAGCACTTAGTATGTGGAGAAGTGTTTATTAGCACCAGGAACAAAATCTACATGGAATGAATTTGGATCACAGGGAATGGATAGAAGAGGTATATGCCCCTTGAGTAGAAGCCAACTTTATATGGTGTCCCACACTGCATAGCTTTAGAGTAGATACAGTGTGACTAATTTCCTAGGTCATCTTGACCTTTACTTCCTAGTGTATAAAGTATTATTTTCCTGTAAAGAAGTTCGTGGTTTAATGGATAAGGTGTCAGAGAATCTAAAAAATGAGGCTAAGCAGGAATACCTCACTTCTTAGGCTCATGTTATAAATAATGCGCTCATTAAAATTCTGCTTTGGAAGAAAGGCAAGTCCATTAGTCTGCGAGCTAATTTTTACTGGCTCCTTAGATGTATGCATATTAAAAATTCAGCTTTTATAATTGCCAGTCATCAACCACCTAGTCAATGCTGTTCTTGGAGTTTTTAATTATTTACTTCATTTGCATAGACACTCCAATTTATGATCCACCATTTGGTTGTCGTGGGACAGTTTAGTAATTCTTCTTTTACATTTTCATTTATCTGCTTGCATTCCCAGGAAAAGGCTCTGAGTCGGATCTCAGACCCAGTGAGTCTTATGAGGAAATAGAAACTACATCCACTTCTGTGTCTACTATGGGGAAACCGTGGTCACCGAGAGAGTTTGGGTAAATCAGGATTTTACTTAAACAAATCCAGGCTCTACCGACACCCAGTTAAAATACGCTTTCTCTAGGTTCAGGGTAATGGCTTGCGTTAAAACATAGGCTGCTGTCCTACACGCAGTAGTCATTCAGTTTGGGGAGTGGATCTTCTAGGTAGATGAGTAAGCAAACATGGCATACTGTGCAATTAAAATAAACGACTTTTTTCGTTTATCAACATGATCACAATCTTTTCATCATCTCTTCTGAGGAATCTGTATCACTATCTCTGTATTTAAAAATAGGATACTGATACAGCAGAGACTGGGTGGCTGTAAGGCCACAGAGGCCAATGACTGTCATGGGTATAAACTTTGAGTTCCATCTCTGCATAGAAGGGCATATGCTCTTATACAATTATTTTTCTACAAATTCTCTTATCAATTTTAAAAGAAGGGAAAAAGCCGTTGAAGCCCTAATTTCAATACTGTTTCCAAGGGACACAGCACCATCATCCTATTGTTGTTGTTGGGATGATGGTGATGATGATGGTGGTGATGATGATGATGATGATGATGATGTTGTTTCGGCCTTCCATTCTCCAAGTAAACTCTCTTTCTCTCCACACTGAGTGTTTTCTGTATCTCTCTGTCTCACTCATAGTTCAGGTGTGACACTTAGTGGTAACAGAGTGGGAGTAGAAACCTAAACAACCGACAAAAATTGCAGTGACATGTACTTGGGACATTTTATAACACAAAGTTGCTATTTCAATCAAATCCTTCCTACACAAATTTTGATATATTTGATGTAGATCATTTCCCTTCTAAATCATGATACCACATATGTAACTTATAGGTATTTTGTTGTTGTTGTCCAGAGAGGAATAGACAAGCATGGGCACATGTAAAAATCATTTTCATTGTCCTGGCCTGGAGTTTGAGGCCATTTTATAAGCCATTCAATATTAATATCTTAAATGAATCACCATTAATATAGTAACGTTAGCTTTCCACTTTTCACGTGGACAGGAGTTCTGAATATTCTGGATATCTGGCTGCAGGTGACCTAATCCTGCCCTGATTCTAATCAAAGGTGCCTTAAGACATCGACAATGAGGGCCATTAACACCTCCATTTCCATGGTGCAACACTAGGTGATTGAAATGATATACATGTTTTCTTAAAAGACCGGCATATTGAGAAAGGCTGGTACCCTTCTCTCAAGAAACAACTCAATTATTGAACAACAACAACAACAACAAAACAATACCATTTCTCTGTCTACTGCCTGAGTTGTGCGACTGGATCGGGCAGCAATCAACACAATTGATTTGCCGATGCTGGTCTCATTATTCTCTCTCCCTCTGCAGTACCTGGAGTCTTTCTTCATAGACCACGCTGCAAAGTTCTTGTGAATGGAGCCAGCCACAGCACCTGGGAAGTGGGGAATTGATTCTCCAGCCTCCCTGCCCTATCCGGGTTCAGAGCCATTGTCTGCAGTGTTCCTGGTGTATAATCTCTCCAACCCCCCCAGGAGTCTAGTGGCTGAAGGACAGTAGCGTAACAAAAGATAACAGCTGTGAAAATTATGAAGTCACTCCTTCCAATGCAGTACCTGAAAATAATTTTTCCTCTGAAAACTTGAAATCAAAGAATAATTTTGATTTATTTTCCTGTCTGCTCACCTACTTCTCATTTCCAATAAGACATCCATCTAAATCCATCCAGTTATTAATGTAAGCATTATCGTGTTCCATTCTTGTAATATAGAGATCATGTGTATTTTCCTGTGCTGTCGTTACTGTGTCTATTTAAAAATATTTTATTGTAAGTATTGATAGTGATATTTTCAGTAAATAAATATACTTACTGGTTTTTTTATTATAACTATTGTTCTTTCTTAGGCATTGTAGGCAAAGCATTTAAATGTGCCATTATGCTTGCTCATAAATAATTCTGTATTAATAATAAAAGAGTAATGGCTAGTATAATAAATACAGAGCAAAGAGGCAGGAAATGCAGGCTGAATAAAGTTTGGTGGGAATTTCACTCTGAGCTGGGCGTGAAAGGCAGAGTCCAGGAATAGGATCATGGGGGAGATGACATTTTCTCCAAGCTTTGATGTCTGGAGAGGATTTTCATTGGCAAAATGCCACAATATTTCAGAAACAAAAATTCAGCCTGAGAGCAGTTGGTGGTTTCAGGCGGTCAAGCGGCTGTTGTCCAAAGAAGGTGGTTGAGAGTCCTGGGGACCATGGGAAGGTGAGCCAAGGTTGGTAGCCGAGGCAACACTTTTTTTTTTTTTTTAATTTCATGAGGAATTCTTAGACCTCAGAAATGTAAGCTGTACAGGTGTCAGAAAGAAAAGGTTTTAAAAGCATATGTGTCTGTGAAGATACATCTGGTGACAATAGGAAGCTATGCCTATAACACAGGCAGAGTAATGTGCAGGTGATCTCATGGACTCCAGCTAGAGAAGCAGATCTGTACAGCAAGGTGATCCTCTGTCCCCAGACATGTAAGAGGATGCACATTTGAGAATCAGCATCTCCAAAAAATCCAGTGTGACACATGATGTGTTGAATGTGGTTGATAAAGTTCAGGGGGAACAAGAGTCAAGGAGAAACTGAAACATCATAGAATTGCCTGACCAGGTCAAAGTGATATTTCAAGCTAAGCAAGGTCTGCTAATTTAATGGAGAGAAATGGGGACTCATTATACCTGGCTTTTAGAGAGGTTCATATTTTAAATAGGCCCTGGCATATTTCAAGATCAACATTAACAGAGGAAATAAATATTTTTCTGTCAGTTTACAAACTCAGATATTTTCCCTTTTCCTTTATATAGAGCAAGCATTCTGTGGCATATCTTTGCACATTCCAGACTTTATTTTTGTTGTTTTATATTCAAGTTGAGTGAACTTTACTCTTCTACATGTGACCAGTAAATGCTCACATATCTGCAGCTCCTCCAAGCCATTTGCTTCTTAATTTTACTGTTTGTAAGGCTTTTCTGATTTCACTTGGTAGAACCAGAACATTACAAAAGATAAAACCTTTCCTGATGCAATTAATTAAAAATTATTGAGCTAGGGGGCAATGGTACACGCCTTTAGTCCCAGCACTCAGGCAGCCAGATCTCTTAGTCCGTGGTCAGCCTGGTCTACAAAGTGAGTTTCAGACCAGCCAAGTCTACGCAGAGAAACTCTGGCTCAGAAAAAAAAACAAAGAAACAACTGAAAACAAACACAGACAACAAAAAACAAACCAAAACAAAATAAAAAACCCACAGGAAAAAAATCATTTTGTGCCTCCAATACTTCAGTCATTCTTCTGAATGATGATAGAATTTTATGACTGAGATTCATGTAACTGGGAGACGCTTTTAGCTTAAAAACAGTTCTTAATATTCGAATAGTATTATAGATAATTGCACTCTACTATTTCACTAGGGGTAATATGTTTGTGACATAGTGCTTAAGTACATGGGCTGATAGTATAAGAAAATATAATATTTATGTGTTGATTCTGGCCATGATCTCAACTATTTGCCTTGTAAGAATGAATATATATTGTCATTAGTTTAGTGAATTTATAATAAACACATGAAATAAAATATTTAATGCCTTATCATGGTGGCAGTAGTGGGCATTATCATCTTTCTATTTCCAAATAAAAATATAATTAAAGTATCTCAATCTTACAAAGTAATAATATAAAAATAGAAAATAGTCCCTCTTTCTTTTGGGGTCCTATTTCTATTTTAATTCAATGCACAGTTATTATTTGAATTAAAAATAAATCAATATTGGAACATCTTCAGTGAATTTACAGTACTCAGTTTAATAGCAGCTCCAGACTAGAAAGCTGCCATGGAGCCTGTTCAAACTACTCCAAGTCACTATATCATGTTCAACTGCAGTCTGTTCATTTGTATCCATCGGATTTCTATAACTTAGCTAGAGGTCAGCTCGCAATATCTTTGCATTGACTCTAGACTTAGAAACAACTTATCAACTTAATTCTAAGAGATGAAATGATGAAACAGATGTGGTTGTACATACAGATACATACAATGGCAGAATAATGAGTGCACAATGCAGGCTTATTTAGATTATTTCTCACAAGATAATGGTAACTTCCAAGAAATGGATTTTACCATTCCAAATGATTTAATATTCAGAATCTAATAAAATTAGAACTCATAATTTATATTGCTGCCAGATCATATGCCTTTCTATATTTATATTAGTACAAACTATCATACATATTATTTTAGTAAGCTCAAATAATTCACAAGGATAATAACAAGATTATGAAAGTACTCTTATCTTCATCCCACCAATTTAACTATCTAAATAGATATAATTAACAATAGCAAATAGAAATGTATTTTTCTCTATATATGCAGTATATTTCTTAAATACAGCGTAGCAAGATCTACAGAAATCTTTTGAAATAACAAATGGCCAGTCAATAGTTCTTCAGCATTAGTGTCTGCTTTCATTAAACTGTTTGAATATCTTTTTACTGACTTGCTCTTTCATGTTCTATGACCACATAGCCTTACAAGATGATTCTTCTTTCATTATAATTTACCAGGTACATATTGAGTTACTACATATGAGACATTATTTTAGAAGCTAGCAATTAAATAAAAAATATTTTTGAAATTCCTACCTTCACAGAAGAGATATAAGTGAGAGTACAGATAATAAATATGACAGGTAAGTATTTTAGATTTGATTGGATAGTGTTAAGGAATATTTTTTAATTAAATCTGGTAAGAAGAACAGAAAGTGTCAGAGTGCAGAGATGTAGATGGCACAAAAATAGAGTAATATGTCATGACCTAACTGAAATGGTGACATTTGGGGAGAGGTGAGAAAGGAACTACACACTGTGGATAGCAGTTCTAGAGAAAGTAAACAAATGGTGTAAAGAAATGTGCTCTGGTGCAAATGTCCTCATATGTGTGCTATGAAATTTAATTAGCAATGAGGCTGTGCTAAGGTGCACAGTCTTTATAGTGTAAGTAAGCCACAATTTTACTATAAATCCTTTAAAAGGGTATGATGGCTAATCTTGGTTGCCAACTTGACTGTATCTTTAATCAACTAAAAGCCCATGATGTTGGGCATGCCTTTAAGATATTTTCTTTATCAGACTATTTGAGACAAGAAAACCCACCATAAATAAGCGTCACACCTTCTGAAAGATCCCATATAAAAAGACATGGAAGAAGGAAACTTTGCTTTTTTCTGCTTGTTCTCAGTCTCACTGGCGAATTTTTCTGTCCTGTGGTGAAGCATTCATTCACAAGCATTGGAATCCACTTTCTCGGGATTTCAAGCTGGAATGAAGATCAGCAGCTCTCCAGGAACCCTCTAGGGCTCTAGCACCAGACTGGGACTGCTAACATCCAGCCTTATTGACTGAACAGCTACCAGATTCCTTTCAGCCTTGCCATCTTTTTTTTTTTTTTTTTTTTGGTTTTTCAAAACAGGGTTTCTCTGTATAGCCCTGGCTGTCCTGGAACTCACTCTGTAGACCAGGCTGACCTCGAACTCAGAAATCCGCCTGCCTCTGCCTCCCAAGTGCTGGGATTAAAGGTGTGCGCCACAGCCTTGCCATCTTGAGACAGCCATTGTTGGACTACCCACAAGATAGACTGTAAGCCATTTCTATGAGATTGGTTTACAGTCTATATAATAGTTTTAATTCTATCGGTTCTGGTCCTTTAGAGAACTTGCCTCTCCACTGTCTACCATGTGAGGTCTCTGAGCTATTCTCTTCCTAGGATGCAGCAACACAAAATATCTTGGAAGCATAAGGGACAGCCTCCCTAGCCTCCAGTCCTCCCAGCATCTTCTGCTTGGGCTTCTCATTCTCCAGAACCATGAGAAATAGACCTACACTATTTATAAACCACCAGACTATAGAAACCTGGTGAGGTAAAAGTGTGGCTTGCATTACTGATATCCAAGTGCAGCATTTCCCTGACTTTGTCTTCCATCCTGGGTATTCTTCCTTCCCCTTGGTCTGATCTTCTAGGGAATCTCTTTATTGCATTTCTTGATTGTGTATCCAACATTCAGTTTGTTTGCTTTTCAAAATCTCAATTTCATATCTGGATTCCTAATCCATGTTGCTGCTTTCTTTCCAAGGCTCAAATTTCTTTCTTTCACCAGATTGTTTATGTCTTCTGTATGAACACTAGTCACATTTACAAGTAGAGTTTTAAATGTGTTTAGAAATTTATTCTTTATCTTTCTTTCATGTGCATTGATGTTTTGCCTGCATTTCTGTCTGTGTGAGGGTGTAGGATCCCCTGGAATTAGAGTTATAGACAGTTATGAGCCGCCATGTGGATGCTGGGAAATGAACCTGGGTTCTCTAGAAGAGCAGCCAGTACTCTTAACTGCTGAGCCATCTCTCCAGCCCTTAAATTCTTTTAAGAAAACTCAGCTTTGGCTTTGGTTAATTGTAGAATTAATTAGTTTATCTACCTTTTCCCTGTATCTTTTATTTTAATTTTGTGTTTTGTGCATCTATTCTGCTTTTTTTTGTGGATATATTCTGCTTTTGTTTGAGGATTTTCTTTGTGAATAGTCTTCCTTTGATTGTTCATTGCCCAGTAGTATTCATAGAGAGGGAAAAACAAGCATCTACTCCAGCACCACCAGGAAATTAAACAAATATAGATAGAAGTAACTAAGATCAATTAAAGGGAATTCACATAATACCAATGACCATAGGTCAGATGATGACATAAATAATAAAAAGCATAACATAAAGTATAAAAATAATTAGGGATCAAAAGAAAGTTAACAAATAAATGAAATAAAGGAAGGGAGCATAAAAATGAAAATAAAACAAGCGGAGAAAAGTTAAACATATCAAAAACAAGAATGTAAGTGAATGCTTTAGGAGGAAAAAGGATCAACTTTAAAACTCAATTATATAATAACATAAAATACATAAACAAAATAGATAAATTAAAAAATAATTGATATCTTATAATTTGCAATTGTATTGTACGCTATGTTCAAAAGGCATTTCAATATATTTGCTTGGGTTTTGTAGGTTTGTAGGAATGTTGTCAATAATAAACATATTCTGACTTTGAAAATAATGATCCATTGGGAAATTGTGCCTTAACCCAGAGTCCTTCTGTCTCTTAATTTTCTGGACTATCTGAGAAGACAGAAAACATAACTTAGGAAATCTTGAATATATGTGGAAGATGAATCTAGTACTTATATTGTGGGAAGAAGATTTAATAATACCTCCTTATGCTGAATCAGCTGAAATAAGCCTACAAAGCCTTCCAGTGACTGAAAACTTTGGCAGTGCATGGTCCTTTCAAGATTGCTTCATCTTGGCCAGGCTCTTCAGCTTGGAGGAAACCTTGTCGCTGTGCACACATGTGTATTCATGGGATTCATTGCCTATAAATCCTGTGTCTGATTCCTGTTGCTTGTCCATATTCCAAGAGAGACCAGCACAATTGACAGATAATACAACCTGACCCCAAGTGCAAGAATGATTATATCTGTCATTTTATTCTAACACATCAAATGGAAAATTAACTGTCTCAGATATCCCTATGTATATGGAATCCAAAATCATGTAAAAAGAAACAAAATAAAATCCAAAAGAATAAAAATTATTTGAATGATATTCATAAGATTAGGTATGGGCCATCTGTGGCTGGAGACTTCTGCCTGGGCAACCAGGGGTCCATAGCCAACTAGCGCCAGGAGAAAGCTACCCTCCCAGGAGCGTGGAAAAGCTGTGAGGGGGGATAAGGTGAGCACAACTGCTCACCCGGACCTGCCTGGAACCCTCAGGGGCAGGAAACTCCTAAAACTTCCGGTTTCCATCTGTGGCTGGAGACCTCTGCCGGAGCCACCAGGGGTCCATAAGCCAACTAGTTCCAAGGGAAAGCTACCTTCTCAGGAGCTTGGAAAAGCTGTGAGTGGGGTTAAGAGGAGCAACACTGCTCACCTGGACCCACCCGGAACCAGTGGGATACAGGACCTGAGGAGAACTCAGGGACAGGAAACCTCTGAATCTTCCAGTTTCCATCTGTGGGTAGAGACCTCTGTCTGGGCCAACAGGGGTGTATGCCTGGGGACCTCAGCCTGGACCACAGGGCTCCAGGAGAGAGCTGGTATCCCAGGAGTGCTGACACACCTTTGAGCACAGGCAAAACCACTTTTCAAATTCACTGGATCAAGAGGAACCCTTGCAGAGACATCAGGACACAGGAACCAAAGGACCACTGGGGACAAGATCCTTCTGGTTTCTGTCTGCACCCCAGAGCTGACCCAGTCCCACAGCTCTCCAAACCCAAATACTTCTCAGAGAGAGCTGGTCTTCAAGGATTATTGACACAGGCCTGCAGGAGGGACAAGCCACAGCCAAACAGAGTAAGACCAGCTAACATCAGAGTTAACAAGATGGCAAAAGGCAAGGGTAAGAACATAAGGAACAGAAACCAAGGCTACTTGGCACCATCAGAACCCAGCTCTCCCACCACAGCAAGCCCTGGATACTCCAACACACCAGAAAAGCAAGACTCAGATTTAAAATCAGTTCTCATGATGGTGATAGAAGACTTTAAGAAAGAAATTAACACCCTTAAAGAAATACAAGAGAACAGAGGTAAACACCTAGAAGCCCTTAAAGAGGAAACACAGAAATACATTAAAGAATTTCAGGAAAACACAATCAAACAGACAAAGGAAATGAACAAAACTATCGAGGAGCTAAAAATAGAAATAGAAACAATAAACAAATCACAAAAGGAGACAACCCTGGAGTTAGAAAACCTAGGAAAGAGATCAGGAGTCATAGATGCAAGCATCACCAACAGAATACAAGAGATAGACGAGAGAGTCTCAAGAGCAGAAGATACCATAGATAACATTGACACAACAGTAAAAGAACACACAAAATGTAAAAATCTCCTAACCCAAAACATCCATGAAATCCAGGACACAATGAGAAGACAGAACCTAAGGATAATAGGTATCCAAGAGAGTGAAGATTCCCAACTTAAAGGATCACTAAATATCTTCAACAAAATTATGGAAGAAAACTTCCCTAACTTAAAGAAAGAGATGAACATAAATATACAAGAAGCTTACAGAACCCCAAATAGATTGGACCAGAAAAGAAATTTGTCCTGTCACATTATAGTGAAAACACCAAAT
>CM052709.1:61557924-61597137 GCA_028551405.1 Uromys caudimaculatus | reverse complement strand
ATATCAAAAACCAAAGTTAAGTCAGGATCAGATAAACCATCTAAACAGTTCCATAATGCCTAAAGAAATAGAGGCAGTCATTAAAAGTCTCCCAACCAAAAATAAGCTCAAGACCAGATGGGTTCACTGCAGAATTCTATCAGACCTTCAAAGAAGACCTAATACCAATACTCTTCAATCTATTCCACAAAATAGAAACAGAAGGAATACTACCCAATTCCTTCTATGAGGCCACAATTAAACTGATACCAAAATCTTACAAAGGCCCAACTAAGAAAGAAAACTTCAGACCAATTTCCCTTATGAATATTGATGCAAAAATACTCAATAAAATTCTCGCAAATCGAATCCAAGAACACATCAAAATGATCATTCATCATGATCAAGTAGGCTTCATCCCAGGGATGCAGGAATGGTTCAATACCTTGAAATCCATCAATGTAATTCACTACATAAACAAACTCAAAGAGAAAAACCACATGGCCATTTCATTAGATGCTGAAAAAGCATTTGACAAAATTCAACTTCCCTTCATGATAAAAGTCTTGGAAAGATCAGGAATTCAAGGCCCATACTTAAACATAGTAAAAGCAATATACAGCAAACCAGTAGCCAACATCAAACTAAATGGAGAGAAACTCCAAGCAATCCCACTAAAATCAGGGACTAGACAAGGGTGCTCTCTCTCCCTATCTATTCAATATAGTAAATGAAGTACTAGCTAGAGTAATTAGACAACAAAAGGAGGCCAAAGAGAAACAAATTTGAAAGGAAGAAATCAAAGTATAACTCTTTGCAGAGGATATGATCATATACTTAAGTGATCCAAAAAACTCCAGAGAACTGCTGCAGCTGATAAACAACTTCAGCAAAATAGCCAGATATAAAATTAACTCAAACAAATCAGTAGCCTTCCTATACTCGAAGGATAAACAGGCTGAGAAAGAAATTATGGAAATGACACCCTTCACAATAGTCACAAACAATATAAAGAATCTTGGTGTGACTCTAACCAAGCAAGTGAAAGATCTGTATGACAAGAACTTCAAGTCTCTGAAAAAAAGAAATTGAAGAAGAACTCAGAAGGTGGAAAGCTCTCCCCTGCTCATGGATTGGGAGGATTAATATAGTAAAAATGGCCATCCTGCGAAAAGAAATCTACAGATTCCAACTCAATTCTTCATAGACATAGAAAGAGCAATTCTCAAGTTCATTTGGAACAGCAAAAAAATCAGGATAGCAATAGCTATTCTCAACAACAAAAGAACTTCTGGGAGAATCAGCATCCCTGACCTCAAGCTGTACTACAGAGCAGTAGTGATAAAAAACTCCATGGTATTGGTACAGCAACAGGCAGGCAGATCAATGGAGTAGAATTTAAGACCCAGAAATGAACCCACACACTTATGGACACTTGATTTTTGACAAAGGAGCTAAAACCACCCAGTGGAAAAAAGACAACATTTTCAACAAATGGTGCTGGTTCAACTGGTGGTCTACATGTAGAAGAATGGGAATGATTCATTTCTATCTACCTGTACAAAGCTCAAGTCCAAGTGGATCAAGGACCTCCACATAAAACCAGATACATTAAATCTAATAGAAGAGAAAGTGGGGAAAAGTCTCGAACACCTGGGTACAGGGGAAAAGTTCCTGAACAGAACACCAATGGCTTATGCTTTAAGATCAAGAATCAACAAATGGAACCTCATGAAATTGCAAAGCTTCTGTAAAGCAAAGGACACTGTCAATAGGACAAAATGGCAACCAACAGAGTGGGAAAAGATCTTAACCAATCCTATGTCCGATAGAGGGTTAATATCCAATATATACAAAGAACTCAAGAAGTTAGACTCCAAAAAACCAAATAACCCCATCAAAAAATGGGAGACAGAGCTAAACAGAGAATTCTCAATGTAGGAAATTCGCAGGACTGAGGAACACCTAAAGAAATGTTCAACATCCTTAGTCATCAGGGAAATGCAAATCAAAACAACCCTGAGATTCCACCTCATACAAGTCCGAATGGCTAAGATCAAAAACTCAGGTGACAGCAGATGCTGGCGAGGATGCGGAGAAAGAGGAACACTCCTCCATTGTTGGTGGAAATCAGTTTGGTGGACCCTTAGAAAAATGGACATAATACTACCTGAGTTCGCAGCTATACCACTCCTGGACATAACCCAGAAGATGCTCCAACATGTAATAAAGACATATGTTCCACTATGTTCATAGCAGCCATATTTATAATAGCCAGAAGCTGGAAACAACCCAGATGTCCCTCAGCAGAGGAATGGATACAGAAAATGTGGTACATTTACACAATGGAGTACTACTCAGCTATTAAAAACAATGACTTATTGATATTTGCAGGCAAATGGATGGAACTTTAAAATATCATCCTGAGTGAGGTAACTCAGTCACAGAAGAACGAACATGGTATGTACTCACTGATAAGTGGATATTAACCCAAACATTTGGAATACCCAAGTTTCACTTTACAGTAACTACTGGACTGAGAGTGAGGTCCCAGATGGAGGAGTTGGAGAAGGGACTGACAGAACTAAGGGTGTTTGCAGCCCCATGGAGGGAGCAACAGTGTCAACTGGCCTAACCCCCAGTCCTCCTGGATGCTGGACCACCAACCAAAGAATACACATGGAGGGACCCATGGTTTGGACCACATTTGTGGCAGAAGAGGGCCTTGTTGGCCATCCGGGGGAGGAGAGGCCTCAGTCAAGGGGAATGTCAAGGTGGGAATATGGGAGTGGGTGGGCGGGTGGGTGGGAGGTGGAATTCCCTCGTAGAGATAGGGGAGGGGAAGGGGATAGGGGGTTTCCAAAGAGGAGACCTAGAAAAGGGGAAACATTGGAAATGTAAATAAAGGATCAAAAAATGTTTTAAAAAATGTAAAAATGAAAAAAAATAAATAAAAATAAAGGAAAAAAAAAAGATTAGGTATGGATCACTGGGCCAAAATTTTGTTGAAAAGTGACAGTTTTCAATATAAGCCACTAAACATGTCCAAAAAAAAAAAGTACCAATATAAAATAAAGCATGGCCATCAAAATAATATTGCTAAAAACTTATATCATGATGACTAAAATGTAAAATGCAATAGCTACTATGACAAAAGATGAAAGGGCCAGGTAAGTTTCATACCTGCGTTTGTAAGGTGATCAAGATTAAATAATTTATAACGAAGAGTAATAAAACAAAAGCATGAGAGTGGGAAAGCAATTAACAGCCTTATCCAGCTGTGATGACTATGAACTCTAGCAATGGCCACCATAGCATGGTGCTCTAAAGATGTAATACTGACATTCATATATCTTGGTGGTAACCAACAGTTGCTAACTTGGACTTAGGGTACTTTTAACATGCTTAGCACTAGATAATTATTCAACTACCTGGGGTTGGTGGGGGTCCTAGATCTTGTAAAGAGCCTGTTAGCACTACTTTACTAGAGCAGCATAATTTCTAATGCATTCTAAAATGTATCCATATACCCACACATATATAAATGTAGCTCTAACTCCTCACCAAAGAATTTCCTCTTTACAACTAATAGGGCCTGTTGTCAAAAATGATAACTGGTCATAATGCAGAGTTCAAGGGATGTTAGAGAGCCCAGCCCCTGTAGACACAGTTTCAGTACACATTTCTGTACCTATAGCACAGGGACTGTTGTTGAGGAGAAGGTGGAAGGTCGTAGGAGCCAGAGATCCAGGAGGTCTGCTGTAAGACTGCGCCTCCTAGAGACGGGAGGGAAGCTACACCCGTCATATATCAACAACGTGGCTGCCTAATAAAGACCTGAAGTTCAGAGATTTCATTGGCTTCCACCTCTACAGCAAGAACTACAGGCTACCAATGACCTCTGAGAAATGAATAATTAGCCTTTCTCAGGGAAAAGCCTCCTAATTGATTATCTAGTCAAGTCAGAAATCATATGCCCCCAAGCCATACTAAACAGACTTGGCAGGTTGTACTTACATGCCCTGTCTACTATATAAATATGTAATATTGATAATAAGAAAGACTTGTTTGGGGGTGAGTGACTGGGGGTATAAGAGGTTTGAAGGGAGGAGATATGGGAATGTTTAGAGAGAGGAAAGGAAAACGGGAAAGTAAAAAAAATTACATTTTACTTTTCAAGCTTCAATAAATATAAAGGAAAACATATGCTGGCATCATATTTCCTGTATGCTATCAGGACCAGGGAAAACGAGGTACATAAACTGTAGGGGAAGAGCTCTGTGAATCCAAATCCTATAATAAGCTAAGACTTCTTTGATCCCATCATGTTCCTGGGATTCTTTTGTCTTGGGTTTTCCTACTCTCAGTACATGCTCAATCTTTTGTGTTTTAACAATTCCTGGGAATCTATAATCTATATATATCCTTATTTACCTTATAAGCATTTCGTGTGTGTGCATGCATATGCGTGCATGCGTGCATGCGTGTGCATGTGTGTGTGCATGTGTGTGTGTGTGTGTGTTGCTTTAAAGCTTACAATATCCAGGCTTCAAATACAACCTTTTCTCCTTGTCTTGCTTGTGGCAGGTATATCAACAGAGACCACTGTACTCAGAATTCATGAACAATATTGACTCTATCACTGTCTCTCTGTTCCTGCTACATACTGTCCAGATCTCAAGGCGTTTGTGTTACCTAGGCACGCATTATGTAGTTAGGATTGTTTCCATTTTATGCCTAAAATGTATGTAAAAATGCCACATTCTTTCTGTTATTAGAAGGCAAATCGCACATACACAGTAAGGGGTATTAAGAGTCTAGCCTTCCTGTCTCTATTTGCTACTTGTATTCCATCTAATAGCTGAAAATTACTAAGCGTAAGCATAATAATTATCTGAACACCAACCAAGGATCATATCATTGGACTGATTATTTTAAATTGCTGTTGACAGAACCCACTCCAACTAAACAAAGCAATGGTGCTTCACTACATGATGGAGTTTGCAGTATTTTTAGCTACTAAAACATGCCTTTCATGAATGATTAGGTAGCACCTTTTCCAACATCTTATTTAATTTTTTAGAAATTTGTGATGAGATAACCAAGAGCTTCCTATATAAGTATGTATGTTTGGGGCACTAATGTGTAAACACAAGCTTTTTTTTCTAAATGAAGGCAACATCACCTTTTTATTTTCAGAAAACAGTTGTCACTCAGCAGCCTATGCCCGAATTTTTTTGTGCCTGTGTGCTAGGCAGATGTTTATCTAAATCATTTAAATCCCAATCTTTTACATGTTAGACACATTTGCTATCAAGAGATGTCCCAGTATAACACCATAGATTAAAAGTTAATTAAAAGGTCAAGGAAGGAGAGAAGTCATTAATTTTTCATAAGCATTTGCTTAATTTTTGGCAGGATAAAATTGAGGAAGTAGGATACACTTGAAAATAAATAATAGATATTTTTCTGAAATCATTATTGTTTCCTTATATGTTAAGAAGTGCCTAGTTAATTAAGAATACAAATCTACTAGGAATTCATGAATATGCCAGACCCTGCTTGAGCAGTGGAATTATTTTAATAGACTTAAATGTTTTACAGGTCTCCTAAACCACCCTTTAAAAACATGATTAATCAACATGTAAATGGAAATTCTCTGAAGATCTCTGATTGTGTAGGATTTGAGAAGAGAAATTTGTTTTCTGGCACTTTAAGAATGTATATATCTTAGCTGAAAAATAAATTTAATTAAACAACTTTAAGTGTCTATGCACATGCTCCTGTGATTTAATGGGGTTTGGGGAACTAATCCAGTAGAGTGTATCTCTTAACTCTTTTGTTGGTTTCCCTGTAGTGGACCACACATCAACCATTTCATTTATTCAAAGATAGCCCACTGACATTGTTGGAGCTAATGAATTAATATACAGAGAACTTATGAATTTCAGAAAATCTTGAGTAAGACAAATAATGTTTGGTTTTCCTCAGAGCATGCTAATTGCAACATATTTATACTAAATTCTTCATGATAATAAGCATTGTAATTAGAGCTGTAAAATTACTCCCATTAAAATCATTTAATAATCTTAAATTTGCCCAAACAGAAAATCTCTTTGGACTGAAATGGTATACATAGCTCTTCAAGATGCATGCTTTCTGTGAAGAGTCCTGTCTCCTCCTATTGTTCACCAAGCTGGATATGTTTAGCAAAATGTCATGGAAATAGTTCAGCTCTCATTCTTGGGGTGTAGTGAGTAGGAAAGTACACATATTTATATTAGTTTCTGATTGACCTTAAATTATACAGAGAATGACAAAAAGACTATTTTGCACATATTTCTCTTTTCAGATCTTCTATGGTCTATAACATGTCTATATTATGTGAAAACAACTATATTCATAAGTTTCTGTATCCAGCCATGAAGTGATAGAGGGTTTTAGAATAAAAGGAGAACATACCCATCTTTCCACTATGTAACCGTTGGAATGTACCTAGTACATAAAATGGAACTAAGAAAATATAAAGTTTAAAATGCAATTCAGAAAATACCTTTAAAGTTCCTACTAGGTTTACTGTGCAGAATAATGGAGAGAACAGAGATGCATCTGAGATTGCCATTCAGGATAGATGTTAACTGGCTGTAGTGAGTCTGGTCAAGCACCATCTTTGAGCTTCCATGTCAAGATTTCTACTATTTCTAGTCACCACAGGAATGATCTCCATGAGCCCTGACAACTCACTCCAAAGACATTGTGTACAGAGTTGAAGGTAAATGAGCTTTAGTTGCTTTGGAATATCTGGCATGGGGCTGTGTTATAGGCAAAAGATTTTCTGGCTTCGGATGTCTTTCTCCCAACACTGAGTTCATTTAAGAGTAGTCACAGATGTCAAGTATACAGAGGAGGCACAGTCCTGCTTCCAAAGCCTGGCAGAGTAAGCATTGGTCACACACACAATACACTTTATGTTTAATACATCTTAGTTTTCAAGCACCATTAACAAATGCCATTTTTGGTTAGTTCTTTACTACAGAATACATATTTTAAAATTTCCTTTGTTGTGATACAGTTAAGAATATTTAATATGAACTCCAAAGTTCTCTAATTTATAGGAAAAAGAAACTAAATTTGAAAATCTGCTTCTAGTAGAATGACTATTTTCCATATTTTAAGTAAGCAATGTCCTAACAGATGATATATTCATATCTTCCATTATAGCCATTCTTCTTCAGGTAAAGCCACCTTATTTTACTTAGCTTTTTTCCCTTCATGCCCTAAGTCATGTTTTTGGTCTTGTTAGAGGACAGTTATGGTCTAAGGCAGGAGGAAGCATCACTGGGTCTCCCAAGCTGAAATCAGAAGAGTTTTCAGGGATGCTTTAAGCCTCGGTCCACTTGCCTTCCTGCAGCATGCTGTAACATCCCCAGGCTAGAGGAGCAATGCCATAAAAAAGCAGCTATGTTAGCCATTGTGCTGTTATTTTAGTTCAGTGTGTACTCCATTTGTGTATGTGTGTGGTGGTGGGGGTGGGGATGGGTAAATGTGTGAGTGCCTACTTTGAACCTTTCTGTGTATGTATGAGAAGCAAAAGCATTTTTGCATGGGGAGTTAGTATCAAAACATGTAGAAGAAATCAAAGGAAAGGGAAGGATGCAATTACATTACAATATCAAAAATGGATAATTTAAAGAGTTGGCACGGAGATTTTTCACTTTAATATAAAGAAATAGCACTTCCAGATTAAATTTATATTATTGTTATTATACATAATGCTAAACCTCCAAAACTATGTCAGAAGAAAAGAGCCTAGCCCTCGACTGCAGGTGGGAAGTGTGCAGGAAGCTAGCCCTTGAGTGCATGTAACCTGTGTGTAGCCTCGCTCAACAGTTGAGTCTGTAGCTTCTGCAGGCAAGTAAGAGTTTTCTTGGTGATGAATCATCTGGAAACACACTGGTTTCTCCCTCAGGATAAGAGGACTCCCTTCCCCCCTGTTTTTGTAATTCTCTGCCACAATCTGAATTTGATGGGGAAAAAAAAAGTGCTGTGGCTGTGGAACAACCTTCAGAAGACTTCCAGAAGGTGCATGTTGGCTTAAGGAAGGCAACTTTATAACCTAAATAAACTAGTCACCAAAATTCATTTCAAGAAGCTCTGCAGGTCGTATTAGATGGGGAAACTTGCCCAGGATTACATTTTTAAAGAAACGTAAAATTGGCTATACTTTTCATGCAAAAAGTAATTCTACCAATAAATAATGATTTCACAATAATAACGAGAAGAAAATGAAAGGCATTAGGTGAACATTTTAAATTGGCATAAATAGAATTATAATCAGGTACTTGAGAAAATAATATGCAAGTATGTACCACTCAATATTGACTAATAGGCCAATATAAAAATCATATAAGAAAAGGAGAAATCCTTTACTAATAATCCATTAAAGAGAAATCCATTAAAATGAAGTATGTCTGTCAGTCAAAATACATCAAATATATCTAATAATGTATATAAAACCCCGTGTTATGCAACTTTTTGCAGTTTGTCGTATGATTACCAAGGAAAGTGGAAGTCATGAACATCAACCCCAAAGGCTGATCTTCTGCAGGGATGTTTGTCATCATCAGACTTTGACAGGCAGGTGCCCTGGGCTATGTCAGGCATCTTGCTGACTCTGTTGAAATTGTAGCTATCTGAACTTTCTCATCCTGGGTCACCTGCTATAGGTTCAGGAAAAATTGTATCTTGAAACTTTACAGTATTCTAAGAGAGCCCAAGAAAGGGCCTAATTAGGATGCTTCTGCATATATACTTCCTAATTTAGAGAAGAAAAATGAAAATCAACACCCTCAAGGGAGTAAGAGAACATTAAGTGGAAGAGATGGGAGAAAAATAGCAAATGAAAGAGTAAATGAGTTTACAGCAACTGTACTTTTTAAACTTTATTACACTTCCTCAAATTTGGCTTCTTTATCAGAACCTTCCTGAAAGAGTCCTCATGTATGGCATGAGGGAGGAAAGACTTGCCATGGGTATTTCTTTAGGACATTTATCTCTACACTTATTCTGATAACACATCTTCATTACACCTTATTAATCTTCTAAAATATTTTAAAGGGAAAGATATAAGCTAGTCAAAGATGAGTATATAAAACACGGAGAAGTGCGGAATTGGAATATATGTGGTCCTTAGTCCTTGAAAGGAGGAGCTCTGGAAGGAAGGCATACAGATGTTATTCTTAATGGTCAGAGGTACTTATTGAATCAGTGAAAGCATACCAAACAGCTGTGCTGTCAATATTAAAGTGAACTCACTGCTATGTATTGTATGTATGCAAAAGCATGGTCATAACCAGTCTTCATACGAAGGAGCACGCCCTTTCACCTGAGTCACATATCTGCATTCTGGATCTGTTTAACAGTACTGGTTCAGAATAAAAATTGACAACAGCCTTACCAGTGATGGTCTTGTATTTTTTCCCAAACCCATAATCTCTTTGTGTGTGTTGAATTGTTACACCAAAGTCTGTAGGGCCTTTGGACAGGATGAAATACAGCTCAGCGGCAGGGGAGAAGAACAGTGTGCAGGTGAAGGGGAGGTTAGAGAAGACGGAGGAAAGGGGAGAAGCAACTTACAATGTTTCCTGACTCGAGGTGAGAGGAGGCTGCTTCCTGGTGTTTATTGTTTTCACACCTATAAATATGTTTCTTTAATGATGAAACGATATCGTTTTTTGTGAATATAAAGTGAAACTAATATGTGCCCTATTAAAATGAAAATCTCATATAAATTTTTTATTTTTGTTTTCTGTGTACGTGAGTGTGTGTGTATGTGCATATGTGTATGTGTGTATGTGTGTATACACTAGTCATATGTGTGTGATACATATGTACATATTGTGTGTGCAACCTGAGAATAACATTGGAATCACTGTCCATCTTTTCTGGAGACAAAGCTTCTCACTGTTCTGGAATTTTTCAGGTAAACTAGCTGAGGGCTGCCCAGCAAGTCCCAGGGATTCACTTGTTTCTGTCCCCCAATATTGGGCTCATAAATCTGTGCCACCATGCTTGGTTTTCTTTACTTGTGCTCTGGGGTAAACCTTAGGCCCTTGTCAAATACTGACTGAGTTGTCTCCCCAGCCCCACATAGTCGACGAGTTTTGTCATCTGTGAGCATTCTTTTTTCTTGTGAGGCTGCAAGTTAGATTGGATTAGGTCCACCCATCTGACCTCCTTCAACCTTAGGAACTTCTTAAACTCCTTACCTGTACATGTAACCACATGGGGCATTGAATTGGATATGCAAATTTTGAGAGGACACTTTCCAACTCGTTATAACCTTCTTCCCTCTCTCCTCAACTCTACAGTACCTCACTAGAACGTTGGACAAAAGAGTTGTCATCTCCCCTGGGTCCTGTTAATCCTCTTATTCTATAGATCAACCCGACTTCCAACCACAAGTATTGTCAGACATTCATCAGCTGGGACTTGTCAGAATGAGAAGGAGGTTAGACTATGTTGGAATGTCAACACTGTCACATACACACATGTTAAAATATACAATCTGACTGGGCAGTGGTGGCACATGTCTTTAATCCCAGCACTTGGGAGGCAGAGGCATGTGGAGCTCTGAGCTGAGGTCGGCCTGGTCTATAAAGTAAGTTCCAGGACAACTAGGGCTACAAAGAGAAAGCCTATCTTGGGTGAATAAAAAAAAACTATATACTCTGCTTTCTCATTTATATTATATTTAACACAAGGCCTAGTTCTATTCTTTGATTTCCACAGACATTATTAATTTTAACAACGTGATTCTATAAATTCTTGAATAAGAATGTAGAGAGCTCCTTTTGGCCACGGGCAGAGGCACCTTGTTGGTGATATTGTTCTTACATCAGTCAGGGGAAGAACATTCATTTATTCATCTTAGCTTGATGCTTGTCTTGGTGGCCAACGCCCAAAGCTGTTTTATGCATAGGATTCATAAAATTCAATTCAAATTTAGGCAGCACAGCTCAGAAGGAGGAAGATACTCAGAGACCTGTGGATGGCCATGCCACTCACAGACCTGTCTTCCAGTGCACAGCCCAGGCCGGCCAAAGATGCCTGCTTGTCAACATGCCTCACCATGCAGCATGAATGGGGGATGCCACCCAGGGGTCTGCCAGCCTTTTGGCCTGACTGCATCACATTTTGAGAGTATGTGGTTCTCAGATGGGAGAGAAAGAGAAGTGGAGCAGCCTGAGCATCATAAGGAGAGATGGAACTGGAGACTGGAGGGTGGAGAGGAGAAGCCTGGTGTGAGTGGCCATCCCTGCCACCTGGGCCATGGGGGCCATGGTAAGGCCCAAGCCCAAGCTGCAACTGAGAGCCATGTCTGAGTCCTTGAATATGCAATGGCAGGATCAGAGTCGATGTCTGTGGTTCATAGTACCATTAGAGAACATGGGGATCTCCCTGGTTCGAGTAGACTCCAGGGATCACCTGGATCTCTAGAGGCTGTGCAGAACTGGCCCCGCCCCTCACTGGACAGTGGTACTCTGGAGAGCTGGTCTCATCTGTCACCACTGGCAACACTGGGAGAGCAGTCTTTGTGCCTTTGCCCAGGCGGCACAGAGGTCTTGATGGTGGGGTTATGAGTGAGCCAGCCCTGAAGATGTGAGTCTGGGAGATCTGACTCCAAACAGGTGAGCCAGCCCTGAGGATGAGAGCAAGGAGAGCAGGCCCTGCCACCTGTCTGTGTTGAGATGGCCTGGATGCCGGACAGGGTCTGCAATGCTCTACTGTCACCTGTGGCAGTAAGAAAAGGTGGCCCTGGGGTCATGAGAGCAGCAGACCTAGCCCTGCACAGTCACTGGCTACAGCACTCAAAGAGTGGCTCTGTAATCACCTGGGCAGCACAGTGAATCTGGCCTTGATGAGGAAGACACAAGTGAGCCAGCCCCGAGAGTGAGGATGTGAGAGTGGGAGAGCTGGCTCAGCGCCTCACAGGTTGCAGCACTTGGGAGAGTGGATTTGACTGAGCAGCACAGTAGAGCGGACACTGGAAGTAGAGTGTAGATGAGCTGGCCACGGGGAATGAGAGCAGGAGAGCTCACCCTGCCTCCTGCCAATGGCAGCATTTGGGTGGCAGAGCAGTGCTGGAGAGCTTGTCCTGGTAGTGTGGATAAGGGGAAGTGAGTGGGCTCACTGGCTCTTCTACCACCCATGCCCAGATCCAGGGCTCTGAGATAGTCCACTCCAAAATCTATATCATCTGCCACCAGTTGGGACATATGAAAGGGCCAGTCTCGCTGCTCCAAATCTACAGGATCTCCATGACACCAAGCGACAACAGGATAACTGGGAGAATTCCCAATGAGGATCCAATATTGATGGGGTCACAGAACTCAGAGGTCTTGAACCAGACCAATGACTCATGCAGTGAACATTTGCAAGAGAGGACATATGGACAGAGGGACACACTTGACATACTGCAGCTTTCACAGTGGGACATTTTTTATGCTTTGGTTTTGCTGTGTGTGTGTGTGTGTGTGTGTGTGTGTGTGTGTGTGTGTGTGTGTGTGCGTGTGTGTGTGTGTGTGCGTGTGTGTGTGTGTGTGGTGTGTTTATTTCAGAAGGCAGGTTGCAAGGACAAAGGGCAGATATTGAGGGGATGGTGAGATGAGGTGGACTGGGATGCATGACGTGAAAGTCATAAACTCTTGTTTGCGAAAATTATGAAGCAAATGAATATTTTTCTCACGAGTTCATTAAAATTCTATTTTATTCTTCCATATTAAGAAGAAAAAAAGAAAAGAGAAAAAGAAAAGAAGTTAAAGAGCTGGGTGTCACGACATAGACCTCTGGTCCCAGCATTTGGTAAATGCATACAAGAAGATCAGGACTTCATGGCTCTCCTGGGCTACATACGAAGTTGACTCCCATCCCCCACCCCAGCAAAATAAACAAAAAGAAAAGACAGAATAAAATCATGAAATTCAGCTGTTGCTGCCAACACAATCAGTGGTCTTAATTTATGCTTAGATAACCACAGTAATCTAACATACTTAGGATATCCTTTAAAACTCACTTAACTGTAATCTTCAAGTTAAAATGAATTAGGATCTATTGATCTGGGCCCAGGGCTCTATATTTCAATATAATCATGTTAGATATTGTTAAAGCACAATCCAGCTGTACAGCATTCAGGCCAGAATCCCTTATTCTCTGGTCTTAGGGACCAAGTACAGTCTTGTTTCTTAGTAAGCCATGTTATACCTGGGTTTTCTTCTCACTTTTTTCACATTCTGGGGCTCACCACTGGCTCTACAGAGAGACTTGGATTGCCAGACACATAGATTGCCAGAGACTTAAATGCCAGACACATTTAAGTAGAAAGCAAGCCACATTTAAAGTAAAGTCTTACTAATAGGATAAAATAAAATACTCTAACACTACAAATTTTGAACATATAGATTTAAAAAATATGAATAATGGTCTCCTTGCCAAAGACTTTCTCTCATAAACATTTCTAGCTGAGACATGTGCACATGGAATCTAACTTTTTAATTTTCTTTTCCACAAAATATTTCTTAATATATAACATGCATTACTTTTGCATTTTCTCCAAATGATGTTCCTATAAATTGTATGTTAGCACAGCATGATTTTTAAGTTATTTTTACTCCTTTGTCTTGTAATTTGAGAGAAGTTATGCAACTTCTCTCAGAAATTAGATAAGAAATTAGATGCATCTGGCCTCCTAGGACTCTGCCTTCAGGAGTCCCCAGGGCTGCCTCTAGCTTATTTTGTAATAAACTCACAGTGACTATGCACTGCACTGCTGGTCCCCAGATCTCTAGAGTCCATTAAATATATACTAACAAGATATGGTTTTGAGACATCTATCAAAAATGATTCTGTGTGAATGGATGACATTCATCTATAACCACATAGATTTTAAAATTTACAATGTACATCAACTTAAACTCCCCTCATGTACTAGGAATAGCCATACAAGTAAAATAAACTGTGTACAATTAAACAATGAATTTATAAATATATACATATAGGTGCATACACACACACATATAATTTTCTATGTAATTTCCTAAATATAGCAAAGGTACATTTAAGGCAAAAGAATGATTGTAGTCAAAATGTGTTTAAACAAATAGCTCCAGTCTGAGTAAGATGCTGAATCTATCATTCGTGTAATCTAGATTAGAAAGGCTAAATTTTGAAGGATATGAGAGATGCTTCCACCAATCAAGTGATAAAAACCATCATGTACTATTAATACAGAATTCAAAATTTTGAAGTCTTTTATGTATATTAGCGCTTTTTCATGTACAACTGTGCTCCTTGTGTGTGCCTGATGCCTACAGAGACTAGGTGAACACACCAAGTCACCTGGTACCAGAGTTACAGACAGTTGGGAGCTGCCACATGGGTGCTGAGAACTTAACCCAGGAGTTTTGGAAGAGCATTCAGTGCTCTTAACTGCTGGGTCATCTCTCTAGCCCCACTATTTAATTTTCTTAACAATTCCTCCCTGGTCAGTGGAGTCAAGGTAAGTATATTTCTATTTCAGAAAATACCTAAACTACTAAGCTCCCCTTTGATTTCACAAACGGGGAATAACAAATGAGTTGTTTGTTCGTTTCTCGTGAGAGGAAGTAAGTATGAACAGGGTGCATGATGTGAAATTTCCAAATAATCAATAAAGGTATTATGTTGGGGAGAGAAAAGATAGTGACCAAATTGCACTGCTGTAGCTGTGACTTCCTGAGAAATGAGCTGCTACTGATGAAGAGAAGCATCAGAATGGGAGCACGAGGAAGAAAGCCAATGCTGCTATATGAAGTGAAGAAGTAAACTGACAGATGTGCTTACATGTATGGATTAACTTTATTTACATTTAAAGAATGATTGAATCTTTAGAACATTCTATGGAACATATATATATATATATATATATATATATATATATATATATATATATATATATATATGCATGTGTGTGTATGTGTGTGTGTACATTATAGTTTGGTTTGATATATTTATAATTATCCATATTTTACAATTACATATATATCAGAATTACTATTATTCTTTTCTTGATATTATATTTTGTAGAAGAAAGGGGAACATATTAGGAAAAACCTGATATGAAATAAAAATGAGTGGAAAAAACCCTGTGGAAAGTATGACATATTCTGTTTAGAAAGTGTGTTTATAATAGATTATTGTTCTATGTAGAATAACCAGAGAATAAAACATGAATTCATTGGAATTTATGTTTAGATTAGTAATATGTAGATTTAAGAATTTTTTGTACTAGATTGAATATAAGGAAAATCATACACCACATACACACACACACACACACACACACACACACACACACACACACACATATATATATATATGTGGTGTATGATTTTTATATAATATTCACCATTGTACTTACATTTACTACTTATGTTGTTGTCTAATTTCAGAGATATAATAAAAATCAGAACCCCAGATTCATACAATGAATCATCCCCACTGGCTTTAGCAGTTAGACCATCTCACTGTTCCCTCAGACTGGCGAGCCCCTGATATGAAGAGTGATGCATGTGCGGATGTTGGCTAGAGATGCAAACTATGAGCAAATGTTTCCAATTTTCTGAGCTCTGTTCCCAAGTGTTTCTTTCCAGTCCACTGCAGTATTCTTATAGTTACACATGCAGCACCTGTCAAGTAAAGGATGGAAACTACAAAGAGAAAAGTCACAGTAAACTGTAGGAAGGAAGGGATAGAGACAGGTGACCTGTCACCTGGCAAGTACCTTCAGGTGACTGAGTGCTCTGGTGAATGTTGACAGGTAAATATGTGCCATTTCCTTCTTAACTGGGCATACGGGTAAACAGGCTACTGATATGTTCTGTGAAGAATTTATCTCTGAAATGCACTTCACAATATGTTCTAGCCAAAAGTTACTAACAGCAACGATAACAACAACAACCACAACAAATCCAAGAGGTATGAGGCACAGATCCCTAGAAATATAACAGTAGGTTATATGAATTTAGAATTGATAAAGGGAGGTTTTCTATGTGTTCTGACTGTGAGAGACTCCAAGATTCTCATCCAGGGAAGTTATCAACATCCTTGGAGAGAAGGATAAGACTAACAGAAACAACAGGACCCAATCTCTCTGCTATGAGGTGTTTTTTTAAATTGCATTATTTCACATGTATCAATATCCAGTCAGATATTAGATTGTGTATTGCATGTCTGATTTTTAAAAACTGGTATTTCTTTGTGCACTATCATTAAGTGATTTTAAAATTATTTAATTGCCTTTCATCACAGAATTAAAGCCTCCTAATACTTTTAAATTATAGCTCTCTAATGAAGGCTGCTGTGGGTGGGATGCTCTTTCTACCGCTGAAGCTCTTAAAAACTCTTCATACTAAAAAATAGACTTTGGGATTGGGGATATAAGTGAAGAGGACCAGAACAAGGAAGCAGAAAATGAAGATGTAGAACCCTGTTCATTCCTCTTTGTTTAGGGATGGTCAGGTGCTGAATGATGGCTACAATTGATACACTATAAATTTACTCACCATACAAAGTACTTTCTACTTTGTATGATGAAATTTTTGATTTGCAGCAAGACAATTAGGTCTATAAGGCTGTTAGCGTTGCTGAATTATAGGATTTTATACACTTTAATATTGCTATGTAATAGTTGCAATTTTTATTAAATGGCATCTCCTATATGACAAAGTATTTCATCTAAAATTAAGTATGAAACTATCCAAATATTCCCCACCATCATAATGGATGAGAACACTGAAGAAGTCAAAATAAAGATAAAACACTAGGGAAGAGAAAGTGTACACCAAAGATAAGAAGTTTGTAAGAAGACTCAAAAAGGAGATACAATATACCTTAGAAAATGGTTGTGAAGGAACTGAAAAGAACATGATCAAGGAGAGTGTTTAAGTTAGGATTTCCATTGCTGTGAAGAGATGCCATGACCAAGGTAACTCTTATAAAGAAAAACACTTCTTTGGAGGTGGCTTACATTTTCAGAGGTTCAGTCCATTAGCATCATGGTGGGAAGCAAGATGTGTGCAGGCAGATATGGTGCTGGAAGAGCTGAGAGTGCTGCATCTTCATGGGAAGGCAGCCAGGAGGAGGCTTTCTACACTGGGTGGAGCTTGAGAACAGAGACTTCAAAGCTCACCCCCACAGTGACATACTTCCTCTGAAGGCCACACCTCCTCCAATAAGGCCACACCTCTAAGAGTGCTACTTCCCATGGGCCAAGCGTATTCAAACCACCACAGAGAGCATAAACACTTCACAGTAAAATAGATACATAATACGATTGAGAACTAATAGTTTATATCTATGTACTGACTACATTCTTCTCCAAATACATGAACTGTTTTACATAATGACAACATAGGATACATTTGAGTCTCAAACACCAGAACAAACTATAAGCTTAGTCTATTTAAATACATAAAACAGTTTCCATTTGCTAAAAAATAAAACTACAGTGGACATGTCAGAGGATGAAATCACGACTGATTTAGCTTACAAAGCTTCCTGTGACCAAGCAAAACCAGCAAAAACAAAAATGAGGAAACAGGGTGCTGCAACCCTTCAGACCCAGCTTGAAAGAAGTAGTTTGGCCCTAAAATAAAAATTAAAAAGGAGGTTTTATAAATCATTTCATTGGTTTCTATTTTCTTTGCTGTACTCATGAATCAGTGCCTATTTACTCATCATCAAAGAGTTTTCCTGTGACAGCAGATGAGAACTGTACAGAGACTTACAGCCAGACACAAGAGAGAGTCTAGGGGTTCTCCATTGGGTCCCTCCCCTCTGAGATGGGGAAATCCAGAGAAGGGGGGGAGGGAATTTTAGGAGTCAGAGTGGATAGGGATACCAGGAGAACATGGCCCAGTGACTCAACTAAGCCAGACTTATATGGGCTCACAGAAACTGAAGGGGCCAGTGCTGGGCTTGCAAGGGTCTGTAACCAGGTTCTCTGCCTGTTGTTATGATTGAAACCGTGGTGGTTTCTGTGGACCTCCTAACAGTGGGAAAGACTATACCTCTCTTTTGTCTACTATTGAGACTCTTCTTCTCCTATTGGTTTGCCTTGTCTAGCTTTGATATGAGAGCTTTTGCCTTGTCTTGGTATATCTTGTTTTGTCCTATTTAGCTGTTGTCCATTGGAGGGCTTCTCCTTTTAAAAGAAGAAACAAAAAGGAAGTGGATTGGGGTGGAGGCAGTTAAGAGGAGTAGAGAGAGGAGAAACTGTGGTCAGCATATATTATACGAGAGAAGAATCTATATTTGATGTATTTTTTTCTTAAATGGACAGAAAAACCTAAAAGAAAAGAAGTTATTTTTAAATACTAAACTATAATTATAAAATGGCCACATTGTGTTAGCTAAGGAAAGATAAGTTCATCTAGCTATATGATGATTCTCATTAACAATATACAATAGCAACCCAAAATGGAAATAAAAAAGAAACAAAATGGTTAAATCAAACTGCTTAAAGTGGGACACAAGCAAAGATATCCAATTTATTATAATTGGAGTATCTAACAACAGTAAGTTAGGGGCTGGAGAGATGGATGGCTCAGTGGTTAAGAGCACTGAGGGCTCTTCCAGAGGTTCTGAGTTCTAGTCCCAGAAACCACATGGTGGCTTATAACCATCTGTAATGAAAACAGATGTCCTCTTTTGGTGTGTCTGAAGACAGAGACAGTTTACTCATATACATAATATAAATAAAAATAAAACCTTAATAAAGATAAGGTGAGCAATGAGCAGAATCACTTCTTTTTGTTTCCTAGAAATGTCAGAAAAGCTACACCCACGAAGTCTCATCAACATGGCTGTAAAAAGAAGACCAGAGTAAGGATGACATCTCAGACATGCTAACATGGGGCTTCAATCCTAGACAAAGAACTACAGGCAACTAAGGAATGCTGAGAGTGAGAGAAATAATCTTGCCAGGGAAGAGCACACCTAATTGGTTATGATAATGGCAGGCCCTGAAATCACACACCTACAAATACCATATAGACTGAGCATGTTGTATGTATAAATTTATGAATATATATTCATATATATGCCATGGATATGTATGTGGTGTGTGTGTGTGTGTGTGTGTGTGTGTGTGAGAGAGAGAGAGAAAGAGAGAGAGAGAGAGAGAGAGAGAGAGAGAGAGAGAGAGAGAAGGAAAGAGAGAGAGAGAACAAGGGGTTATATGTGAATGAATGGATGGAGGAAAGATAAAGGAGAAAATGATGTGATTATATTTTTATATTAAGAATAAAAGGTGTAATCTTCTCAGCCATGGTCCAGCTGTAATGGTGTGTGCGTGATTCACAGGAAACTGTTATGACCATAAGCAAGCCCTCTGTCCTGTCACACTGCCTGAGAGTCGCACCCATGGAAATCATACCAAGACATTAAAAAAAATACAAACCACCAAAATCAAAGAATTATGCTTGCTACTTGGAAAACACAGGCTGGTCAGCAGTGCCCATTTGTATTTCCAGCACTCAGGAAGTTGAACTGAAGAATCTCAACTTCTAGGGATATTTCATATTGTCCTGTCTCCCCACATGACCACCCCTACAAAATTAAGTGTGGTAGAAAAATATATTGTGGTAGTTTGAATGAGAAATGTCCCCATAGGCTTCTACAGTTGAACAGTTGGTTCTAAGTTGCTGATGCTGTTTGGTGAAACTTAGTAGGTGAGGACTGGTGTGGGCTTTGGCAATGTAAACTCTCAATCTATTTCCGTTTCCTTTTTCTGGTTTGTGCTTGCTCTGGCCATCATGCCTACCACTTGCTTCTGTGTTCCCCGGCCATAATGGACACTTATCTCTCTGGAGCCGTAAACCAAAATAAACTCTTTCTTTGGTTAAAAAAAAAAAAAAAAAAAAAAAAAAGAAAAAAAAAAAGAAAAGAAAAAAAATAAGAATAAGAATAAGAATAAAAGGATGGGTTTTTAAAAAACTAATATTTAAGAGAAGAAAGGGGGAAATCGTCATGTAGAAAATAGTCAGATCACACCACTGAGAATGCAGGTAAGTGAAAATGTGAAAAATAAATATGTCAAACAAGGAAATTTAGAAAACAAGTAAAACGTTAAGTCTTATAACAAAAGTGACATTATTATACATCAAAAGAAACATGCAAGAAAAAAATTAAAATCCACTTTGTGTAGAGACATAGCAAACATAAAACATCTCATTATTACAAAATATAGTATGACAGTGTTGTAATCAAACATTTAGTACTCATCAGTAAATATGAGCGACTAGCTTGCTTCTTCTATTACAAGTAAATGACTTTCAATTCAGTACACAAAACAGAAACCAAATAATATTTGGTTTATAGGACATTTAAGATAATTTAGTATGATTAAATACAAGGCGATGGGAACTGAGACACCCGGCTTCTGGTAATAATATTAAAACAAAGGCTATTCTAATGAACAAACTTACTTTCAAATTCAGGAGACACAAGGTGGCAAACATGACTCCTGCCAGTACTTGAAAGGCTCAATTCACAGTAATGATAAATGGTGTGATGTAATGATAACCCCATGTCAGGCTTTCTATTCCTGCACAAACATCATGACCAAGATGCAAGTTGGGGAGGAAAGGGTTTATTGAGCTTACTCTTCCATGCTGCTGTTCATCACAAAAGGAAGTCAGGACTGGAACTCAAGCAGGTCAGGAAGCAGGAGCTGATGCAGAGGCCATGGAGGGATGTTACTTACTGGCTTGCTTACTTCTCTTGGCTTCCTCAACTTTTTTCTTATAGAACCCAAGTCTACCAGCCCACAGATGGTACCATCCACAAGGGGCCCTCCCCCCTTGATCACTAATTGAGAAAATGCCTTATACCTGGATCTCATGGAGGCATTTTCTCAACTGAAACTCCTTTCTCTGTGATAACTTCAGCTTGTGCCAAGTTGACACACAAAACTAGCCAGTACACCCCGTGTACCAAGGCAATGAAGCAAATGGTTTTATAAAGCAAAAATTAGGAGATGCAAAAAGACTTGCTAATTAGAGAGGAATGAAACATGAGAATTAGCATGAAACCAACTGGGAAAGACAAGACATAATACAAAGACATGTAAAGGGAGACAGAAGCAGAGACATGCACACCCAGGAAATAGCATTCATGCTTCATTCTCAAACATCCATCAGATATTCATGAACTTTGTTTACATACTAGTTTATAAAACAAGCTTATTTCACATAAATCATAAAATTCAAGACATTAATCAGATAAATGCCCAGAATTGTTTTCAAGTAAATAAGTAGACTACCATTTTCAATAACAAAACAAGCATATCATATTAGACAAGTGTAGTTTAAATATAGTAAAACAAAAATACTTTGTTAAAAATGAATGAAATAGAAACACTTAACATACATTTAGTTGCATATATTTGTCTGTTTGTTTTTAGAATCCTTGAGGTACTGGACAGTGGACAAAATATTCCATATAGTTTTAGATTTTTTCTAAATTTAAGTAAAGCATGCTTAAATAAGTTAATAGGGTTCTGACTTTTGGAGTAGGAATGTTTGCAGACAAAAAAAATTAGAAAGATAAACTGAACACATCATATACCACATTTCAAATAAAAAAACATTTAAAATAAATCACACTAATGTGTACCATAGAATGGAAACACAAACAAGACATGAGCAAAATGCAAGCCTATGGCTGAAGACCCACGGAACCCAGAATCAGTACTGAACCCTAATTTCTAGATTTCCTTTCTAAAAAGCCTGAGTTTAGTTTAGTACTGAGCTTACTTTCTGAACATTATAAGGCTGAACAATATATACTATGAATAATATATGGCAGATAATAACTGTGTTTATCACTGTTGAGAGGGGGTTACTAATATGGGAAGTGGGCGAATTAGAATGAATTCTATCATGTTGACTAGGAATCAGA
Source organism: Uromys caudimaculatus (assembly GCA_028551405.1). Lineage (NCBI taxonomy): Eukaryota > Metazoa > Chordata > Mammalia > Rodentia > Muridae > Uromys > Uromys caudimaculatus. Next base: position 61,575,159 of record CM052709.1, on the reverse strand, counting down.
GATACCATTCTTAACCCAGTTTTAACAGAGCTAGTTACTTGTGTAAGTAGGTGCAAGCAGGAGTCTATATGCCCACATTTCTTAAAATCTGTCTTCCTCTTGTTACTGAGAATGAGGAGACAAGGTTTCTGTTGTGTATCTTTCACAGGGCTGGCATTTTCTGCTCATTCCACCCAGCTCAATCTTTCTGACCCCCTCTCAAGTTTTCCAACTTTGTGTCTTCATTGATAGCAGAAGCATGCTTCCTGAAGCAAACCTGCAACCTGGGATTTACCAAAGCTTGAACAGGACTGAATGATCAGGAAATTCAGGAGCTAGGTTGCCCATTGATGGTTTTCAGTGGGTTTGCCTGCTTTATTCTCTGTATGCTATTTTTAAAAAACTGATAATATATCCTAACTATCAATTATAATTTTATAGACAGAGCTAAACTCAATATTATCTTTCAGAACTAATATATATATTGAAAGTATAGTATATTGAAATATTCTTTAAGAGGAGACCTTTATGTTTGTGTATGTTATGATATTAAAATAATTTACAATACATCAATAGCTTTGGTACTTACTATGTCTATTAAACAATTGTACTCTTTGGTTTGTTATATGAAAACTATAAATTTTGCACTGAAGATGTTATACAGAACATGTTTCACAAGTGTTCCCGTGAGGGAAAGTGATGCTGAGCTATTTATCCAGTGTCTTCTTCTCACTCTCAGGAGCATGAACTTCTTTCAATTTAAATTTGAACCACTAAACTGTACTAACAGTAGGACTCCAGGTGGCGATCTGAACCACTACACTGTACTAACAGTAGGACTCCAGGCGGTGAAGCAGAGGGGTGAGAAAGAAAAGCCTGAGAAGGAATGTTGCCTCTGGTCCGGGGCAGTCAGTGAAGACTGGCAGAACCATCTGACTAGAAAGACAGAGATCATTGAAAGAAATCTTTGCAATTTTTGCATTGATTTCAGGTATGCCTCAAATTCCTAAATATGCCATCAAAATAGTAGTCCTTTATATAATACACAAGAACGAACAAATTGGAGTTGTTCTTTTTCACAAGGATACAATGTGGTGCCAAAGTAAAAAGGAAGATAAAGCTGTTTATTCATTTCTTTATTGATGGGCACCTGGGCTTTCATAGCTCAACGATCATGAATAAACTGGGCTGAATAAATGGGTGTATACACACACACACCACAGACACACACATGCAGACACACAAAGGCACACACACAGAGATATACACATGTAGACATGCACATAAGCACACACAGACACACACAGACATGTATGCAGTCACACACATGCAGACATACACACAGACACACATACAGGCACACAAGACATACAAGCAGACACACACATGCACAGGCACACATAGATACACACAGATGCACACAGACACACACAGACATACATGCAGACACAAACAGTATACATATGTGTGTGCATGTATGCCTTTTTCATCACAGCAACACATACATATATGGAATTGTCAAACCATGCATATGCATACAACTATTAAAAAGGAGATACTACCATTGGTGACAACATAGATGAACTGAAATCAGTAAACATTGTTATATGTGACCTAACCAAGTTCAGAGAGATAAATAATGTGATATTATATGCTTTCATCAACATGAGGTATTTAATATAGTCCAACTCACAGGAAGGAAATAGAAGGTAACTATGAGGTTTTGGTGAAATAAGAAGTAGGAAATGGTTTCTCAGTAGATATGAAGCTTCAGTTACAGAGATGAATGAGTCCTAGAGATTTGCTCTATAACAGCATGACTGATGCTGATACCTCAACCACACAAAGACCAACAAAGAAAGAAAACTTCAGACTAATTTTACTTATTAATATCAATGCAAAAATACTCAATAAAATTCTCTCAGATTGAATCCAAGAACACATCAAAACGATCATCCATCATGATCAAGTAGGCTTCATTCCAGGGATGCAGGGATGGTTCAATATATGAAAACATATCAACGCAATCCACTATAAACAAACTCAAAGAAAAAACCTATATGATCATTTCATTAGATGCTGCAAAAGCATTTGACAAAATTCAACACCCCTTCATGATAAAAATCTTGGAAAGATCAGGAATTCAAGGCCCATACCTAAAAATAGTGAAAACAATATACAGCAAACCAGTAGCCAACATCAAACTAAATGGAGAGAAACTTGAAGCAATCCCACTAAAATCAGGGACTAGACAGGACTGCCCACTTTCTCCCTACCTAATTCAATATAGTACTCAAAGTCCTAGCTAGAGCAATTAGACAACAAAAGGAGGTCAAAGGGATACAAATTGGAAAAGAAGTCAAAAATCACTATTTACAGATGATATGATAGCATACTTAAGTGACCCCAAAACTCCACCAGAGAACTCCTACAGCTGATAAACAACTTCAGCAAAGTGGCCGGATATAAAATTAACTCAAACAAATCAGTAGCCTTCCTATACTCAAAGGATAAACAGACTGAGAAAGAAATTAGGGAAAAGACACCCTTCACAATAGTCGCAAAAAATGTAAAGTATCTTGGTGTGACTCTAATCAAGCAAGTGGAAGGTCTGTATGACAAGAACTTCAAGTCTCTGAAGAAAGAAATCGAAGAACTCAGAAGATGGAAAGATCTCCCCTGCTCATGGATTGGCAGGATTAATATAGTAAAAATGGCCATCTTGCCAAAAGCAATCTACAGATTTAATGCAATCCCTGTCAAAATTCTAATTCAATTCTTCATAGAGTTAGAAAGAGCAATTTGCAAATTAAATTGGAATAACAAAAATCACAGAAGAGTGAAAACTATTCTCAACAATAAAAGAACTTCTGGGGGAATCACCATCTCTGACTTCAAGCTGTATTACAGAGCAATCTTGACTAAAAAACAAAACAAAACAAAATGAAAAAACCATCATGGTATTGGTACACAAACAGGCAGGCAGATCAATGGAATAGAACTGAAGACACAGAAATGAACCCACACACCTTTGGTCACTTGATATTTGACAAAAGAGCTAAAACCATCCAGTGGAAAAAAGACAGCATTTTCAACAAATGGTGCTGGTTCAACTGGCAGTCAGCATGTAGAAGAATGCAAATCGATCCATTCTTATCGTTTTGTACAAAGCTGAAGTCCAAGTGGATCAAGAACCTCCACATAAAACCAGATACACTGAAAATAACAGAAGAGCAAGTGGGGAAGAGCCTCGAACACATGGGCACAGGGGGAAATTTCCTTAACAAAACACCAGTGACTTATGCTTTAAGATCAACAATCAACAAATGGGACCTCATAAAATTGCAAAGCTTCTGTAAGGCAAAGGGCACTGTCAATAGGAAAAGACAGCAACCAACTGATTGGGAAAAGATCTTTACCAATCCTACATCTGACAGAGGGCTAATATCCAACATATACAAAGAACTCAAGAAGTTAGACTCCAGAGAACCAAATAACCCTATCAAAAATGGGGAACAGAGCTAAACAGAGAATTCTCAACTGAGGAAATTTGAATGGCCAAGAAGCGCCTAAAGAAATGCTCAACATTCTTAGTTATCAGGGAAATGCAAATCAAAACAACCCTGAGATTCCATCTCATACCAGTCAGAATGGCTAAAATCAAAAACTCAGGTGACAGCAGATGCTGGCTCCCTGAGGACCCAGCTATACCACTCCTGGGCATATATCCAGAAGATGCTCCAACATAGAACAAGGACACATGCTCCATTAAGTTCATAGCAGTCTTATTTATAATAGCCAGAAACTGGAAACAACCCAGATGTTGTTCAACAGAGGAATGGATACAGAAAATGTGGCACATTTATACAATGGAGTACTACTCAGCTATTAAAAACAATGACTTCGTGACATTCTTAGGCAAATGGATGAAATTAGAAAATATCATCTTGAGTGAGGTGACTCAGTCACAAAACACACATGGTATGCACTCACTGATAAGTGGATATTAGCCCCAAAGCTTGGAATACCCAAGATACAATTCTCAGACCACATGAAGCTCAAGCAGAAGGAAGACCAAAGTGTGGATGCTTCAGTCCTTCTTAGAAGGGGGAACAAAATACTCAAGGGATGAAATACAGAGAAAAAGTGTGGAGCAGAGACTGAAGGAAAGACCATCCAGAGACTGCCCCACCTGGGGATCCATCCGATATACAGTCACCAAACACAGACACTATTTTGGATGCCAAGAAGTGCTTGCTGACAGGAGTCTGATATAGCTGTCTCCTGAGAGTCTCTGCCAGTGCCTGACAAATACAGAGGTGGATGCTCACAGACAACCATTTGACTGAGCACAGGGACCCCAATGGAGGAGTTAGAGAAAGGACTGAAGGAGCTGAAGGGGTTTACAACCCCATAGGAATAACAATAATACCAACCAACCAGACCCCCCCAGAGTTCCCAGGGTCTAAACCCCCAACCAAAGAGTACACATGGAAGAACCTATGGCTACAGCTGCATATGTAGCAGAGGATGGCCTTTTCTGACATCACTGAGAGGAGAGACCCTTGGTCCTGGGAAGGCTCGGTGCCCGATTGTAGGGGAATGTCAGGGCGGAGAGGCAGGAGTGTGTGGGTGGGTAGATGGGGGAGTACCCTCACAGAAACAGGAAGAGGGAAGATGGCATAGGGGGTTCAGGGGGCAGGAACCAGGAAAGGGGATAACATTTTAAATGTAAATAAAATATCCAATAAAAAAATTAAAAAATAAAAACTACTTTAAAACATCTAAAAACCTTGTTAAGAGAATCTCTCTCTTGTTAAGTATCTTAGCACTTAGCAAAGCAAACAGAAGATTTAAAAAGAAACTCTTGAGGGTGAAGAGCATGGTTATTATGGTAACAGGTATGCAATTATTTATGTATGTCAAAAGATATCAAGCTGTATACATGACATATTATATGCATCTTTGTATCAGTTACAATATAGTAAATCAGTTAAAGTAAATTCATTCAACTCATTTGATTGCTTCTCCTTTGGCATATTTTACTAGTGTACATTCCTAACTTTCTCACACAAATTCTCCATTGCTTTCATCTGACTCAAGTCTTCATAGTTCCTTCCATTTTCACTTTTGAATGACTGTATATGCTCACTTCTTTGAGAAGAATACCTTCCTTTGCCCCATATAAACATCTCTTTCTCTACCAAACACTCGTCAGGACTTTGTTCAAATTATGTCATTCATAGGATTAAAATGTCCCTCTCTCTAAGACAGTTTTTTCACTATAATTTTTAAGCTTTCCTTCGTGTTTTTTCATCTAAAATAGTTATTTTTTTATGTTTAAAAATCTCCTCAGATACGGTACATGTCAGTCATAGAGTACTTAAGTGTTGATCAAGTGAGTATATTATATTTGAAAATAAATAATTTTAATGTTCACACACACAATTGTACCTACACATTTTTCAAAGAAGGAGTTAATGTCTCTGACTCGAAGCCTAGCTGACTAATCAATGTTAGTAAACTTGTGGTCACTGGACAAGAAAGTATAAACGCTATGCACTAATTCAGAATAATATCTAGCAACAATCTATAAATATTTATCCTTATACTTACAGATTAGTGTAGTCTTCACTCTTTATCAAAGAAACTTCTCTATGCCACTGACAGAGAGTACTACAACCACAAACAAAATCTGTATGTAGAGCTGCAGAGCTTAGTCCTAGTAGAAGCAGGGTTGGGAACATAGTGGGGTTCTTAGCGTGCTTTAGAGCATCGTTCAGTTCTCAGTTTGCTTTAGCACACCAAGAGCCCTGCTTACACACTCCACCATCATGATGGGACATGATCACAGTGCCTGGGGTGGTTAAAAGAGAAGGAGAAGACTAAATAAAGTAGGGATCAGAAGAATAACAAGAAAATAACAAAGTGCATGAAGTCTACGGGAACTGTAGCTTTTTGGATAAGGGCTTTATTACATCACGTGCACTTGGATCTTTGTCATGCCTCTGCATTGGGTTTCTTATGCTGGGTGGTAGAAGCAGTCTTCAACATTCTATTTAATAGTAATATTATAATTAAATATCTATTAGGTTGTTTTCTTTATCAATCTTCTTTTAAAGTTTACCATCTTCTTACACCTAACAGTATAGTAAAAGTAACTTTTCAAAAACCACTCAAAAAATAATATCAAGCTCTTCACTTGGAATTTATTTTATCTACATATTATTCTATAATGGAGCTATATCATGGGCCTGCCTCTGTCAGTTAAAAAATCTGAAATATCGTGTGTGTGTGTGTGTGTGTGTGTATTTGCTTGCATATCATCACTTATTGTTATTGAGATATATTCTTTTACAATATACAAATACTTTATATCTTTTTGATGTTATTAATTTACATTATAATTTTAAACATCTTATTTACTGAGATCAAAGATGTTGATTTTTCTATTTAAATATTTTTTTGCATTTTATCAAAATTTAAACTCTATGTGTATATATAATTTATAAGATGATAAATTTAGTGTGAGCCATTGCAGAACTAGATACAGATTGACACTGGCTTTTCCAAAGAAAGGGCTCAGGGAAAACAAACTCTATTCATATCCATCCAATCAGATTGATAAAGACTTATATAATAAGTGATAAATTCTTATTTTACACCAATCACAGTCGCAGTAGGATGCTAGAACCCCCTGCCAAAAATGCTACATTTAATTTCTGGTTTCATCAATGATGCATAAAATGTATAATAGCACATGGTATTCTAATGAATTCAAAGTTAAGACTACACAAGGTACAGCCAACCTATCATCACTGAAGTTTCCATAGATCAAAAGTGCAAAAGAATAAATAACAGTGACAGATTATTCCTAAGTAATTTCTACATGTTGAACTGAAATTAAGAAACTGCAGGCTGCAAGGCGGGTCAAATCAACATTATACAGCTGTAGAATTACAAATCACTGCAATGAGTTACAGTCACTGAATTCCTCATTGGGACAGCAACAATGCCAACCCTGAGTTAAATGATCTGTTATAAAACCACTCTATGCCATTAAGCTCCATTCAACCTGGCCTCTAATGAGGTAGAACTAGAAACCAGGAGGAGACCCTGACACAATTCTCAGAAACTGATAATGAGACAAATATATGACATTTTTGCCACATGTATGTATGTATGTATGTATGTATGTATGTATGTATGTATGCATGCATGTATTCAGGACTAAGACTCATTTCTATTTTATTCTCATTTAAAAAAATAATGTTGAACTTTAGAGATGTTAAGTATCATAGTGTACCAAATATAAGTAGGAAGTTACAGAACCTGGATTCAATATCTTTCTACCTGACTTTCAAATCTACATCGTCTTACAGACATAGCAGAAAAGACTGGAGGTGATAGAAGGTTATCCTTGTGTGGCAAAACACATTCTATGATTAAGATAATATGAATATTACTATGTCAGTCTTACTAGTTATTCAATCAGATAGGTTAAAACTTCTCCCACAAGTAAAACTGGAATCTCTGCTTTGGTTTAACTCCACCAGCTCTTTCTTTTTTCTTTTTCTTTTTTCTCTTTCTTTCTTTCTTTCTTTCTTTCTTTCTTTCTTTCTTTCTTTCTTTCTTTCTTTCTTTCTTTCTTTTTTAAAGATCTGTTTACTTCTTTTATGTATGTAAGTACACTGTTGCTCTCTTCAGACACACCAGAAGAGGGCATCTGATTCCATTACAGATGGTTGTGAGCCACCTTATGGTTGCTGGGAATTGAACTCAGGACCTCTTAATCACTGAGCCATCTCTCCAGTCCCTAACTCTACCAACTCTTATCCATGTAATTTTACTGAATCTGGGTAATGAATGGCAAAGTGGATGAGGTCATGAAGTCGGGGTTTCACAGTGTCTGCACATCACCAGCAGGCCAATGGAATAAGCATCTGCCCCATAGATCTTGATATTCATGTTTTATTTACTTTCTATGGCTATAAAATGGAAATGTTACAACACAGCCAAAAACGAAAATCAACTTTTATTCTCAAGGGACTAGGTGGTAATTATGAAAGGACAATTAATAGTAGAAAACCTTTAAAAAGGTTTATCTGGTTTTCATTTTCTTAAGTAACATGGTTAAATTATTCTGAAATTTTGAATATTCCTTGTAGGAATTAAATTGTCTAAAGTGTCTAGGAGAACAAAAGTTTGATTGTATAGATCATATTTAATTCTGAGTTAAAAGGAACAATGAAAAAGTTATTAGAATTTTATTTTTTAAATATATAAAATTAACATGGATTAAGAAGTCTGTGCAAAGTTCTTATATTTCTACACAAAAATTTTCTTACGGCAATTATGTACTCACTCAGTTGCTCTTTACCACTGAAGTACAATGTTTATATAAATTGAGAAGTTTTTATCATTAGGCAAATATTGCAAGAAGTCTGTGACCTTGGCCTATATAGATGATTTTCTTTATGTTATCTTCTTTCATAATATCCCTACTAAAAACATCTGGTATATGTTAGCAAAGCATTTTATTAAAACAATTCACTGTACCTTAAAAAGTGCAAATAAATATTTTAACCACAGTAAACCACTGTATATAAATTAAATCAATTTAATGTCCATAGGGTTTTGAAATATTATTTAATTCTGATAAATTATTGCATTTATTTGTATATATATAAACTTTCCACACAAAATCCTTTTATAAATATCATTAATGACATCTCTCTCTCTCTTTTACTTTATAATAAATAGAAACAGCATTTTAATGGCTAGCAGTGGGAAGATGCTATTTTGTGTCTGGGTGTCAGCATTTGGAAAATATCATTTTCATTAATAAAAGAGTAACTCTTGTTATAGCATACACATGGACAGATTTTATGAGACATTAGGAAATCACTCATTCTTACTTAGTATTTAGCTCATCATAGTATGTGTTCAGTGGTGTTGTGCCTGCATGGATTAGAATAGATAGGGAAGCCAGAGGAGCAGACTATACATGAAGAGTATGAAATGAAGTCCCAAGTTTAAAAGACTCACCATAGCGACCACTATTTCCCTTCTCATTTTCCCTGTCACTCTCCCTATCCCCTCATCCCTCCTTCTACACCACCGGACACACACTATGACAATCATTTTTAAAGTAGACGGGAAAAAAATTCTCAGAGTTTCATGACAGAAAAAACAGATATAGTATGGCACAACAGTTCGTAAACATCAGAAATACTGAATTACTATCAGTTATTCTTGTAAATCCTTGGGCTATTTATTATTTAACATCCACTAGAAGAGCTAAAATCAAAACCTTGAGTGACAGCACACGCTGGTGAGGATGTGGAGCAAGAAACACAGCTCCATTGTTGATGGGATGCAAACTTATACAACCACTCTGGACATCCACTTGTCCGGTCCTCAGAAAATTGGGAATAGTTCTAGCTCTAGACCCAGCTATACCACTCCTGGGCATATGCCCAAGTAATGGTCCACCACCCCACAAGGACACTTGCTATGTTTATAGCAGCTTTATTTGTAATAGCCAGAAATTGAAAACAACCCAGATACCCTTCAAGTGAAGAATGGATAAAGAAAATGTGATTCATTTATACCGTGGAATACTACTCAGCTATTAAATACAAAGACATCATGAAACTTGCAGGCAAATGGATACAGGAGGTACCGTCCTGAGAGAGGTAACGCAGACACAGAAGGACATGCATGGTATGCACAAGTGGGCACCTATCAATTCTTATATGGCACACACTGCTACTGTACATATTTTATAATTGAGGAGACTGAAGTCTATGTATTTATGCATTTTGTTCAAAGTCTCACTATGAATAAGCAATAGACTGTAGGTTTAGATCCAGGCCTAATGACTGTGTGTACTGCTGTGCTGTGGTATATAAAATGCGTATAATCTGATTCAGTCAGGGATTAATAGCTAACCAATAAGTACGTTTGACTTTTTAAACATATCTGTTTCTACCACATTATCAAAGCCAGTTTTAGCCACTGTCTAGTATGTTAACAATTTGGTGGAATTTATCATTTGGTGGGGAAAATAATGACTCATTTATGAAATCCAACATTAAAAGTACGTTACAAAGAAATAATTAGCAAAGTATACAAAATTTCACCTCTCCAAATACTTGTCCTTTGAGGCCTCAGGACTTTTTGTGGGAAGATGAACCATGCCTTACAGGAATAGAGGCAAATTCACCAATGAGAACAGGGAGATAAGGCTGTGTGGCTTCAATGACAGAGTGAGGGCTTTCAAAAGATCAGCTGTGGCACATACTGTGGCTAAGTCTATGTAGTAAAGACTTGGTGTGGTTAAGAACTGAGGAGGCAGGCAGGAATTAAGAGACAGAATGGAGTCTTGTTAGAGTACATGTGCCAGTGGCCAAGAGTCTATTGGAACAACTGCAGGGGTGTCTTTAAGATCCTGAAATGATCATAGCAGTTAAAGAAACAGAGGTATTTTTAATTTGACTCATTTTATGCTAACTTGAACTTTGATAACTAGAAACTTCACAATCTTTCTAGTGAGTCAGAGACTGCCAAAGAGATGTTTTCTGCTCCCACAGAATTTCACACATAGTTTTTTTTAACAAAATACTTTTTTAAACGTTGTAATGATGACTAGTACTTTTATCCACACGCACCCCACGGCTTCTGCCAAACACGTATGTTCATGATTTGCTGACCTTTTATGTGATGGCAAGCATGTGTTAACAGTGTGCAATCGGAAAATAAAATTTTAAAATAATTATACATCTAATCATCCCTTCAAAGGAAGGTGACATTATAGGGAACAAAAAAGGTACCATTTTCAAAGGAAAGTGTGACAGCATCAGATAACATGTTTGTCAGAGTTTCTTTTGCCAGATCTATGTAAGGGCAGTAATTGGTACAAGTTCTTATAATTGTTGCAGATTCTTATATTCTGCAGACATAGACTTCTTTAGCTTGTTTTAAAATATTTAAAAGTATTTATGTATTTTATGAGACTAACTCATATCTTGATAAATGTCTTGAAAATGTTTATAAAAATATTTTGCTTAGTAGGTAGACACATTTATTTCTCTGTGTGTGTTTTGTGTGTGTGTGTGTGTGTGTGTGTGTGTGTGTGTGTGTGTTTGTGTGTTTACATATCAGTCCATTAGTAAAAGCCTAAGACAGTCTTAAGGAAGAAGGTGGAAAAGTTTTCTGGTAGCATGTAGAAAGGCTGGCTCATCACCAGATGCATACAAGACCATCAGTCAGAAGTGTCTGAGGCAGAGTACTTCCTGCCCTGGCTCCACTGGCTGATTCTGGGTAATATCTTTATAAGCCTGTGTCCTTAGTCGCAGAGTAAAGCAATAAATGGTACCCACTTAATCAGATGCTACTAAGAACTATGCAGATGTTGTAAGTTCAGTGATTGTAGGTATGAAATACTCAGTAAATGCTACAAAAAGCCAAACTGACAAATACAGAATATATAATAATTACTATACCTCATATTAATTCACACGTATACCTGCTTCCTAAAATTTGCATATCTGATGAGGACAAGATTCTGTCTGTGACCTTCTGAGAACCTATATTTTTGCTTGGAACTTGACCTCCAGTAAATATTACTAAATTGAAAATGCACAAACAATTCCCTCGGAACCCACAGGACAGTCCAACCAAGGAAGCAGCTCTCAACACCAGGAGGCATTCCCCAGAAATTTTCAGACCACTCAGGTAGCCTAACTATAGATCTTCACCCCCAGCTCATATAGTGGGACATTCTCAGACTGCAGCAGACTGCCTGGGTGGCCTCGACTCCCTTTCTGCCCCATCCCCAGCGGATCACACAGATTTACTCCTACTTACTGCTTTATACTCATTTCCAGCTCTAGCAGGCATTCCCCACCAGAGGCCAGATAGCTTAGCATCACTCATCCCTCCTTTCCCAGATCTAATCTACTAGTCTCTCTTTCTGCTCTGTAGCAGACCATTTGCTCCAGCCTCCTATTCTGCTTTCCCCTATGTCTAATGGATCATGCAGATCTTCTCTTCCAAGTTTCTTCGCCACTCCTCCTGTTAAACCCAGGCTCCAGCAGGCATTCTCTGGAACCTGGAACCCAACTCCCAGCCTGACACAGAAGTAAGTAGGCCAGCGAGACAGGTAGGTAAGCTTCAGGTCTTCTTTCTTGCTCTTCTCCAAATCCAATCTCCCAGGCTCATCCCCAGCTCTCGCCTTTCATTCTCTGTCTCCATTCCCAGAGGACTAAGTAGATTCTGGTGTAACACCGTTTCACTCCCTCCTGTGGATGCACGGAGTACCCTCCTTAGATCCCATTCTCACTCCTGAGTATCAGCTTCCCAATACCTAGAAAGATGTTTTACCTGGAAACCACAATGTCAACTCTGTAACCCAGAAGCAATCTCCAACTGATAACCATTTGCAAAGGGAAATTTAGTTTTCTTTAAGTCTCACTGGGTGGAAACAAACTGTTCTTAAGGGTAGGCTGCATGTCCAGTAGCAGACAGCGACAGGAACAAACTCAGTGACTGAGGAAATGTCAGCCATGCTGACCATTGCCAACTCTGCTCTGACACAGCTCAGAACTGCATCTTGCCTTTTGTCTGGACAGGACTGGACATGTGTTAATAGAAACAACCCTTGCCTTAGAAACTATCAGGAGCATTAATATTCTCATTGGGTGAAGGAACGACTGAATAATCTCACTGCATTTGTTTTAAACAGTCCTTAAACTACTCACAGATGGGGATTTTTCATGCTGATTTTTTAGGAAGGCATCATAATCATTCATTAAATTTATTATGTAATCTATCATTTTATGACAGGAAAACAATCTCGGTTTTCAATTTTAATAGAATAGTTTTTATAGTTATAACTTTGACCAAAAAAAAAAAAAAAAAAAAAAACCATGCAGCCCTGTAAAACAGCAATTTTGTGAGTTTCCAAATTCCTTGCTCTTTTACAATCTCTATCTGGTAATTATAAAGATTTATATCACATTCCTCATCCCCCACAGAATTAAGAGTGGGTCCTGTCTAGTTGACTGGAAGACTGACTTGGAGGTCTCCACATTCATTATCTGTAATAATAATAAGCTGCTATGGTGAGTTAATGATTTAAGACTAGTATATGTTTGACCATAGGAAAGGAGTTTAAAACTAATTTATGGGAATATAATCCACTGGGCATTTTCCTATTTCATTGAAAATATTTAAGAGGTGCCTCAAGAGTAGTTGATCACACTGAGGTGACACGAGTGAACTGTTACTACTTCTCTAGTAAGAGAAAGATGTCATTCATCTTCCTTTAGGTCCAGACCTTATGTATGACCAGGTAATGTATCATTTATCAATTAACTCACATATTTAAGTATTATATGGAAGAATAATACCAGGGATGAAGATAATGTTACAGATCAAGCATTCACCTTTGTCTATTCATCACACAATTCTTCCTACCACAGGGAAGAAAGAAATGACAACTCTGGTTACCTCTTTCAACACCAACTACAACCATCCAATATCCACCTACAAAAATCAATTCACATTAAATATCTCATGAATCATTTGATTCAAAACCAGTAATAATTTATATTGTACAGACAAAATATGGCACATAACTCTAATATAATATATGTAATTTTAGCTGTAAGTATGGGTTAATTCATAACTTAAATTTTCTAATTTTAATAGTAAAAGCTTCTTCCTTATCTGTTGTGGAATTGGAATCTAGGAACATTTACCCCTGCAATCAATTGGATTTCTTTATAATTCTTATCAAATATTGCTAAAATGAATGTAATAGCACAACCTAATATTCTTCAAATTTTGTGAATCTGTGTTTTAAAAAAGTATATGCTATCCTATTTTCTTTCTTGCAGGTTCTTTCTCTCTCTGGAGCAGTGAAGAGGTCAGTGGGTAAACCAAGGACGAGGACCTGAGTTTCATCCTGAACCCACATTGCCTAAGGAGTGAACAACTGTCTCCTCTGACCTCCACGCATGGCCATATAGGCTCACAATTACACATACACATAGACTCACACACATACATACACACAAAGACTCATACATACCCACACACACACAGACTCACATACAAAAGCACACGCAGACACACACAGACTCATACACACAAAGACACACAGAATCACACATACACATACAGACTCACTTGCACAGACAGACTCACACACAAAATCACAGACGTACACATACAGAGACATACACACAGACTCACACATTCAGAGAGATTCACATACACAATCACATGTATACTCATACACACAGACACACATAGTCTCACACACACAGACTCACACACACGCACACAAAATCACACACATATACGCACAAAGACACAAACACAGACACACACACATACTCAAACACACAAGACTCACACATACACACATTCTCTCTGTCTCTGTCTCTGTCTCTGTCTCTGTCTCTCTCTCTCTCTCTCTCTCTCTCACACACACACACACACACACACTAACACACACACTCACACACACAAATTACATTGTATTGCATGCAATACACACACTGATGGAACTTACTTCAATCCTGCATTCCTTTAAATACTTTTAAAGTTGTACTCATTACCAAAAGAGCAGTTATCAATGCTTACACTAATTAACCATGGGAGAGGGTAGATGATTTACTTACTGTTCGTGCATCCCACACAGACAAGGTCTTGTCTGCAGAAGCAGTGAGAAGAGTGTTGGAGAAAGGGAAAAACTCAATGCTGTTCACAGAGTCTGTGTGTCCATACAACGTATATCTGCACCGTTCACTGTGGAGAGAGATTAGGAACAAAGGATTTAGGACCTTAGTATCTAGATGCCTTTACTTCCTATGCAACGCTAATAAAAACATCCAAAACAATATATGTACCTTATTCACACAGCATGTATATTTTAGATATTTATCTTAGGCATAAGATATCTTAAGCACATCTTAAGATATGTCAATATTTTAGACATAGTGGCCCATGCCTATAATCTAAGATTCTGGAAGCAGGAAAGCCATGAGTTTGATCATGAAATGGATTACAGAGTGATACTGTCACAGGTCATCAAAGGACAGTTTCGAAGAAACATTTTATGATCATGTAAGTACTTTAAACAATTAGTAGAATCAAATAATTTAAATTACCATCAAATAATGGAACCGTTTGTAGTGTTATCTTTACACTCTTCTTTTTTTTTTTTTTTTTGTACATGTGTGGAGCTATTCAGACAGCTTGTAGGAATCTCCTATTTCCTCCCACCATTATGGGTTATATCAGTCACGCTGAGGTAATCAGTCTTGGTCACAAGCACTTTTACCCACTGGAAAAAATCTTACTGATTTTTATGTCATTTATGCTATTTATGTCATGAAATAAATTTGTTAAGAAAAATAATATTTCATCAATCCCTAAGATCACATAAGCTTTCTTAGACCACCATTGTTTTCTGTGTGTTTTCTCAGCATTACAGCCACTGGTCACACTTTTGGAAAGTTCTCATCTCATTTCAAGGCCAAAATATTCCCTTCCAATATAGCCATGATGGATCCAGGCCTGGGCATGTTAATGCCTCCTCTGGTAACTGTAATTTGCCTTTAGGGATGAGAATCTAAACAAGTGTTTTTCAGAGTGTTTCATTCAGACTAGCAGTATCAGCATCACTTGGGAGTGGATCCAAAATGCAAATTCCCAGCCTCATCTCAAACCTATTGAATCAGAAACTCTGGAGTGGGGCCCAACAATCTGTTTTAGTAGGCACTCCAGGGAATTCAGATGCACACTGAAGTCTGAGAGCCATTGACTACTACAGGAAATGAGTGAGGAGGAGAAGCCACTGTGTCTTCACCCTTTGCCACTTTCTGGATGGACTGTCCCTTAAAACAGGGCACACACTGAGCAGATTCACCTTCCTCTGTAATGGCAGATCATTTAAAAATAGTGCTATTCATAAATCCATTTTAAACAATAAAGAAAGGAGAATCAGTAAATAAAAGTGCTCAGAAGGCAGGAGTCAGCATAGATACAGTAACAGGACCATCAGCTGATCTCCAACTGCTACGCTCCTGTCTGGCTTTGCCATGCCTCTGTGATCATATGGGATGAGCAGCAAAGCTGCACCAGAGGCAGAGGCTGTATTCCATCCTCACCTGGACAAGAACCAGTAGGATAAAGGTTGTCTGTGGGTGGCAGATTTCCTCCTTGGACAAAGAAGATGACTTCACAGAATGTACTCAGATGTTCAACACATTTTTACCATAAAAGTCTTTTATTGAGTGGGCACGTACAACATAGAAGGAGAGGGTACCTGGAACCTGGAGCCTTGGAGCTGTTAGGACAACTTTTCCCCTCTCTTTGTACATTTGGACATTTAAAAGAAGAAATATTAAGGTTATTCTGAATTTGATTATGGATTCAAGTCACTTCCCTATTACATATTAACAAAGTATTTTAATAACATATCGGCAATAAAGAAATCAAATTATTAAACAAATTAAGGTTATTCAGTATTAATTTACCTTAAATGTAGGAGATTGGCTAATAATCTTGTGGTTTTCTGTTTGGGTTGTGGTTATTGGAACTGAACCTAGGGCCTGCGGAATGCTTACTAAGTATTGTACTATTGTGTTACATCCTTAGCCTCTTGGCTAATGATATTTTGATAATTAAAGTTGATGTATCAATTTGTACTGGTGTTTATGCCACAGTCTATGAACTAAATTTTTATTTTTATAAATACCATTCTAGACTCTCAGGACTCAAAGGGAGGGGCCTAGATGAAATGCCCTGCAGGAGGGAGAAGGAACTTCCAAAGTCTACCTCCAGTAGAAAGACAGGGCAACAAGTAGAGGGATGGGGTTGCCATTCCACAGTCAAAAACTCTGACTCAGAATTGTTCCTGTCTGAAAGAACTCTAGGAACAAAAATAGAGAAGACTCTGAGGAAAAGGAGGTCCAGTGACAGGCCCAAATTGAGATTCAGCTCAAGGAGGCCTCAAGGTATGACACTATTACTGATGCTATGGTGTGCTTAAAAATAGGAGCCTATCCTGGGTTTTTTGTTGTTCCAAATGAAAAAAAGCTATTCTTAACAACAAAAGAACTTCTGGGGGAATCAGCATCCCTGACCTCAAGCTGTACTACAGAGCAGTAGTGATAAAAACTGCATGGTATTGGTACAGTGACAGGCAGGTAGATCAATGGAATAGAATTGAGGACCCAG
>CM052709.1:61514457-61557424 GCA_028551405.1 Uromys caudimaculatus | reverse complement strand
GGGGGCGGTGAGAAGGACCAATGCATTGGGGTCGAACCCGTAACCTACGCAGAGGCAGAGGGGTTCGGCCCCGAGCAGTTGAAGTCAGGGGTATTTAAAGGAAAAAACCACAAAAGAGGTGGAGATGGGGAATGGGGAAGTACAGAATGCAACCACAAACCATGAAGGGGTGATACAATGATATCATGGGAAAAGCTCGAGAAGTACAGGCTGTGAAACATTCTTGACAGGCTGTTAAACATTCTGGTAACAACTATTTTCTCAAACCATAAAGTCAGTGTCAGGGCGTCCATTAACAGGGTGGTCAGTTATTTACAGTGGTTGGGGCAGGTGAGGAATTCTTCAGCGTAATACAGGGTGGAGAAGGAAGAGAATCCAAAAACCCACAAGTTCCCAAAAGTTAATGCTAAGAGAAGCCCCCTTTTTAAAACTTAAGTCTTTCACCTTCCAGAATTCTGCACATTAGTGGAATAAATTAAAATGATCCCCACATTTTTACTTCAAAATCAAGACTGTTTATTTAGTGAAAGTAGTTGCTTTAGATGAGGAATTATGTAAAATATGTAATCACAGGAAAAAATTCTCTATTTGTAAATATGGAATTCAACTAACTATTTAAAGCAGTTGTTGATATCCAAATAAAATCTACTACAGAGTCTGCCACCACACCAGATAACTTCTCCACATTCATGGTCAGGGAGTGAGAATCAAATTCTTTTAGAGCATTGCTCAGGTAAGTTCTTGGTCAAAACTGTGAACAGCAAGCATGTAGAGGTAACATCTAGTCTATGGCCATAAACCTGCATTTATACCAGCGACAGAGAGATTCCTGATAAACTTACATCCAGTGAGATTTCTGTATTCCAGAGTTGTGTATGCATGGTTTAAACAATAAGGGGAGGGTTTGAAAGGGCTTGAAAACAATTGTACATATAATGGATAGTAATGTGTTTCTTATATGAACAATATAGTCTAACAATTATTTATGTAGATTGTACATTGTTATTGCGGGGCTTTTGCTGATTCCCCTTGAGGGTTAATTAAGACACAGAGACATCTATATAGTTTAAAGCTCTTGGCCTTTGCTGGGTCAGCCTCTCAGCTAAGCGTCTAACTTACCCTTTCTGGCCATTCCATCTCTAAGTATGGTCCTCACTCCTGCCTCCCAGCTCCCTTCCGCTTCTTTGTCCTTCTCTCTGAATCTGCCTGCATCGCCACCTCCCAGGAAGTTCTGAGGGCATTTCCGGTCCCAGCTCAGGATGCCAGCTCTTTAATATGCAAAAAGCCACATTCCTACTCAACCAGTTGGCTGGGGAAGGTCACAGTCCCTGCAGCCAGCTCCAAATAACAATTGAAAACACAAGGACACACGTTTTCATAGCCAGAAAATACAATATTTGTGGATCAACAAGATACATTCATTGTATTATATATCTTCGGTTATCTAGAGACAATTCAAACGATATCAAAAGGGAGGCGAATATGTAGTTAGCTGCCATAGACTTTTATTTACTGTGATAAAGGACCTGACATAACATATAAAAGCAGAAAGTTTAGCTTTGGTTTAAGGTTTCATCTCATCCTAGAATCTTATTGGATTGCCTAGAGACTGAGGTGAGGTTGAATTTCATGGGGGGGGGGGGGGATGGCAGGGGAGAGAAATGTGGAGAAAGGCTGTTCACTTCCGGACAGGCAGGAAGTAGGGAGGGAGGAACGAAGAGAGAATGCAGGAGCAAGATCAAGAGTGTGCTTTTTCTTTAGCCCTTTTATCTGATCTGGGTCCCCAGCTCACAAAATGCCTCTGCCTAGGGTCAGGGTAATATCTCCCTCAGTTCACTGTCCATGGAATCGCCTGTCCAGACATTCCTCGAGAGATTTCTAACCCCCTAGATCAGTGTTTCTCAGTCTTCCTAATGTCATGACCCTTTAATACTGTTCCTCATGTTGTGGTGACTCTAACCATAAAATTATTTTCATTGCTACTTCATAACTGAAAATTTGCAACTGTAATGAATCATAATGTAAAAATCTGTGTTTTCTGACGATGGTTACTCTTATGAAAGGGTCCTTTGACTCTCAAAGGGCTCCAGACCCCTAGGTTGATATTTGCTAGATGTTCTACATGCTTCTTAATCCAGCCAAGTGGACAATCAAGAGTAGTAATTATATATGTCAGAATTATGCTATTTTATATAAGAGATTTGAGTGTCTTTAGATTTCTGTATGAAAGTAAAGATAATCAGGTAGGAGTAAAAATTTCAGATTCGCATACATTTATAACAGTAAAAAAAAACAATGGAAGCAAAAAACCGGGAAGATAGAAAATTTAAAAAATAAAATAAAACATCAAAGTGCAGTTCAAGGCAAGTTAATATAAAGGCCAAAGCAAGGAACTTTATAACAAGGTTGTCTGTTTTACAGTACTGTTTTTGATGACATTTCTTGCTTTCTGGTCTAAGAAAATGGCACACAAGAATGCCAAGTTAAACCAGCTCTCATTGCTTGTGACTTCACAGTTGCATGTTTCAGACTTGCTAAAATATATTTGTATAGCAAAGATTTTCTATTGAACCAAACTCCAGCCAAGGGTGGCTGAGCCCTCTTCAAAACTGGTGCCATCTTTGTAACTATTATCACGGATATGGTTCCACTCACTTTTTTTTCCACCACAAAAAGACTTAAATTCTAATCCAGTTTGCAAGTGCTCAAGGCTTTCCTAGATGGCCTAACCCTTTCCAAGTGCCTGCTTGAGGAATCTCAGTTGCCAAACTTTGATAAACACCTCACCCACCTTTCTTCAAACTTTACTAAAAAGGCTTACAATTCTCAGTATTTCTGATGTGTGTATGTGCGTGCGTGCGTTTGTGTGTGTGTTCTTCTAGAACTCTGAAATATCTTTATTAAAGGCTCACCCTTTAAAGTATAATCGCCAGCTAACCCTACCTGGATAGGAGTAATAAGTTATGGTGTTGTATTGTGCAGCAGGGTGACAATGGATCAAGATGACTGATTGCACATTCAAGAAAAAAAAATGAAATGATACACATTTGAGAAAATGGATATGCTTGCCCACTTTCAAGACTGTAAGATATATACACATAATGAAATATCACATGGTACCCAATCTATGTAGAACAATTGTATCTTATTAAGAAGTAACCATCAGAAAGGACAGAGACCATCAGTCTTAGCTGGAGAAAAGAAGTGTTTACTCTAGCCAGCCTTTTAGAGTTTCACTATCCTGACTCTACGGAGTATCTGCTCACCCATTATCCTTTTTTTCCTAATACACTCTTGAAAATGTCTTTATAAAACAGAGTGGCGCTCAGTTCCAGCAGGAGCCTCTTCCTTCTGACAACAGTATACTCCTGATTGCTACGCTAATGAATGTCCAGCTGTACTTATCTTTGACAAGAAATTAACTCCAAAATCGATACCTGTTGTACTCCAGTGGTCACTTAGAGACATGGACATGAATACAGTAGTGAAAACTTTGTTTCAATCTGTGGCTAAACTACTAGACAAATCTTGTTTACCTTCTTGTTTTGGCTCTCATTCTGTTTGGCCCCTTAGTAGCTTATTGTGTGCCAAGTTTTTCCCTCTATCTATGCTTTTTCATTGGTGATTTTGCTCTTTAGAATGACTACAGTGTGGTAACAGGATGCTGCCTGACCTTTTCCAAATCTGCAAAGGCCATGATGTCACATGTGTCAGGTAAATTTCATTCACATGTGAGTTATAATGCATGTGAGATTCATGTCAATAACCCAGTGATAGTTATTAAATAAGCTACATTTAAATACAAATGTTCAAAAAGCAAGGTATGCGTTGATTTGTTAATAAATCAGCCGATGAGAAACTAACCCCCATTTATCCTAGAAGCAATAATTTATATTTACTAATTCAGTACTTTTAACTACAATTACATAAATTAGCTGCACTAATAATACCCTTACCTTTTCAGACAAGAAAGTGTAAGAACAACTGTCAAGATGACCAATGAGGGCAGAACTTTACCCTAAACCATTGTTTTAGGACCATGCCTTTTACATCACTGACAGTAAGTCATCAGTGCCCACTTGGAGCCTTATGACCTGAGCAATGGCTGAAATTATACAGTGCAGACAGAGAAAATAACACCTCTTAGAGATTATCTAAATATGCTTTTATCATTAGAAACAGTTTAGTGCTTACAGGTAAAGAAACACTAGCTAGAAATTAATTGATGTTAATCCATCCTTTACAGTGTGTAATAGGCAAACATGCAACAATTAGAAACATTTTTAAGTTTAGATAAAGTGGTCACTGATTGTACTGGCTAGTTTTGTGTGTCAACTTGACACAGCTGGAGTTATCAGAGAGAAAGGAGTTTCAGTTGAGAAAATGCCTCCATGAGATCCAGTGGTAAGGCATTTTCTCAATTAGTGATCAAGGGGGGAGGGCCCCTTGTGAGTGGTACCATCTGTGGGCTGGTAGTCTTGGGCTCTATAAGAAAGCAGGCTGAGCAAGCCAGGAGAAGCAAGCCAGTAAGCAGCATTCCTCCATGGCCTCTGCATCAGCTCCTGCTCCTTGACCTGCTTGAGTTCCAGTCCTGACTTCCTTTGGTGATGAACAGCAGCATGGAAGTGTAAGCTCAGTAAATCCTTTCCTCCCCAACTTGCATCTTGGTCATGATGTTAGTCCAGGAATAGAAACCCTGACTAAGACACTGATCTGGAGAAATATGTGGACAGGATCGCAAGACACAGTAGCACATTCCCTTTCCAATTCTGGTTCAAGGACTTCCCATCAGTACTCTAAGATTTACCACAGTGGGGATTTTGCTGCTAGGATTAGCAAATGCATCAAACCAGAACTTTTACTTTTGTTGGTAAAGCTAAAAATCCCAGTCCTTTGTTGTCAGTAAACTGATTCCTTCCATGAGTCAGCTTGACTGGGGATGTCTAAATAGCTGGTAAACATTATTTTATGAAGTTCTTTTTATAGCAAATTTGGATTCAAAGCAGAAATGAAAGTAAGCAAGACAAAGTGCAAGGGCCATACCCAATCTTTCAAAGGCCACAACAGAATGAAAAAGAAGTAACGTGAGGTTGTACTCTGCACACCCCCCACCCGATGTCATTAAACATCAAGATGTCTGATTCTCGAACTTTTGGTCTTGGACCAGGACTTCCAGCAATAGTTCCAGGTTCTTGTCCTGGGGTTTATATTGGAAGGATGTCACAAACTTTCCTGGGTCAGTGGCTCACATAGAGAAGACTGAACAACTTCTCAGCCTCATGATCACATGGGTCTATCAACATAACAGTTCTATTTCTTTATATCGATATACATTCTATTTTTTGCATTTCTTTGGAGAAACCTAATATAATCCATTTTCCTAGAATTTATTTCCTTTTACATTTATACTACTTAAAGTTCTTTTTAAAAATATTTAATAATACAGCTTATGTTGCGTTAATTTTAAGGTGGTGTTTTTGCCCTTCTTATTTTATTCCTTTTGTTTTGCTTTTAAAAAAAACCCAGTCCATATTGTGATCCATACAAATTCATAAGAGAATAACTATTTCACCCAATTATTAGTGATGAAATAGCAAACTATTAGTTTTTTACGGCATACAAACACTTTTATCTCTTTCAGGGCTTACTGGTTACCCGGTGAAGCAACTAGCTGTGTATGTACTTGATATTCTGTACTTTCTCCTGCTATAAAATAACTGTTGTAAAGAAGAAAAAGAGCCGGAAGTATATAGTATCACCTGGCCGAGTTGATTCTGATGCTCTGAGTTTCTAAACATTGATAGATTTAGTAAAATGTAGAACCTGTCTTGTGATGTGGAACTATGAAGGTGATCCTTCATGCATCTGAACCTGAGGAAGAGCAAGTGAATGTCAGCATCATCTGCTTCCTCATGTTTACAGACTTAGATCAATTTCAAAACAAAAACAGAAAAATCCCCAGCCTTGGGAAAAAAAAAATGCCAAGATTTTAATCCATCAAATAGCCACTTATTGTCTTGTGAGTTAATATACATGTATAGATCTAGAAGGGTTATTTGAAGCATATCTTACATATTTTTCTAATTGGTTGCTGCAGAGATGGCTCAGGGATTAAGGTCAGAGGACCCAAGTTTAGTTCCTAGCTCCCATGCTCAGTAGCTTGCAAATGCCTGTCACCCTAGCTCCAGGGGATCAGATGCCTCTGTAGGCATCTGCACACTCACACACACACACACACACACACACACACACACACACACACACACACACCACAAACACAAACATACACTCATACACACCTAGAGTTAAGAACCATAACTATAAATCCTTAATATAAAAAAATTCTTTAAGTATGATTTTAATTAATTTTAGTTTTAGGTTGATAAAAGATACTTTAATATTCTAACTAAAACATACATTTTAGTAATGAACTATAGAAAGTAAAACTATTATGTTGGGTATAAAAACAAAACAAACAAATAAACAAAACAACAACAAAACCCACAACAACAAAGACATTGTGAAGACATATAAAAAGAAACAAATTGGGGGCTAGTGAGATGGCTCAGTGGATAAAGCCTGGTTAACTGAATTAAATTCCCAGGTTCCATATGGTAGAAGGACAAAACTGACTCTCGCACATTGTCCTCTCACCTGCACATACGGGTACAAAATGGGCATACAATAAATAAATGTAATAATTTTTTTAATTGAGCATAACATTGTAAATTTAAAAACTAAGATAATTTGTAAAAATTAAAAACAGGACAAGAACATTTTAAATCTTTCATTTAAACTCCCCACCACCTTTTATTTTCTTAAATCAAGTATTTGGATGTATTGTGCTCACAAAAAGCCACATTCATGGATACAAACAATGAATGTCCTTTCCTTTCGTAGCAGTTCTTTGAAAGCAAGCTGAGTGTGGAAGCACGGAACAGGAGGAGAAGGAGGCAGTGCTAAAAGGTGAGGTCTCCAAGGTCTCCAGTGGGAGAATAGAGAGTTTGAGTTAACAGCACAGGGGCGATGTGTGGCTGAAATAAGGATTAGCTAATCTAAGCATTGGATGTGATGAGAGAGGGGCGATCCTTCCTTCCAGGAGTTTCCTCCTGCTCAGAGCCTCCATGGAAAGCAGGGGTGATGGTGTGGACTCAAGAGGCCTTAAAATAGAATCTACTCCCACCAATTTGCTAGAGCACCATAATTCATTACTATATTTTTAAATCTTATCCACAGTCACACAGAGAAGTGTAGTTAGCACCCATAATCGAAGAAAGGTTTCTTCCTAGTAAATGGGGAATCTAACAGAAAGGGCAAAGAAGAGATCCACACATGATGAAGAAAGCACTCCCAATCGATATACCTACATTACGGCTCTTACATCTATGGGCCAGGGGACATCATGGAAGAAGGGGTACACATGCAAGAAGAGTTATAAAATCCACAATACCAAGACGTATGCTGTGAAGCAGTTCATCCTAGAAATGATTCCATAATGAAAACCAAAACAATGGCAATGCCATGCTAACATGAACGGGGGAAATGATCACATAGCCTACTTGGTAAGTTCCAAGAGAGTGAGAGCCTGTTCTAATTTGCTTTATGATAGTGTAATAAACACCATGCTTAAAAATAACTTGGGTAAGGAAGGGTTTATTTCTTCTTACAGGTAAAAATCCATCACATGCTGTTCTCTTTCTTGGATAGCCCAGGGCCACCTGCCAAGGGATGCTGCCACTCACAGAACTTGAACCCTTGTACATCAACTAGAAATTAAGAATATATCCAACAGACACATGGTCTGTCCATTGACCCATCTGATGGAGGCAAATATTCAATTTCAATTAAGCATTCCTCTTCCCAGGTATATCAAGTTGACAACCAGCATTAGCCATTTCAGAGAACTTGTTCCCTAAATAATAATGATAGCATTTAAGGAACACAAGGCCAAGGATTTCTTGTGGCCTCTGAATAAATGTGCACACAATTTACATACCTGCACATACATACATCTGCATCTACACACAAACATACACATACAAGCATAGGTAATGTAAAGAAATTCTTTATTCTTCTATGGAAAAAGAATATTAATAAAATCTTACTATACATACGAAAATGACATTTAAGACCATCATCTGGTAGAAAAAGAAATATTAGAGTATAGATCACCTTGTAATGACCTGTATGCAATTACATGACTTTATGAAGTAATTTTGCTTCACTGAGATGTTTATGCCCAATATACTTGAAACATTGCAATATGGAAAACAATGTTCTGAACAGAGGGTGTTTGGCCAAAGCTGTCATGAACAAGTCAATCTGACTCTCTCAGTGAAAGGAAACAGGTTTAATTTTAATCATGGTTGCTATTTCCTACTGTCTTTATCATTTTCTACAATACTTAGAGAAAACCATGTTCTCTGGGTGATACCTATATAATAATAACTGCAGTGTAAGGCCTATCCACAGCATTTCACAGGTGTTCCGTCACTAACTAGGTGATGAAATATGATCATTTGGGTCAGGATATGACTTATAAGCTTTTATGAAATTATTTTCTTGTCTCCACTTTCCTGAGTTACTACTCAGTTCTTTTCAAAGTAAAGGGGAAGTTCTGTTGTGGATAGCCCTGGGACTCTGTATTCTAATTCTGCCCTCCTGGGAGGGGCTTCAGACAAGGAGTGAGTTATACCTGTAACTTCTTGTGAACCAATCCCCTAATGAATAAAACAGTCAATCACTGGGCGCATAGGGAGGGATTCCTGGTCGGAGAGAGGAAGAGAGGAAGCAGGAGAGTGAGAGCCCTTTTGGAATGGGGAGAGCAGATAGGTAAGATGTAACTAGTAGAGTCTCCTGGTATCATGGCAGATCCGCAAGGATTCACCACCAGAGGAATCAGACTTTGATAAGATTTACAAGTTTAGGTTTAGTTGTTGCACCCAGAGATTGAGTTACCATTGTTTCTGAGCTAAGTTTGTCTTGTGTTTTCCTTCATGCGGTGGCTCCTCTGGGTTCCAGAGAGAAAGGTACAATGCAAAGTGTGGGTTTGCCTGATGTGCACCACAGAGGCCATGGGGTATTGAAGCATGGGGCTGGTGTGGTAGTGACCCACCAGTGGGAACCTAGGGAGCTGGGTGGAGAGATCATGAAGCTTTGAGTCAGAACTCCACGAGATGAAAGCAGGTCAGCCATTGCCCGCCAGTGCATGGCTGGCCAGCCCGCCGGGGATGAGGGAACCAGGGCATAGTGCGGGAACATGCCATACATTCCATCATTTTTAAAATTTCCCGAAACAAAGTTCTCCCTTTCCTGGCTGTTCATTTATTAAGCCATGAAATTCTGTCATTTGCTGTGTATTCCTCAGCATCACTGCTGCAATTTAGATAAGATTACATTGTATATTATCACAATAATGACCATTCTTCCTTGCAGTGAAGTTTATTGATGCTTGTAAAGAAAACTGCCATTTGTAAAATGAGTGAATGAATGCACACACACACACACACACACATACATACAAGAAGTCTCAAAAAAGGAGACAGAAGTGTCTTTTTACTGTTGTATGATCAGCAGCCCATTATGCTGTTTTCTTCTGCCTGTTGCCTCTATACCATAATTTATCTGCTAGAATCTAAATCCATCTCCAGGAAAGTTCTGTGACATCCAAAAAATTATTCTAAGGATATAGAATTTATCAGATGACAGATAGAATGTCACCAGTTCAAAGGCACCATAAAGAGAATGATATTTGTATCCTTCAGCTGCCTGTGTTTTTAACTTTCCATGAGTGATGTGTTCAAATCAGGAAGCGAACTTTTCTGGGAGGGCATTTATACAAATGCAGCAAAGTGGCCCACTTAAGATATTACAATGTCAGTTTGTTTTATGAGGCTATAAATACATCCGATCATGTCTTCACAGTTTATGACTCCTGTTTTATTTTGTGGTACGTTCATACATGACATAGCCATTTATTCACAGCAAGGATTTAAACCAGTTTCAACAAAGAAACACGTTCCGTTGTAGGTTTACAATACTTTCTCTTTGGATTCAATATTTTCCCTTAGGCAAATCCTGCTTTTATGTGAGGAAACTTTGTTTTCCTATTAAACACACTGTCTTTAAACCTATATAGGTGTTTATGGAGTCAGCATTTCGTTCAGCTCAGTGGCTACCTCCTGATTTTTTACCTGAATTAAGAAGTGAAGTTGATAGGGTACAATTTCCAGAAGAGGATTGCATATGAATGTGTGGAGCTATTCCAATTATACCTTCCAGCATTTAATTTTGAATACCCGTTTTTTAGTATCAATGATAATCAGCATATTGTTTACATAGACACGTGTGGATGGCATGGTGACAGCATCTCTGTTAAAATGATCTCAGCCGCCCCATTAAATCATAAGCAGGGCAGTATTTTATTTTATTTTTGTACTGTATGATTTGACTATTAACCTTGATGTTTTCTGGTCAGATGAGTGGGCTTGAAAAGGCTGATTCATGTCAGACAATTGCTTCCTCCATTGCATAAATAAATAAATATGCGGCCTAGATATTCTGTTCTTTGGGTGTTGTCAGCTAGCTGCCTCTTAGCCTCATGCTGTGCACACGCTCCTGTTTAAATGGAGCATCGAAGCAGCTCCATCTCTGCTTGCTTCAAGTCAACATGCTCTGCTTCTGTCTGAGCCTGTCATTCCTTTAGCTCATTATGTTGCTGTTAGTTTTGCTTGGCGTATTTTGTTCATCCTTTGGGTCTGACTACCCTCCTTCAGATTGCCAGATAATTGTTTTCTCATTCAGGTACCATCCATTTTCATTACATGACTGGTCAGCAGCGCTGAAAGTTGATAAGGATGACTTATATGCCTATTAGACATCTGTATTGTAAGACTAACTTTTATATGACTTTGTTTTATCGTTTGTATATAGCACCACTTAGACACAATACAAATATCAAATGATGAGGGCAAGGACATCAATTATTCCCTACAAATCTTCAGGCTAATATAATTAGCCCCTCTTTTGTTCAGCTAAATAACTTACCATACAGTTTCTGTACCTATTAGTTGGTACTAGTCTGCTTGATTCCTTCATGTAGTAATTCTTAATTCTGTGAGAGTTAATGATTCCTTTGAAAAAACAAACCTATTTAAAGCTCCAGCTACTGTAGTGAGGTGAATTAATATAGAATAATACTTTTTAAAATGAATCAATGCCCTATCTTTAATATAAAAAAACTAGAAAAGAAATGATAACAAATACATATTTCAAAATAGAAATGATCTGCACAGTCTATGACACATGATGATAAGGCCAGAGCTTGCATGTACAAATAGGCTCATCACTGTGACAGTTCTAAGTATAAATCATTAAGGCATGCTGTCTAGGACATACAGCTGAGGCCACAGAGGTGATTTTCTGCAATAGTAAATAACTCTTGGCTAATTTAAAATAAATAGATGGAATAAGATGCTCCCTTGATTTACATAGTACTTGTATCTTTTCAAAATAATGTACATTTTAAAATGGAAAATTTCATTTAAACAATTTGTGCTTTTTAAAGATTTGTTTATGTATGTATTTATTTATATGTGTTTTCGTTTTTGTGTGTACACTACACGTAAGCAGATGCTGCAGAAGAAGGAAGAGGGCATCAGATCTTCTGGAACTAATATAATGAGAATCTGATGTGAGTTCTAGGGAACAAACCTGGCTCTTCTGGAAAAGCAGTATACACTGCCAACTAAACAAGGTTTGTTTGTTTGTTCTGTTTGTTGTTTTTTGTTTGTTTGTTTTTGAAAGCAGAGTTGGGTTTTAAGAAAAAGTAAAATTTTAAAAATGGACTCTGTCTTAGTCATTGTTCTATTGCTATGAAGAGACATCAGACCACCACACCTCTTATAAAGGAAAGCATTAAATTGGACCTTGCTTACAGTTTCAGCAATTAAGTCTGTTACCAGGATGGTGGGAATTATGGAGGTACATAAGCAGACATGGTGCTAGATAAGGAACTGAGAATATTACATTGGGAAACATGCAGCAGGAAGAGAAACAATGAGCCTGGAATGGGTCTAGAAGCCTCAAAGCCCACCCTCAGTAACAGACTTCCTCCAACCTTCTAATCATTTCAAATAGTGCCACTCACTGGTGACCACATATTCAAGCCTGAGTCTAGAGGGGCCATTCTCATTCAAGCCCCACAGATTCTAAACAGCTTTTTCTTCCACTGTCATTAAAAAAAAAAAAGAGAAGTCATGTGGGGTACAAAGGAATTTTCATAGTTTAAGATGGTTCTACTCTTAGGAAGTAGCATTCAGGAATCTTTGAGACAAGAAAAAAAATAGTAACTGACTTATCAGAATGTCTACTTTTGCATAATGCTGTCTTCTGTTCTGGTGAACCACTATCTTAATGAACTCATTGATTTTACTGTTTATTCCTGATAGTCAGCATTTTGCCCAGTAAAAAGGACATGGTTATCTGTATATGTAAGGGCAATTATATATTGTTCACCTTTCTTTTAAGACCAGTGTAAAACACAGGCTGGCTGAAGTTGCTGATGAGAGAAATTAGTAATGCAGCATGGGACAAGCTGAGAGGCACAGGGCATGGAACTACAGGGAGACACGTGGAGAAACGGAATGAGAGGAAGCCAAGGCAGACACAAACAAGAGAAGAGCCTGGAAGAGTAAGAAACTGGAAAGGTCCCCATGGGGGGCATTCTGACAAGATATTTGTGCTGGTTGTACTATTCAAGCCAGTGTGAAGAAAGTGGATTGTGACACAGTTTCATAGTGCTTCCAAATTCAACTTCACAGAGGGCCCTTCTGAATGGCTTCTCAGAAGCAGTCTGAAAGAATGTACTGCGAGCAAGTGATTCATTTCCTAACCTTCAATATGGGATTTTCTCAATAAGGAACCTAATACTTTTGCAAAAGAAAAGTTTATCACTCATGTTCAGGTAGAATAAAGTTCAGATGTAAATATAAAACACACCTGTAGAGATATTATGCTTATGCAACATCTACTTATAACAATGCATATTTCTAATTACCCTATTTTAGTGCAAGAAACAAAATACAAAACTGAGTGAGAGGTGTATTTAGTTTGTATGGGCCACCTTTCCACTAGATGCAAGGATTGTACCATTCAGGATCTTTTCAGAAATCATGTAGGAATAGCCTAACAATCATCGAAATGAACAAAGGACCCAGCAAAATCAGATACTCTAAGCTCCGATGTAATTGTTATGTGTTGAAATACAAGTACCAGGTACTGCCACAATTAGGTAATGATACTCTCTTTTGTAAGTCTCCATAAGAAGAAGCAGCCATGGGCCAGTATGATGGTTCAGTGGGTAAGTCTGACAATGTGAGTTCCATCCCAGGGCCACACATAATGGAAGGAAAGAATAGACTCCTGAAGCTGTCTTCTGACCACAATATCCACAATATAAATTAAAAAAAAAGAAGAATACTAAGTCATGTATTTGGGTTCAGGAACCACCTCTTCCATTGACGTTGCTATGGACAATTCACATATATTCTCTACATTTATAGGTAACCAGGATAAAATAAAAACCCGAAACAACTTGAAATCCATTAAATAGTAGCTGATAGCTAATAATTACTACTAACACTCCCTATATGCATATTAAGGACTTGGGGTTTGGCTATTACCATCAGAAATAGTTTCTGCTGGATGTCCTATTCCTAAGATCTTGTGGTCCAGATGGGGCCATCCTTGACTGGCCAACTGTGAAGAAAGCATTAGTTGAGCCAGGAGAGAGTAAGTATGCTCCAGTGGACCAGACCAGAGGGCTCTCCTGCGTTAATGACTGGGTTCTGAGGAGGAGGACTGGGGATGAGAGAGTAGAGAGTCACAAGCTGGTGTAAAGAGGAATGAGAGAGCTGACAGGCCAAGCCAACAAGTGCATCAATATTATACAGCTCTTTATATACCCTTCAAATGAGGAAGTAGAAAACGTGTCAGTAAAGTTCATCAGACAGCCAAATTGCAGGGTATTCAGAGGACCTCCAGTTTATCTTTTGCAAGGTACGTGCTAGTATAGTATGCAGAGCATTTCATGTCTCAGTTTCTGGAACATTTGGTCACAGCGTTATAGTGAAAAAGTCAAGATCCAGGCCCTGGCCTCAGGCATTCTGGATCCCCGAGGCAAGTCTCTTCACGTCCTTGCCAACCATGGCTCTGGCAAGGAACAGAGTTCAGCACTCAGTGTTCCATCCACAGGACACTTTTCACCCTATCTGGCCCCCAACAGTCCAGCAAATTGAAGCAAGTAGAGCTTTTACAAAGGTCAACAAAAAAGTCAATCCTGGGTGATGATGCAAACACCGACAGAAGGCAACCGGCATTCCCTCCCCCCTTGGAAACTGGCCTGCCCCTGCCTCCTCTGTAGTAGACTGTAAGGACAGGAAGACAAGTGCAGATTAGACAGCTCACATTTTCTCAAAGTTAGAATTGATCACAATGGATGCCATGTCCCCAGTGTTCTGTCCAATCTACAGTATCAAGTCTACAAAATAAGAGATTCCTAACAAGCATCATTCTTTATAAGATTCTGGGTTTTGGTCTCTCTATGGTTGTCTCTAAGATCAGGTCTCTCTATGGTTGTCCTGAAACTTTCTTTGTAGACAAGGGCAGCATAGAACTTACAGAGATCTGCCTCCCTCTTTTTCCTAAGTGATTGGATTAAAGGCATATAAGGCCACTCCCGGTTTTTAAGATTTATTTTATTTGTATTTATGTGTGTGCACATGGGACTGTGTGAGTATATGACATAAGTATGCAGGTTGCCTTAGAGGATAGAAGAGAACATTAGGTTCCCTGGAGCTGGAGTTCCAGATAGTAGTGAGCTACAGTGTGTATACTGGGAAGTGAATTTGTATTCTCTAGAAAGCAAGTGCTCTTAAGGGTTGAACAATCTCTGTGGTCCACTGGCTATCATTCTTATTGTGTCAGTAGCTTCATCCCACTGTAGATAAGTCAGACACTGTAAAGATCCACCATATGATATCATTCCAACAACTTGACCCAGCCAACACTGGAATTTAGCAGCCAAATCCTTGAAACGTAGGGCTTCTTAGTGACACAGCTTTGCCTATCACTCTATAATAAATACTATAGTATTGAATAGTTCTCTAAAATGCTGCTGAGATTTGGGTAGAAATCACATTAAATCAGAATATAAATTTGGGAATAATTTATGTCCTTATTATATTGAGTCTTCTTAGCCACAGACATTATATGCTTTATATTGATCAGAGTCTTAGACTTTTCTCTCCATGTATTTTATTTTGTAGCATATTAATCCTGAATATTTTGTGTCAAATTTGTACTTAAGTGATTTTGTTATTGGGACAATTATAAATTGTATCTTTTTATGCAGATATTATGTACATCCATGCACGTGTTTGTATGCTTCTGGGTATACGTGTGTGCTTGGTGTGGAGGTCCGAGAACAACTTCAGGATTTATCCTCAGAAATGCTATCCAGTTGCTCATCAATTAGACTCAACAGGGTGAAGAATAAAATTCAGGGATCTTCCTTTATCTACCTCCAAAGCACAAGAATTACATTATGTATCAGCACACTGAGCATTTTTATGTAGGTTTGGGCACTGAATGCTCACTCTTGAATTTGAACTAGCTATGTCTTCAGCCACTATCATAAATTTCTTCTGTTACAATGTGTACTGTCAGTACACACAAATAAAACTGAACTTTGTGTGTTGACCTTGCATTGTATAGTTCTGTTGAATGGTATCCAATTTTTAAATGACTTTGACTTTTATTCTGGTCAGATTATTTCTTATTCCACTCAAATTTCTTCTTCAAACTTGGGATTATTTAAATTTTGTTTAATTTGAAAGGATTTGGTGATTTTCCAGATATATTTCCATTATTGATCTCTAATTTAATGCAGTTTTATTCAGGAAACATACTCTATTAGCTTGAAATCACTTTAAACTTATTGATCTTGTTTTATGACCCAACATCCAATGTATCTTGGTGGCGTTCCATGTGTCCTTAAGAGAAATGTGCTTTCTGCTTCTGTAAGATGGGTGCTCAATAAACTGCAATTAGGGAAGTTTGTTAGACAGTGTTGCCTAAAAATTCCTTTTATTTTTAATGTCTTTACTGAATTTCCATGTATTTATGCTATCAGGGACTCAGAGCACTTGTGGTGTGAATGATCTTGGTTTACTCAAAGGAGCTAAAATACTCTTTAAACAGCTTAGGCACTTAGGCCGCTAATTACATATCCACAGCTGACTATATAGTCATTTCAAACCCACATGTTTTCAGGCTCTTTCATCCTCCACTTCACTTGGCTAGCTTTTAAAATTATGTGATTTAAATGGGGTGTTTCTTCACATACTAGAATTTTTTTTTACAATCTGTTCAAATTACATTCCTATCACACACACACTGTTTTTTAATGTCACTTATTAGAAATTTTATCCCTTGGTGATTATGGGTATAATTTTTTTTGATATATGAAAACTTAACATTGTCTCTTTATCACAAAACCAACTAGACCTCAATAAAGCAATTAAATCTCAGCCAAGTGGACAATTCTGGTAACACTCATGATCAGGATTCTAGAAGTGGGGAGAAGCCAGAGAGCTAGAAATGGGACTGTGGTTAGTGAGTGAGCTTTCAGGGA
The DNA here is from genome assembly GCA_028551405.1 of Uromys caudimaculatus. Taxonomy (NCBI): domain Eukaryota; kingdom Metazoa; phylum Chordata; class Mammalia; order Rodentia; family Muridae; genus Uromys; species Uromys caudimaculatus. The sequence continues at coordinate 61,540,731 of CM052709.1, read as the reverse complement.
ACTCCATCTGGTGAGAGAATGAATCTATGTTTGCTTATCACCCCATTTCTCTTAAAACTAATTTGATCAGAGCATGGTGGTACACCCCTAAAACCCAAACATAGTATAATGAGGTCAAGGCCTATATTGTAAGGTTGTGTTTCCAAAATAATGTTCTTCATTAAGAGTTTCAACATTAAAAATTTAATTAATTGTTTTAATGTCACTTGTTGTTTAAGAAAATCTTTCTATGACAGAAAGCAAAGGAGAACAGACCATCATATCAGACCAGGGCTGTATGGATCCTACAGCTACTGTTCAGGCTGTCCATCTTTGGCAGATCACTGAGGCTCTGTGACCATCATGTAGACCTAGCAATACAGGTAGAATGAAGCAGAAAGGATCCAGGCATGGCAGAAATTGGGTAGAATCAGAATAGTGTTCAAGCTCAGGAGTTTGAATACCAGTACCAGCCTCCCAGTGTGTGGCGTATTTCAGATTAATTGGATGTATGGATGGTTGGATGAACAAATGCACTATATAATGCAAGGCTGAGAAACCTACTGAGACTGAGGTGATGGCCATTGGATGTTCGTGCTCTTCCCGTTGAGATTCCCTCAGTGGAGAAATATCCTCAGATCCCAGAGTCAATGGCATTACGCTTTTCACAATTGTTCTGATCCTGTCTGAACATAACGTAAATTTGATTTTCAGAAAACTTTGGATACCTCTAAACTGTTTCTGTCATAACAGGGGCCGAAAAATGTACTACACACTAACTACTGTAACTGGCACCATTTTATAACAGTAATTTTTATACTTCATTTTAGTAAACACTAGCTATAGAGAGAGTATAATTTCTTTTTCTCCAGCTTCACAAGTTAGTAATAAGTCATGGTTGAAGACTGTTACATTGCCTAGAGAAACAGAAAGAACATGGGCAGTTTTTCAATTTATCAGTAATATGAAAATAGCTGTTTGAACACATAGTTTTTCCCTGCTGCTATATGTTATTTCTCTCAAAGAAGTTTTCTAGCAGGTGATCTTAATTGTTCCTTTGTAACTGCTCTAGTGCTCCATACATTTTAAAATCAGATTTTTGACAAGGTCTTATTTTATGCTATTTATACATAATATTTTCCAAGAACTTCACTGAATTTCTAAACTAAGTAATCAGTACAATTTAAAATATGGTCCTCTAAAATCCTTAAAAAAGGTTTGTCATGTATATGCTTCTTTTGACAAATCCAGAGTGTAATTGGCTAGTTTAGAGGAATACTAAACATGGCCTACACAGCTAAAAGAGGTAGTAAGAAAAAGGCTAACCTTCTCTCCTCCTGAGGCCTGTGCATATCTCTACAGCACAGCTTACCTCTGTTGCCTCAGGATGCTGACTTGTGTTCTGAACAACAGATATTGTACTCAGTCTCCAAGGTTAATGCCACATTGGTGCAATCTTTCCTTACTGTCACAAAAGCAATGTTATTAGTTTTTCTCTATTTCCATGGGAATCCTGAGTTTTCCATTCGTTTAGAAATGACTGCTCTGTGCATTCTTTACTCATTATAGATAATTAATTTATTTCATTGACACTTCTTGACAGGGTAGAAAACTGCTCTTTCTCTGAACTCATAAAATGGCAGCTTCTGCTGTCCCCTCGTCTGGTTCTATCCCTGTTCCCTCCTTACATCTCATGGAATATATTAGTGGAATGAATGCCCATCTGATACTCCATGTTCCCACTCCCTTTGTAAACACACAATGCGACCAGCATTACTTCAGTGTACAGACAGCAAGTGACCTGTCCCTATCCAGTTTCTGGATTTTCTCTACTTAGATTTAGGGATTTAGTGCATAGTTCATTGTAGCACTTTGCTCATGGACAGTACCTTAAATATGAGGATTCAGGGAAATTCTAGTTTTCAAGGAAGATCAAGTTATTTTTTTTTTAAAAAAAATCTTAGTTTTATCATTGCACATAGTGATTTACGAGCCTATGAGCCAGGTGTGGTGTCACACATCTTGAATCCTAATACTTGAGAAGCAGAAGTAGAAAATGAGAAGATTCAATTTCAGCGTTACACTCTCTGTCAAAAGAATATTTTTCCATACTTGGATACTAGAACTGTTTTATAAACAACTTCATTTTAGTTTTGAACAGCGATTCAATAAAGCCTATAGTGATTTTCAGTCACATGAACTATATTTAAATTTTGTGTGGCTAGCAACATCTACTTTAATGAGCCAAATTTCTTTCAAACTATTTACAGATACACAGGAGGTATTAAACAATAAGCTGCATCAGGGATGCTAAGACAGCTCAGCAGGGGATGTCTGTTGCCAAGCCTGGTGACTTGAGTTTGATGCCCATGGACCCACGTAGTAAAGGAGAGAACTAACTCCAGAATTCTTTTCCTCTGAATTCCAGCCTGTACCATAGCATGTGTCCACACACAAGCACGCAAAATCAATACAGATATATTTTAAAGAAACTAAATTTTATTTAGTACCCTACCTGTTAAACAAGAAAAACACAATGCTCAATGCATACACACACACAACCCATAAATACACAAATAGAGAAAGAGAGATTGATATTACTATAGATACCCCAGTTTAAAATTATCAATTCCTTCAACTTTTGAAAATTTCCTGTCTCCTATCTCCTAGTCAAGGTGTTAGTACATGGAAAATGACAAGAACCAGCCCTCGCAATGAAGCTTTTATTCTTTTTTTCTTTTTTAATTTTTTGACTAAGTTATTTTTACATTTTACATCCAGGATCACAACCTCCCCTTCCCTCCTCTCCTCCTAGTCCCTGCCTCTCCCCTCCGCTATACCCCCGTCCACCTTGCTTTTCTTCTCCTCAGAAAAGAAGAGGCCTCACATGGATCTCAACCAGCCCCTGGATATCAAGTCACAGCAAGGCTAGGCACATCCTCTTCTATTGAGGTTAGGCAAGACAGCCCAGTTAGGGAAAGGGATCCAAGGAGAGGCAATGTAGTTAGAGACAGCCCCTGCTCCCACGTTAGGAGTCTCACATAAGGGCCCAGTGCCACAACTGCTACATATGTACAGAGGATCTAGATCTGTCCTATTCATGCTCCCTGATTGGCAGTTCAGTCTCCATGAGCCCTCATAGGCCCAGGTTGGTTGACTCTGTAGGTTTTCTTGTGGTGTTCTTAACCACCCTGACTCCCTCAATCCTTCCTGCCATTCTGTGGTGGTTTGAATATAGTGACCACAGATAGTAGCACTGTTGGGAGGTATGAGCTGGTCACAGGAAGTGCGACATGGTGGAGGTGGGCTTTAAGACCCTCCTCCTAGCTGCTTGCAAGACAGTCTTCTCCTATTCACCTTCAAAACAAGATGTAGAACTCTCAGCTCCTCCAGTGCCATGCCTGCCATGTTTCTCACCATCATGATAACGGACTGAACCTCAGAACCAGTAAGCCCGCCCAAGTAAATGCTGTTCTTTATAAGAGTTGCCTTGGTCATGGTGTTTCTTTACAACAATAGAAACCCCAACTAAGACCCCCTCTTTCACAGAATTCCCCAAGCTCAGCCAAATGTTTGGCTGTGGGTCTCTGTATGTTATTGAAAAGGGGTGGTTATCAGAAACATGTCGATGCTAGTGCCTTTTCTCCTCTTGACCTCCAGTATTTCAGCAAGGCTGTATATATGGCACATCTTCAAAACATCTCCAACACCATAAAACCTAGTTTTACAATGGTAAACACTGGCAAGCAGAGATACTTGAAAAGGGCCATCTGCTATTATCCCTTCAGTATACTGGGTTTTAGACATTTGATATTTTACAGAAGAGAGAAGGAGCTCTTGTAAAGAATGGGTGGAAATGGATGGTTGCTATCCAAATCTCCAAGTCTAAGAGCATAAAGAAGGATTTACAGGACCGAGCATTTTCATACAATGATCTTCTTGTAAATGTGTACATTTGTCCTATGGCTTGTACGTGTGTATGTATGTGTAACCTGTGTAACGTTTCCCCCATAAACCATAAATAAGATATATTCCTGAAGGTGATTTCAGTTTCTAACACAAATGAAAATTCCTGCAATAAGTTCTCTAAATCAGCAATTAGATTTTCAGTCAGTTGATAATATTCATGTAATTGAATTTGATAGAATAAGATATTAATTGTTTGAATCCTAGTCAGCCATGTGTATAATGGCATATGCATCATTATGCTTCTCCACTGGGACTTGCAGCTAGAATGCAGAGACTGTGCTGCGCGAGTCACAGATGATCCTCATGCTAACCTTGTACACATCCATTATCTCCTGTCTGTATGCACGTGATGTGGGCCTGACCTCACAATACCTTAAATGCTTGTTTCAGTGTCATCACTATGACCTTATTGTGATGCTTTCTGCTTACCAAGCCAAGGTACCATCTTTATCATTGTTTCTTTCTAAGTCAGGCTCTAAGCCCTTGAGGATGAAAACAGCGGGTGGTGGGTGTTCTCAATGCCAGCACTGTAATGGCACTCAATGCATATTGCTTCCTTAACAAATAAATTAAATAACATTCAAGAAAAATATGCTTTATTTGGAGAAAATATATAAAAATTAAATGAAATCTCATGCTACTGATAGACTGAGGAGTGGTCTGTTCCCACAGATTCTTCTTTGGTAGATAGACCTCTGAAAATATTTTCATAACTATGTTAAATTTTGCTTGGTTTTTGATTTATAAAATACTATTTTAAAGTGTTTGAGAATGTCAAGTGGTTCTTCTATTTAGAGAAATCAAGGCTAGATATGATATGGTTAAGTGAAAAAGATGACAGAGACAAGGTTGAGCATAAAGTGTCACTCGAGACTGGCATGCATTTCTGCCACTGTCGTTATTTTTGGAAAACATGCTATTTCAGGGATTTTTTTAAAAATGAAGTTAGAGTGAGCTAATTCTAAACTTCATGCTTTAAAGAAAAATATCAGCTTTCCAATGACTTTAACGTGACTGATATATATTTAGTATTTCCAACTATTTTTAACAATCTTGTATTTTCAATATGACTGCTGTTACATCTTTTAGATAATAAGCAAAAAACTTGTAAGCGCAAGCCTTCCTTAGAAAATGATTATTTTATGTTCAAAAAAATTAATAATTGTAGCTTATATTTATTTCATGGTCTACACCATTGTTCACAACAGTTTAGGTTCAAAGAATAAACTCTACAATTTAAAGTAAATCCTCAAGAAGAAAATTGTTAGGCATGTTTTACTTTGAAGAGTGAGAATTAATTTTGAGACAATTTAAATGTGAAGTGAAAACAAAGATTGTTAAAATATCACCACAACACTACGGAAGTAACATTGGATAAAATGTATCTACTGCTTAACTTTCATATAAAATGACTGGCATCTACCAGCAACTACTCACATGACCTCATGCACATCAAACACACACACACACACACAAATACCACATGCACACATACAGTACTCCCCCCCACCACACACACACACACACACACACACAAATACCACATGCACACACACACTAGTGCCCCCCCCCACACACACACATGCCACACATATACATATGCATAATACATGCACAAATACTCCCCCTGACACAGTACACACATACCATACACACGCACCACACACATACATACACAAATCACACACACCATACACCACATACACCACACACACAGTACACATAAAGCACTCACACATACTGCACACACATTACACACACCCACACGCCATATACACATACCTAAAAACACACCTCACACACAACCCACAGAAACAAACCCCTCATCATTTATACACCACACCCATACAGACCATACACACACATACACATATCACACACACACACCACAACGTACATACCTGAACCCACACTACTTAAACACCACACACACACCTCTACACCCATACACACACCACACACTACACAACCATGCATAGCATATGCATATCATACCACACCTCGACAAACACACACACAAATAAAAGCAATTGTAATTCTTTAAAAGATAATTCTTTATTTTTTAAATTCTTATTGGTTATTTTATTTATTTACATTTCAAATGTTATCCCTCTTCTGGGTTTCCCCTCTGCACACTCCCTATCCCACCCCTTCCCCCTGTTTCTATGAGGGTGTTCCCCCACCCACCCACCCACTTCCGCCTTCCCGCCCTGGCATTACCCTACACTGGGGCATCGAGCCTTCACAGGACCAAGGTCCTCCCTTCCCACTGATGCCAGGTAAGGCCATCCTCTGCTACATATGCAGCTGGAGCCATGGGTCCCTCCATGTGTACTCTTTGGTTGGTGGTTAAGTCCCTGGGAGCTCTGGGGGGGGTCTGCTTGGTTGATGTTGATGTCCTTCCTATGGGGTTGCAAACCCCTTCAGCTCCTTCAGTCCTTTCTCTAACTCCTCCATTGGGGTTCCCATGCTCAGTCTGACAGGTGGCTGCAAGCATCCGCCTCTGTATTGGTCAGGCTCTGGCAGAGCCTCTCAGGAGACAGCTATATCAGGCTCCTCTCAGCAAGCACTTCTTGGCATCAGCAATAGTTACTGGGTTTGGTGGCTGCATATGGAATGGATCCCCAGGTGGGGCAGTCTCTGTATGGCCTTTCTTAAACTTTGCTTAACCTTTGTTAAATTCATTCTAAATCTGAATTGTAAGATTCACATTTTGCTTAGGAAATAGAAGGCAAATAATGCAAAAGGTACAGAATTTTTGAAATATAGCAACTCCGAAACTCAAATATGAAAATCCAAACAAATGGGCATTTTCAAGCATTAAATTAACTTTCTCAACACTTCTTGCTGAGCATGCTACACATGTGTGAGTACATAAGCATGTGTGTCTAGGAGAATGATAATCATGCCTACCGTCTACACCACTGAACCAATTATATGAAATGTATTTGTTGTGTCTAGTGTATTAATATAAAATCAATCCAGCCTCCTAATAAGAAGCTAAGTGATAGAAAACAAGTTCAAGTCACTTATTAAATCAGTATTTTCATACAATTTCAATATGATTACTCTTAGAGAGGTAAATTTTGTATATTTTCCTGTAGAGGAAGTGTATTTTAAAATGCCACATGCAATATTAAGAAAATTTTAATAGTCCAAAACCCAGGAAATATGTATATAAATAAAAGAATGATGGAACTCTTTGTAAACCACTTACATCTTGACAAAGTTCATTGTCTGGCTTAATACAGAGAAAGATAATGTAAACACACCAAACACCTTTGGAGAAAAAAAAACCAATAGAGGCCTGGAACAACCTCCAAACCCAGCTATCAGCTGTCATTATCATCAGCCCTATGAACTGAATGAGCTTCCACTTCCAGAACTCATACACTGAGACTCTAACTGCCCGCCATGATATATCAAAGAAGGAACTGATTTGAGCCAAATGAGTTCACAAGGGTGAGGTGTCAAGCAGAAAGGGTGAGTGGCTTTAAAAATCACCCCAGAGAGTCTGTGTGCTTCAGTATATCAGGACCATAGGCAGTCAGTATTCTGTATCCCAGGAAATGTCTCCCTAGGAACCTGGACCAACTGGCCCCTTGATCCTAGACTTTCCAGCCTCCATAACTAGGGAAAATAAATGCCTGCTTTTTAATACCCAGTCTGTGGTTCTATATCATGGCAGCTTCCACAGGCAAACACAGAGATGTCAGAATTTATTTACTCACTATTTCATAGAATTCCAACGAGGCTGGTTTTATGACCTGAATATTTATTGCAAACAGAAACAGTAACCTGAAACGTAGAGAAAGAGCTATCAGTCTGGACCACTTAATCCAAGCAAAGTTAGATAGAAGTAAGTTGGCTAGAGGACAATGCAGACCTGGAAAGGTAAGGCATGACAATTTCAAAAGCGTTTGAGGATAGCAACATCATTTATGCTGGAGAACTCTGCCTCACATCTCAAAACTCCCCAGGCGTTCAATTTTAGTACAAAATATATGAGGTCAGGAGAAAGATTTTGGTGGGTTAAGTCCCAATTGTTTAAATAGTATTCTATTGGATAAGAATCTTAACTTGCTAGAGAAAAACTTTCTTATATTATAGAATATAATCTCTAAACAAATAAAAAAATATTCATTAGCCAAGCAAGATGAGGGATATGACTCACTGGGGACCAAAGATGCCCAGCAATAGTCAGCCTCCAAGAGGCCCTACCTAATGTTTCTGACTCTTCTGGGTTACATACTTTATACACTTTACAAGTCACCCTGTCTGACAAGATTTAGTACATATGACCCATGTTCCATGCCAGTAGTAGGACATTGCTTCTGAGCCTGCTTGGAAAAGATACAGTGCTTTCTCTTCGCTGTTGTCTCCCTTAGCTCCCTGTCTCTCTGACTCTCTTTGCTCCTGTACTGTTCTCCCTTTCTCCTCTAATCCTGGGGAAAGCCTGCACTCTGTCATGAACAGTACCATGGAAAGACCACATAATGAAATATCTGTCAATAGTCATGTGACTGAGCTTGGCAACTGTCATGTCCCAGTTACATTTTCAGAAAGTCACATCACTGGGAAGTAATTGGCCCTTAACATCCAAAGAAATCGTTTGCCAGTAACACTGAGCTAAGTCACACACAGACTCATGGATCTCAAAATTTAAGTGATAGTACATGTCTGATGCTCTTAAGTGTCGATATGATTTTTAATGCAGAAACAGATAAAAGGTTCAGATTTTTCAGCCAATGTAGCCTGGCCCAAGTAAACACCTAATATAGGGAATCACTTTCTCATCATGCAGTATGAAGTAGCTAGAGAGAGTTTCACTTTCACAGGTTGTAGTGAGGACCAGCAAGAAAGCATGGAGGGTAAGGGGATTGAACGTACTGAATAGATTCTGAGAAGCCACATATGAGCATCTTTGGAAAATGAGTCAAATTGTATTGTAACCTGGCGGAGTATCCTTGTTGTCAGTCACAGAACAGTGAAGGGCACTAGCACCCATGGTGATGAGGTAGAAACTGTACCTGCTGGCCTGGGTGCTCTACACATGGAAGGTTCCCACCAGAATACCAATTGCACTGCTCTCCCTTGTTTCTCTGCCTGCTGCTAAGAGATCTGTGGGAGGAGGCCTGCAAAGCAAAGAAAACTCTCCAAAAACAGAGGAAGTTGGAACTTGCTGGTTTTGAACACTCATGGTGTTACAAGACTAGATTAAAATTAAGAAGCAGGGGCTGGAGAGCTGGCTCAACAGTTAAGTGCTATGCTGCTCTTGCAGAAGACCTGTGTTTGGTTGCCAGAACCCACATGGTAGTCCACAAACCTCTGTAACTCCAGTTCCCAGGGGTCTGTGTCCTCTTCTGTCCTCTGCAGGCATGAGGCATGTATATGGGATGAATATATACATGCAGGTAAACACTCAGATTCGTGTGTGTGTGTGTGTGTGTATGTGTGTGTGTGTGTGTGTGTGTGCATTTTCTGTGGCTCTTTTTCTTTTGTTTGTTTTTTCCTATTCCAGTTTGTTTGTTTGTTTTTGTATTATGTTATATTATTTTATTGTTGTTAGATGCCTGTTTGTTTACTAAGAAGAGACAGAAGGAAATGGATTTGAAAGGAAGGGGAGGTGGCAGGACCTCAGGTGTTGCAGAAAGGAAACCATAATCAGAATATATTGTATGAAATAAGAGAAAGGACCCCCTTCACAATAGTCACAAGTAGCATAAAATACCCTGGTATAACTCTAGCCAAGCAAGTGATTTGAAACACTTGTGTAACTAGAACTTCAAGTACCTGAAGAAAGAATTTGAGAAAGATTTCAGAAGATAGAAAGATCTCCCTTGTTCATGGATTGATAAGATTAACATAGTGAAAATGGCCATCTTATCAAAGGAAATCTACAAAGCCGATGAAACCCCAATTGAAATTTCAACACAGTTCTTCACAGACCTTGAAAGAACAATTCTCAACTCTGAAAAACAAAACACCCAGGGTAGCTAAAATGATCCTGAATAGTAAAAGAACGTCTGGGAGAATCACCATCCCTGACCTCAAGCTGTACTACAGAGAAATAGTGATAAAAACTGCATAGTATTGGTACAGAGACAGACAGGTGGTTCAGTGGAATTGAATCAAAGGCCCAGAAATGAACCCACACACCTATGGACACTTGATATTTGACAAAGAAGCCAAAATCGTACAATGGAACAGGAAGAGCATCTTCAACAAATGGTGCTGGTCTAACTGGATGCCTGCATGCAGAAGATACAAATAGATCCATATTTATCACCCTGCCTAAAACTGAATTCCCAATGGACTTCAAAGTCATCAACATAAAATCAGACACACTGAATCTAATAGAAGAGAAAGTGGGAAATAGCCTTGAAAGCATTGGCATAGAAGAAAATTTCCTGAACAGAACACCAATGACTCAGACATTAAGGGTCAAGAATTAATACACGGGACCTCATAAGACTGAAAAATTTCTGCAAGGCAAAGGACACTGTCAACAGGACAAAACAGAAGCCTACAGATTGGGAAAAGATCTTCTTTAACCCCTCATTCATCCGAGGACTAATATCCAAAATATATAAAGAACTCAAGAAGTTAGACTCCAAAACAAACAAACAAATAAACAAACAAAACAAACAAAAAACAAAAACAAACAAAAAGCCCAAAACACACACACACAAAAACCTACTTTCAATAAATGAAAAAAGACAGTCACATGACACTAAAATGTTGGGAAACTTTGAAAGATCAGATGTGGTTTGTGGTGGTCACAACAACCATTGAATTACAGTGTGCACTCCATAAACACTCTTATGTGCATGTGCCTTTATTATTTTATAAACTCTTTTAAGGTAGTTAAGAGTACAGTATCTCAAAAAATGTTAGTGGGCTCCAAATAGACTGAGAACTGTTCGAAAAAACACACGAATATGGAACTCACTATAGAGTCATCATCCATAACTGCAAGATTTTAAATAGTTTATATCACCCAAATCACAAGTCTGAACTGAATATGACAGATGTGGTCCTGAAATAAAACATGTCCTTTATAGGCACAAAGATATAAATCAAAACACAGGAGTTCTGGTTTAGATGCAGCAGCTTAGATACACTTTGGGTGGGTGGTTTCATTGCTATAGTTTGGGTGTTATGATTTTTATCTAAGTTAGGTGATATAGCTGCAGTGTTATGTTTTAGGTGCTATGGTTTAGGCCCCAAAATTTGGAAGGTGTGGTTGTTACTACAGTATGAGTGCTATGCTTTAGACACTATAATTTTGCTCTAAGATTTAGTCACTATGGATTGAGCAATATTATTTAAGCGGTATAGTTTGATACAATGGTTTAGGCTCTGTTGGGGCCAAGGTTGGGCAATATATTTTAAATACTGTCATTTGGCTCCAAGTTTTAATAAAATAGCATGACTTAGACTGTTTTTATGACCTGTTGAGGCAACATTTTTCTTTTCCTTGACAAACAGCTATTCTTGGACTTGGTGTGCTTTTGTTTGTTTGTTTGTTTGTTCTTAACTATAGGCTAATTTCCATGCTTTCACCTGTATTGAATATTACACTCTAATATATTTCATATAGTTACAAAAGAGTTTAACACATTGTGTGTGTGTGTGTGCGCACGTGTGTACATGCATGTGCACGTGTGTGTGTGTGTGTGTGTGTGTGTGTGTGTGTGTGTGTGTGTGTGTAATAATGATAAAACTCAACCCTGGGAATCCTTCTTTAGTTGCCATTTTTCTTATTTGATACAACATCTTCCGTTGCCTGAAAGTCACTTGCTAGGCTGCTGTGGCCGGAAGTCCCCAGGGATCGTCTCAGCACTAGTGCACATGTGCAAGCATCATATCAGCATTGGGGGTTTTGTTTGTCTGTATTTTTACTTTTTGCAAGTTGGAATACTTATGCTTCCAAGGTAAGCACTTTATCATGAGTTGAGCTATCTATCTAGCCTTAATTACTTTATTATCATTATTTGTAGTTTGAAACACACGCTGCCAATTTTCTAAATTAATCCAAAGTATATAATTATGATAAATGTTTTCGGATTTATTTTAGCAAGTGTTATTCAATTGATATTTTGGTTTAGATTCTGCTCTTTATTTCCAGTTTTATGTCAGAGTAAACTGAGAATATGGCCTACAAGTGTAAAATATTAGAAAAATTACAATGTTATCTTTTTATTATAGGATATGATAAATTTATTACTTTGTAATCTATCAGTATTTGAAGACGTATGAGTTATTTTTAGAAGTTGGGATTACATATGTTTAAATATTTATAGATAGACAAATACTATGTTGTTTATATTTATATTTAATGATCTATACTTACTTCTTTAACCTACTGAGAATTTAGAAAACTAATCCTTGCTAGTCCTTATTATGATAGTAGCATTTCTTCTTTGTAGAGATGTTGACATTTGCTTTGATTTTGAACTTAATGTTTGTTGTCTCTTAAAGGATCAGCACTGTCATGTATCAGATACAGTCAATCTCTATAGAGTTAGAGGAAATAGTTTTAAAATCCAGCTCTACCGTTTGTTGAGTATATGACAAAACAAGGTCCTTAATTTATCTAGACCTCAGGATTCTCATTCTTGAAATGTAAATAATGATGATTGGTGCCTTACATTTGGCTAGTATGTAAGTTTCTCTGGATGCTCATTCATAAAATGTATGTGATGATGAATGGTACCTAACTTTAGGCTACTGGGTAAGTTTCTCAGGATTCTCATTCATAAAATGTATGTCATGATGAATGATGCCTAACTTTAGGCTACTGGGTAGGTAAGTGTCTCAGGATGCTTGTTCATAAAATGCATGTGATGATGAATGGTTCCTAACTTTAGGCTACTGGGAAAGTTTTTTGGGAACCTTATTCATAAAATGTATGCTATGATGAATGGTGTCTAACTTTAGGCTTCTTTGTAAGTTTCAAAGGCTGCCACTTGTGACACTCTTGAAACACTATGCTTTCAGGAAGCAGACAGTAGCTAGCCCTTCATACTTCTTGGAATACAATAAGCATGGCACATAGTACAATCATCTCTGTTGATATTTAAAGATGGTAGATATGCAAGAACCTTTATTTTGCTATTTATATTTCCTCTGATGCTGATATTTTTACATAATTTATATTTTAATTGAATTTGCCTAGTATTCTGTGACTTTACATCTTGTGGTTGGCTAGTTTTATTAATAAGCAAAACTCACTATTTATTGACAACGGATTTTAAAAAGACTTAATCTAGACATATTTATTCTAATGATTCTGTTGTCATTTTATGTGTTTATTTTCTCTTAATTATCTAATAGTTCATGGTGTATTATACTAATTATTTTGTTCTTTGAAAGTTTTATACATGCATACATTCTTTCTTGGTCATAGCAACCTCTCCTCCCACAACAAACTTTCACTGAGTCCATTTAGTGCTCTCCATATGTGGGGTTATCCACTGGGAGATGGGAAGCCTACAGTAGTCCCTCACAGCAGTCTCAACTGCCAATAGCTCCTTAGCTATGGTGGAGTCTTATGAACCCTTCCTTTCTTCATGGTAAAATGTTGACTCATGTGGTCTTGTGAAAGTCTTGTGCAACCAGGGCTCTTAAAGAGTTCACATGCATCATGTACAGGAGACACTGTTTATCATTTTTGTATAATTAAAAACTTGTGTTTCTTTAAATATATTGATTTGAGTTCTTTGTATAACAACTAAAAATTGTAAATAATATTTTGCTTATCTTGTGATAAAAATTAAAACAATTTATCACTATGGGATAAATAACTATATTATATTTTTAACTTTTCTCCTAAACTTTCAAGTGATTACAGGTTTCATAGGAGTAACCTTTGATAGTTGATTAACATTATATTGATTTTTAAAATTAGATTATTGAAATATTTTCTGGAAATATCCATACTAAAATGTCCATATTAAAATAAAAATAATCTTAGTATAACAATCTTTTGGGTTTTTAATTAATTAATTTACATTCCAAATGCTGCCCCTCCCTCCTGGTCCCCCTCACAGAATCACTCCCCCATCCCCATCCTCCATCTCTTTTCTCTAAGAGGGTCCTCTTCCATATCCCCTCACCCTGGTGCATCAAGTCTCTGCAGGATTAGGTACAACCTCTCCCTGTTGGGAAACAGATTCCACGGTAAGGCAACAGCTTTAGGGACAGTCCCTGCTCCAGTTGTTGGGGGACCCATATGAAGACTGAGCTACATGTCTGCTACATATGTGCCAGGGGCCTTGGTCCATCCCATGTATACAATTTTGTTGGTGGCTCAGTCTCTAAGAGCTCCCCAGGAATTCCTGAATCTGAAATGCTATTGTTACAATATTAGTTCTATCTATCTATCTATCTATCTATCTATCTATCTATCTATCTATCTATCTACCATCTATTTATTTTAATATCTATATTTATCCTTTTTAAATAATAAAATTAAATTGTTAGAAAATTTTAGAGAAATTTATCACATAACAGTACAAACCAATACAGTACTTCTAATGAAGAGTTTACCAACAAGTACCAAAGTGTAAATTGTGCATAAAATTTTATCTAGTAAACTTTATTTCTAGAAATTTATGTTGACAAAATATATATGTGTACTGTGGGATATCTATCACAGTATTATATACAATGGTGAATTATGAGGAACATGTCAAGATTAAATATAGGATTAATAAATTATGAAATTACTTATAGATATTTCTATAATAATTAAAATGCTATTTTTGTGGCTAAAACTTTAGAAGCCAATATTATCATCACCTTATACTCTCACATTATAAATATGATTAAAATAAATTAAATCACTTTGTAAAAACATTATGCAATTGGAAATTATTTCTGACAGATCAACTCTTTCAGTTTTATAGGCCATTCATTTTTTTCTCCTTTGAAATTACAAAGGAAAGTTGACTTCAGTCAAAATAGCACACATAGCCTAATCTCATAAATCACAAGTTTAATGTTACTTGTTTTCAGTAGACTTTGAAAACCTTACTACTGTCACATTCAACCAGAAATAAATTGACAACTCCTGACTAAATTCAGAGAAAATAAATACTAGTCTTCTAAAATATACAGGACTCACCTCCCTAATGTGAATATAAAATTCAAATACTTCCAATTTTCTTCCTTGAAGATATGTTAGCTTTATTTTGAGAAAGAGCAACATTATTTTGTGTTTCCCAAGGCCATTACACTGAGACTCATCATATACCTATAACACTTGTTGAAGTTACCCCATAAATATTTCTAGTTCTGTAGTGACTCTTTCTGTAAAGAATGAAGTGTAGGATTTTTTTCCAGGACATTTAACTTCTTTAATAGTTAAGCTACAGATATAGAAAATAAAAGAATTCAAAGTATTAGCAAAAAATAAAATTGTACCAATAAAATTCTATAAAATTATAATTATTTCAATTATAACCACTGTTAAAGAATGCTTTAAAAAACAATCCCTTGAGTTCAATCTATCATTCTGAATGTGTCACTTACCTGAACTGTGCCATATTTGTGTATTTTAAACATATATTTTTATTATACTGCTGGAGGTTTTTAAAGCATAGATGTTCATCTTGGTAGATTTTTCCTTTGATCAGTATGAAGTGTTGTTCCTTATCTGTTTTGATCAATTTTGCTTGAAAGTTGATTTTATTCAATATTAGAAAGGCTATTCCAGCTTGTTCCTTGGGACCATATGCTTGGAAAATTGTTTTCCAACCTTTATTCTGAGGTAGAGTCTGTTTTTGTCACTGAAGTGCATTTCCTGTATGTAGCAAAATGCTGGGTCTTGTTTACTTATCCATGCTGTTAGTCTATGTCTTTTAATTGGGGAATTGGGTCCATTTATATTAAGAGATATTAAGGGAAAGTGATTGTTACTTCATGTTATTTTGTTGTTAGAGGTGGAATTTTGTTTGTGTGGCTATCTTCTTTTGGGTTTGTTGAAAGATTACTTTCTTGCTTTTTCTAGGGTGTAGTTTCCCTCCTTGTGTTAGTGTTTACCCTCTATTATCCTTTGAAGGGCTGGATTTTGGAAAGATATTGTGTACATTTGGTTTTGTCATGGAATATTTTGTTTTCTCCGTCTATGGTAATTGAGAGTTTTGCTAGATATAGTAGCTTGGGCTGGCATTTGTGTTCCCTTAGGTTCTATATGACATCTGCCTAGGATCTTCAAGCTTTCATAGTCTCTGGTGAGAAGTCTGGTGTAATTCTGATAGGTCTCCCTTTATATATTATTTGACCCTTATCCCTTACTGCTTTTAATATTTCTTTTAATATTTTCTTTGTTTTGTGCATTTGGTGTTTTGACTATTATGTGACAGGAGGAATTTCTTTTCTGGTCCAGTCTATTTGGAGTTCTGTAGGCTTCTTGTATGTTCATGGGCATCTCTTTCTTTAGAGAAGTTTTCTTCTATAATTTTGCTGAAATATTTACTGGCCCTTTAGGCTGGGAAGCTTCACTCTCTTCTATACCTATTATCCTTAGGTTTGGTCTTCTCATTGTGTCCTGGATTTTCTGGATGTTTTGGGTTAGGAGCTTTTTGCATGTTCTTTGACTGTTGTGTCAATGTTTTATATGTAATTTTCTGTACCTGAGATTCTTCTATCTCTTGTATTCTGTTGGTGATGCTTGCATCTGTGACTCCTGATCTCTTTCCTAGGTTTTCTATCTCCAGGGCTGTCTCCCTTTGTGATTTCTGTATTGTTTCTATTTCTGTGTTTAGGTCCTGGGTGGTTTGGTTCAATTCCTTCAACTGTTCGGTTGTGTTTTCCTGCAATTCTTTAAGGGATTTTTGTGTTTCCTCTTTAAGGGCTTCTAGCTGTTTACCTGTGTTCTCCTGTATTTCTTTAAGGGAGTTATTTATGTCCTTTAACTTAAGGTCCTCTATCATCATCATGAGATGTGATTTTAAATCAGTCTTGCTTTTCTGGTGTGTTGGGGTATTCAGGGCTTGCTGTGGTGGGGGAACTGGGTTCTGAAGATGCCATGTAACCTTGGTTTCTTTTGCTTATGTTCTTATGCTTGCCTCACAACATCTGGTTATCTCTAGTGCTACCTGCCCTTGCTATATCTGACTGGAGCCTATCAGTCCTGTGATCCTGGTTGTGTCAGAACTCCTCAGAGACCAGCTGGCTCTGGGATCCTGTGATTCTGTGATCCTGTGATCCTGAGATTCTGAGATCCTGGGTATATCAGAGCTCCTGGAGTCAAGATGCCTCTGGGAGTCTGAGATCCTGGTGTGACCAAGCTCCTGTGATCCTGTGATCCTGTGATCCTGTGATCCTGGGCATGTTAGAGTACCTGGGCATGGAGCTTCCTCTGGGTGTTGTGGGCTGCAGAGTTCACGCCCAAGGTCTGCCCCCCAGACCAGAAGGAACTTGTGCCACTGGTTGGGTGGGGTTCCTGAGTCCCTGAATCCTGCTGGTCCCAGTTACTCCTGTGTTGGGGCAGATGTTGTGTCCTCCTCACCTCTGATCCTATAATCCTGGGCATGTTTGAGTGCCTGGGGGTGGAGCTTCCTCTGGGTGTTGTGGGACTGCCTGTGGAGTTCGTGCCCAAGGTTTGCTCAGGGCACCGGCAAAGACAGGTTTAATAGGTTTAATACCTATTTTTAAATGTTGTATACTCAGGGATCTTTTTCCATTCTGAGTTTGGAAGAGTTTCTGGGGAGGAGAGAATCCGTTTTCTTTGGAGATTTGACCACAGGTAGGCTGCATGTGTCTTAGTGGATGTCCCTCTACCTTTGCTCATAAAAGCAGTATTAACTGGATTTAGTGTGTCTGGAAGAAGTTAGAGGGTGATAGCAGGGGATAGGTATGTTCAACACATTGTATTGTATACATGCATAAGATTCTAAAAGAATAAGTTAGAATACATTTTTACAAAGAAGATCTACACTTTGAACACATTTTACAAATAAGAGTTTGTATGACACAATAGTCTAATTTGGAGTAGTAATGTGATTTTTGTTGTTGGTTGGTTGGTTTTGGTTTTTAGTTTGTTTGTTTGTTTGTTGTTTTTCATTTTCCTCTTTCTCTGCTATTGTAATGAGGAATATTCATGGGCCAGGTCAATCTCTTGAGCTGGAAGTAGCTCACAAATGACTTCTTACTTGCTGCCTGGTAAAGTCCTGATGGGGTGGGGTGATGCTCTGATGCCCTTTATCTGTAGTCAGGACAACATCCTTCTCCAAAAGCAATTCAGCTTAAAAGCTATTGGAGACTCACAGTAGCAAGCAGCCTCTCTACTACCTTTGACTAACTGTCCAGGTTGAAGATCCTTGTTTGCCATCTACTACTCAGGAGTTATGTTTACAATCAGTTTGAGGTCAGGTAAATCCATCTGTGTCTCGACCAACTGCTGGAGATGAGGGGCAGCTGTTAAGTGAGGCACAATCTACTTATTACATAAAAGTATCCTGAAAATTTGTATTGTTATATTCTATTATATCATGTTACCAAGCGCAATAAAGGATTGTGGCCAAGGTAGTTTGTAAGGCAATAAAACCAACAGATTTGTAATGATCAAAACACAATAAATCAACTCTAGTATAAACTATGAGACATTTACTAATAAAGTTTCTTGATATTTGATTGTCAGGAAAAAAACATTTATTAAATATCAAGCATATGTGAAATATTATCAAAATAATTAATTAGATAAAATAACAAATTATTATTTGTTTAGGTTATTCCATAACTAATGCATGCTATTAACTGGCACAAAACTATATAATGACACTAATTAGCCTTTCTGAATATATTTAAATAGAAATAGTATTTCTTTATTATCCATGGGAATTGCAATGTTCTAGAACCCCTGCAGAAGCTAAAATCTGTGGATGCTCAAGTCCCTTGTGAAAAGAGCCCAATATTCCCACATGCACATCTCACATCCTCATGTAAATTTGAAATGGCCTCTGGGTTATTTGTAATAACTAATACAACGTAAATAGTATGAACATGATTGTTTAATGGCATTGTTTAGGAAATGAAGGCAAGAAATAAGTCTCTACATGTTCAAAACATGTAACATTTTCTGAATATTTTTATACATCTTGATTAAACCCATAGACAGAATTCATGGGTATGAGGAGAAAGTAATGCTAGCATTTCTAAATAGGGAAACAAAAGCTATAATTAGAAGGCACTGAGATTTCCACATGTACTTCCCTTTTGACCTTTAAAGTTAGTTTAGTGACATTTATAAATGAAATATATTGATAGTGTAAGGAAGAAAATGTCTGTTCTTGACAGAAGTAATCATTAATCATCATTGCAAAATACAGTCATATTGCAAATGTAAAATTTCCTAATGCTTGAAACATTAGGTGATGGTGTTTGTTTTATGTTTTGCAATTATACATTTAAATCTATTTTTAATTATAAAATAGGAACAGGCTTTTGACTACTTACACCAAATATAAGAATATACCTACAAAAAGAAATGTGGTCAACTTTGTTCCCCATATACATCTGTGATCTCAATTTATGCTGCACATCACCGTCAATACAATCTTCTAATTCAATAGCTTCAAACCTAGCATGTACTTTAAAGCTTTTATTTTCATTGCCATCTAAATAAAAATAGCAAACTGCCACGAGCTCTTCCAACCTCCACTATCATTCCAAAAATATCAGGTAAAACCATGACACAGGACACAGGTTTGTTTCTGACTCTATATGGTATAACCATGCTCACACTGCCACTTGAGTCTTTTATTCCAGTTATCATCCACTGTTAAAATTCTACTTAACCCCCAAAGGCCACAACACAAGTTATGCTTATTAATCCTCTCTTGGCTCCCTTGGTTTATTGCAGTCATAAAATTGCCTCATATAATAGATATTTATATGCTTAATGCATCACTTCCTAAAGCCCAAGGGCTAATCTTCTGTATATGTATCTTCTGTCATACTTAGTTCAAAGCCTGTCTTACAGTTTGTCAGTTGTTTACTAACTCCATTAGCTCAGGTTAGAGACTAAAATCTCAGTACAGGAGCATTGTATCGGTTAAATATTGACAGTCCCCCAAACCATTCATGTCATAAAAAGAGAACAAGCAGCTCCTATTAGAATCAACTTTTTTCAGAAGTTTAGAAAACAGTCAATAACTCATAGCAACCCAGTGAATGTTGAATTAAGGAAGAGGCAAAATGCAATCAATAAGAAAAAAAGCTGTTGCGTTCTTCTTAGGTCTTATCCACCCCGAATCCCGAAGACTTCAACCCTCTATCTCAAAGAGGAATTAAACTATCTGGTTCTGTACAGAGGAGAGCTGGGCTAATCAAAAAACTTTGTGTTTGCTTGTTCTAAACTCTTTTGGGGTTGCTCAAAGACTGACTCCATGCATTGTCTCATCTAGCTTGGATAACACTTGGGACAGAGAGTCATCAGGTCAATACACACATCAGTAAGAGAGTGAAAACACAAATTCAGGGTGATGGAAAATACTGGTAAGTGTAGATCTGATAAGACTGAATATGGACATATCCATTGTACAAGCCTAGAACACACAAGGAATTTCTACAGCTCAACAATGAAAAGACTCAAAATTCGGGAAATGGACTTTGTGATAGCTAATTTTCTGTGTCACTTCAATTGTGTTTTAGGATGCTTGGACAGCGATAAAGCATCACTTAAGGGTGTTTCTGGGAGCCTGATCAGTAGGATTAGACTCATTGTTCCGTTCTGTTGAGAATTCTGGTATAACAAAAAGGAAATGAGGGTCAATGTGCTGTCTACTTCAAGCAGATTCCAGTGTTCTCAACTTTCTAAACCTTGTATTTTGTCTTTCTTGTGCTTGAATTTTGTAGTTGTTAGATCATGGGACAACTCTGTCTCCATAGATGTATGAATCAATTCATTAGAATAAATTTCTTTGTATATATAACTACACATTCTATAATGATCTGTTTGTTGTTGTTATTGTTTTTAATTAATTAATTTATTTATTTATTATTCACTTTACATCCTGATCGCAGCCCCTTCCCTCTACTCCTCCCAGTCCTACCCTCACACACCCTCCCCCAAACTCCATTCCCCTTCTCTTCTAAGAAGGGAAGCCCCCACCCCCATGGGTACAAACCTGCCCTGGAATATCAAGTTGCAGCAGGACTAGGTGAATCCTCTCCCACTGAAGACAGACAGGGCAGCCCAGATAGGAGAAAAGAGTGCAAAGGGAGGCAACAGAGTCAACAGAGTCACATCGAGACCATGCTGAACATCTGCTACATATGTGTAGTGGGGCTAGTGCCAGCTCATACATACACTTTGGTTGGTGGTCCAGTCTCCATGAGCCCCCATGCACCCAAGTTAGTTGACTCTGTAGGTCTTCTTATGGTGTCCTTGACCCCTTTGGCTTCCTCATTCCTCCTACTCTTCCACAAGACTTCTCAAGTTTTGCTTAATGTTTGGTTGTGAGTATTTGCATCTGTTCCCATGTGTGGCTGAATGAAGTCTCTCAGGAGACAGTTATGCTAGACTACTATCTACAAGCATAGAAGAGGATCATTAATAGTGTCAAGAGTTGACTCTCTTCCATGTTGGGTCAGTCATTGATTGGTTGGCCATCCCATCAATCTCAACTACATCTTTACCCCTACACTTTTTATAGGCAGAATGAATTTTGAGTTGAAGAATGTTTTGTGGGTGGGTCTGTGTCCTCCTCCTTCCACTGGAAGTCCCCTATAGCCACCCTAGCCTCTATAACTGCCCCCCCCCACTGCTGTGAGTTACCTCCATAGACTCTCAGGAGCCTTCCCTGTCCAGTTCTCCAGCTCATCCAGAAATGCCTCCCCCCGATTTCCCTTCTCTTTCCCAACCCTTTCCCTCATCTCCCCACATCTGATCCCCCATGTTCTCCTCCTCATTCCCTCTTCCAGCCAGTTTCCTCTCTCCATCCACCTTCTATGTTTATTTTATTTCCTCTTCTAAATGATATTCAAGCATCCTCCATTGGGCCCTTCTTATTACTTAGCTTCTTTGGGTGAATTGTAGCATGGTTATGTAGTACTTTATGGCTAATATTCACTTATAAGTGAGTACATACCATACGTGTCTTTCTCGGTCTATTATACATCACTCAGGATGATATTTTCTAGTTCCACCCATTCACCTGCAAATCATGTAACATTCTCATTTTTAATATCTGAGTAGTGCTCCCAAACCCAGAGACAGCTGGACTCCCAAAGCAAGCTCACAGGTGAGACCCCTGCTCCTGCCCCAATACCTAGCCTAAGTGGACCCCCATGGGGCCCAGCAGATGCAGGACCTAGCCACCCTACCAGAGATACATCTTGCTTCCAGTCCACAACTGCACCTATGGGGCATTTCCAGTGCTCCAGCTACCCATCCCCTGAAACCCAGAGATGATTGCCTTCCAGGATGTCTTCCATAAGGAGGCTCATGGATCAGGTGCTCCAGACCTCTTCTCACATTTCAAGACAGCCTGACTCAAGGAAGTCCATTATAACCAGGCTCACAGGAGGGATAGGCTTCAGTCAAAGATAGCAAGGCCAGTTAACACTAGAAATAACCAGATGGTGAGAGACAAGCACAAGAGCATAAGCAACAGAAACCAATGCTACTTGGCACCATCAGAACCCAGTTTTCCCTCACAGCAAGCCCTGGATACCCTAACATACCTAAAAATCAAAATTCTGAACTAAAATACCACCCTGTGAAGATGATAGAGGGATTTAAGGAGGACATAAATAACTCCCTTAAAGAAATACAGGAGAATTAAGGTAAAAAGGTAGAAGCCCTAAAGAGAAACACACAAATCCCTTAAAGAAATAAAGCAAAACACAATCAAACAGGTGAAGGAGTTCAACAAAACTGTCCAGAATCTGAAAATGGAAATAGAAACTATAAAGAAATCACAAAGGGAGTGAACCCTGGATGCTGGGAGCCTGGAAGGGACAGTGGCAGGGCATAGAATAGGACTCTGGTGTGGCTTTAAAGTCAGAGGGTCTCCAAACACTCTAGCTCTCTAACTGTACTGAAATGCTGATGATAACTTCTAAAAAGTCCTAAAAACTTTTTTGATCTTTCTAAGAGTAAAAGGCTGCTGGCTTAGGTGATTAACACCTATAGCCTAACAGAGGAGGATCAAGTAATCTGGCCTTTGTTCTATCTCAGCAGGAATTGCAAAGCTATAACTTTCAGCCTGCTAGTCAGAAGTCACAGGAAGAAAAAGGGACACTTTGAAAAGTGATTATTGTGTTTATTACTTAGCTGTAAAAGGTTTCCTATGAAACTATCTAAGAAAAAGGGGGAAAGCAGAATAAATGGGAAAATAGGGATAAGGGAAAATTCTACTCTTTGTCTAAGAAGTGTTCTGTACAAAAACGTTCTCTTCAGCTCAGTTCTTCTGACTCTTCTTTTTTTCTTCAGCACTTAAACATCTTTCAGACTACATGAACACGTGTTAAAAAGTTCATCACAAGTTCACACACAAAATCAAATCATAAATTGAATAGAAGTTTACAACAGAGAATGTTTACATGTATATCCACTAGGAGTAATTATCTGGCTAAATATCTATCACCTCTCACAGGTCCACAGGTTCACTGAAAGTTAAAAACTATAACTAAGTCATTAGAGAAGTTTTGTATAGTTAAACTCAGTCAATAATTTATCTTCTGTCCTAGCACCTGTAATAAATAGTTAGTTCCCCTTTTATGACCTTTGGTTAATTGTTTTGTAACCTCTTAGAGTGTGCTCTGAGTAGGAGAAAGTCTGGTTACTATCTAAGAGGCAATTAATCTGGGACACATGGAAGACTGACAGAGTTCTCATTGCAGTTTTGACTATCAGAAAAGGATCTAATAGCAGTCCCTATATAAAAGAGCTTAATAATAACTTATATGATTTTAGGAATTCTTATAAGATCATCATTAAGAATTAAGAAATCATCTATTTGTCTATATAGCAACACTACAAGACAGTGCATCTTCATAGATCTGCAGAGATCTGCTCAAAAGGGGTGGGCTAATACCTGGTGGTTGTTATATATGTTTAATAATAACAGAAAAACATATTAATAGCAGGAATATTTCCTAAAATGAATTCTCTTGGGCCTTGCCTATAGATCAAAACCTGCTGCGGATTATAATCTGAAGCAGACCATCTCAGGAAGATAACCTGCTAGTTACTTGCTTGTCCTAAGATGGCTCCTGACTCCTGGAGATGGAAAACATAGGAAAGAGATCAGGAGTTACAGATACAAGCAACACCAACAGAATACAAGAGATAGAAGAGAGAATCTTGGACATAGAAGATACCATAGACGATATTGACACAACAGTCAAAGAAATACAAAGTGCAAAAAACTCCTAACCCAAAACATCCAGAAAATTCAGGACACAGTGAACAGACCAAACATAAGAATAATAGGAATAAAAGAGAGTGAAGACTCCCAAATCAAAGAGCCAGAAAACATCTTGAACAAAATCATAGAAGAAAACTTCCCTAAAAGAAAAAAAGAGATAGCTATAAATATACAAGAAGCCTACAGAACACCAAATAGCTTGGACCAGAAAAGAAATTCCTCCTGTCACATAATAAGCATAACACTAAATACACAGAACAAAGAAAGAATATTAAAAGCAGTAGGGGAAAAACACCAGGTAACATATAAAGGCAGACCTATAAGAATTACACTAGACTTCTCAACAGAGACTCTAAATGCCAGAAGATCTTGGACAGATGTCTTGCAGACCCTCAGAGAACACAAATGCCAGTCCAGGCTACTATACCCACCAAAACTCTCACTTACCATAGATGGAGAAACCAAGATATTCCATGACAAAACCAAATATAAACAATATTTTTCCAATAATCCAGCCCTACCCAGGAAGGAAACTTCACCCAAGAAAAGGCAAGAAATTAATCTTCTCACAACAAACCCAAAAGAAGAGAACCACACAAACATAGTAACACCTCTAACAATAAAATACCAGGAATCAACAATCATTGGTCTTTATATCTCTCAACATCACTGGACTCAACTAAACCAAAAGACATAGGCTAACAGACTGGATAGATAAACAGGACCCTGCATACAGGAAACACACCTCAGTGACAAAGACAGAAGATACCTCAGACTAAAACACAGGAAAATAATTTTTCCAAGCAAATGGTCACAAGAAACAAGCTGGAGCTGCCATTCTAATATTGAAAAAAATCAACTTTCAACCAAAAGTTATCAAAAGAGATGGGGAAGGACACTTCATACTCATCAAAGGAAGAATCCACCAAGATGATCTCTCAATTCTGAACATCTATGCTACAAATGCAAGGGCACCCACATTTGTAAAAGAAATGTTGTTAAAGCTCAAAACACACATTGAACCTCACACAATAATAGTGGGAGACTTCAATACTCCACTCTCACCAATGGACAGATCATGGAAACATAAACTAAACAGAGACACAATGAAACTAACAGATCTTATCAACCAAATGGATTTAACAGATATCTCCAGAAAATTTCCTCCTGTAACAAAATATACCTTCTCAGCACCACATGGTACGTTCTCAAAAATTGACCATATAATCGGACACTAAAGAAGCCTCAACAGATAAAAGAAGATTGAAATTTCCTGAACAGAACACTAATGGCTCAGGCTATAAGATCAACAACTGATAAAAGGGACCTCATGAAATTGAAAAGCTTCTGTAAGGCAAAGGTCATTGTCAATAGGACAAAAGAGCAACTTACTGGGTTTTGTTGATTCTTTGAATCATTCTCTTCAATTCTATTTGGTTGATTTCCACCCTGAGTTTGACTATTTCTTGCCATCTACCCCTCTTGTATGTGTTTGCTTCTTTTTGTTCTAGAGCTCTCAGGTGTGCTGTTAAGTTGTTAGTGTAGGATCTCTCCAATTTCTTTACCAGGGCACTTGGTGGTATGAATTTTCCTCTTAGCTCTGATTTCATTGTTTCCCATAAGTTTAGGTATGCTGTGTCATCATTTTCATTGAATTCCAGGAAGTCTTTAATTTCTTCATTTTTTCCTTGACCAAGTTATCATTGAATAGAGATTCTATCTTACACCAATCAGAATAGCTAAGGTCAAAAACTCTGGAAACAGCAGATGCTGGATGAGGATGTACAGAAAGAGGAGCAGTAGTGATAAAAACTGCATGGTATTGGTACAGTGACAGACAGGTAGATCAATGGAATAGAATTGAGGACCCAGAAATGAACCCTCACACTTAGGGTCACTTGATTTTCGACAAAGGAGCTAAAACCACTCAGTGGAAAAAAGA